>CM044012.1:43446600-43786600 GCA_024085815.1 Flaveria linearis
TTTTGAACTTGAATCGGAATCATCGTATCATCAATATATTTAAAAGGATGCATCAAATGAAATCTTATCTTATATTATCTTACTATTTTAATAAAAAGATAATTAAGATTGATATGTTATTTTTAGACTCATCTAATGCCACATGATATCTTGACATGCCCCAAGAGAATTCAATGTAATCTTTTATTTTTATTTTTTTAAATACACATTTTGTTTTTAAATGTAATCCCATCCAAAATTAACGGGATATAAATTCAAACCCTTCATTTTAAATTAAAAAATATATATTTCTTACTTTTATTCCTAACAAACTCAATTGGTTAATTTTAAAATTATCTTCTTATCAAATCTTTATTTTTTGAAAGACAAAATATGTCATAATTTAAGATAAATGTTTACTTAAAAATTGTACGGTACCACTTAAAGGCACACCAATTAGAATGTTTTATACGTTTTTTCTCCATAGAAACTACTATTAATAAAACACATAGCATCTTGACATTCAACAATAAATATTTTTCCGCCCAAAGAATCAATCTAACATTTTAATTTTTATTTTTTAAATACACATATTGTTTTCAAATGTAATCTCATCCAAAATTAATGAGATATAAATTCAAACCCTTTCATTTTTAAATTAAAAATATATCTCTTACTTTTACTCCTAACAAACTCAATTGGGTAATTTTTAAAAGAGTAAATGTCATTTTTGTTCATGTTGTTTGGTGAAAATTGTCACTTTATCCAATGGTTTATTTTTTCGCATCTGGTCCCTGTGGTTTATAACTCTTGTCATATTTATCCAGTTCGTTAACTCCATCCAACATTCTCCGTTAAATGAAGGGTATATGGTCATTTTACATATATGTTTTTTTATTTTTTACCCCATTTAATATATCCCCTTTAAATAAATTGATATTTTAGTCCCTGTGGTTTGGGCATGTTTGCCAATTCAGTTCAAAAATCCCACCACCTTGGCATAAAACACCACATCACCACCACCCGTGATGGAACCACCATATAGACATAGGGTAAAAATAACCCACACAAGACCGGGTACCCGAACAGGAAGCCCGGCCCATGTGGGCGGAAAGGGTAAGCCCAGCAGTGCCCGCATTTAATTACATCGGAATCACCCTAATCATAACGAATTCAGTACGGTCGGGAGAACATAAAGGTAATGGATTTGTCGGGGAATAATCCCTGTAAATTAGCACACGATTACAACAGGCAAACACTATAAATACCATGCAAGGAGGATCAGAACCTCATAAAAGAAGACACACAAAAACTCCCCGTTTATTCTTCCTATCACATATTTCCATTCAAACAATACTTACTCTCGTCGGAGGGTCGTTACAGGGATATTTCCCCCTGGAACGCCTTAACTGGTGTTGTTTTAATTGTGTGTCGGTGTGAAGTTCAGAGAGCATCGGTGGATCGAAGTTCAACAAGACCAGAACCATCCAGAGTTGGAACTCGTATTTACACACCACACCACCACCACGTCGCAAAACCACCACCACTCCATCGGAACCACCAAATCATTACCACCACCCTATCATAAAAACACCAACTCCACACCAGACGGGCACCACCACCACACATTTGATCTCCGCCATCACACATTAGATCACCACCACCTTGTGGGCCCTAGAAACCAACTGTTAATCTCGAACTTATAACAAACCCCTTCGAAAACGTATATGGAACCTTGAAAACGAGTATTGGCATTTTCGAAATGGTATGTTGCAAGTCCAATATTGATTGTCGATTTTTAGGGTTTACATGGTAGCGACGATCCGATGTGCGTGGTGATGGTGGGCGCTCTGGTGTGGTTGCTGGTAGCTTTGTGATGGGGTGGTAGCGGTGGTTTGGTGGTTCTTGTGATGGGTAGTGGTGTGGTAGTTATTTTTGGACTAATTTGTAAATACGTCCAAACCACAGGGACTAAAATAGCAATGTATTTAAAGAGTATATATTTAATCAGGTTTAAAAATTAAAAATAAAACATATATGTAAAATGACCAATATACCCTCATTTAACGGAATTTGGATGGAGTTAACGGACTGATGAATATGACAAGATTTGTAAACACAGGGACCCAGATGCGAAAAAAACAAACTATTGGATGAAAGTGACAATTTTCACCAAACCACAGGGACGAAAATGACAATTTACTCTTTTAAAATTATCTTTATCAAATCTTTATTTATTGAAAGACAAAATATGTCATAATTCTAAGATAAATATTTACTTAAAAACTATACGGTACCACTTAAACGCACACCAATTAGCATGTTTTATACATTTTTTCTCAATAAAAACTACTATTAGTAAAAAGAATTGTTTTTAGAAATTAAAATAAAATACTATTAAGAAATAAATAAATTAGACATCAATACTTACAATTGTCTTTTATTTCATTACCGTCTCTTTTCGTTTTTCTTTTTTATTTGTTACCATCAACAAAATTATTATTTTTTAAAATTTAAGATGTTTTTAACTAATTGTTGAAACGTGTTCTTATTTCGTTAGAACCATATTTATTTTATTTTTATAGGATATCTTTAATTTATTAGATGACATTTTTTTTGTTTTCTTTTTATCCAGTTTATTATATTATTTTTTATTTAGATAGAAGTCTTTTAATTGACTTTTGCATTGTCCATATTTAGTTGTATTATCATGTTAACTTAAGTTTAATAGTAAAACTAAATATGTGCATGATATGGGTTATAATTAGTACTAAAAGACAACACGGACATTTCTTTTTATGAGGTTCTTTCTTTAATAAATTTTCATGTAATTCTTTTTACAATATCATATATTACGATTTTGTCATTTACAATTGCTCAATGTGAGATTAATCTAAATTTTACTTTTTTATAATAATCATGTTAGGTTATTTAATTAAAATTTTAAACTCATGTACATATCAATGGTTTTCTCATATAAAACTTTGATAAAGTAACTTCAATAAAAAGTTGATATCATTGTTTATTATTTATAATTTTTATTCATACGTAATTTTAATCATATCCTATCTTAAAATACTATTTTATAATTAATAAAATTTTATTTTATTTATTCAATCCGTGTAATATACGGGTTTGCTAAATCTAGTTATTTTAATAAAGAATATCTTAAGAGGACAATTGATATAATTCCAGACTACTAAACTTTTATTTTCTGTCCAACCAACTTTCATCTTTTTATGGCATTTGATACTTAAGATAATAATTTATTCACACTTTTATTCACACTTTTATGATTACGATGGTGTGTTATTGATGTTGCTTGACATGGTCCTACGTCGCCCGCTGCAACGCGGGGACTTATACTAGTTAATTATCTCATTATAATTTTACAATAATAAAATGTTACCTAAAGTAAGCTAATCGGATAATTGGAAGGTTTCTAGAAATAATTATTTCATTTATATTATTTATTTGCTTAGCATACTACTTTTGTATTTTTAGTAATCTCACAACCCCAATACAAGAAAATTGCTCTTCTTCCTCTTATGCTTTCTCTCTAATTGACGCGAGTCTGCAAGTGTTCTTTCTATTGAGATGATTTTTCGTTTCTTTGTTCAAATTCTTGGGGTTTGATATCAAAATTTCTTGGAGGTCGATCGAGATTTAATCAAATAAATACTTAATAAACAATTTTTTCATAGGGTGCGACTGACTTCCATTGGTGGCCTTATAAGGTCCGGCCCTGGATATAACACATCTCTTGACCTAATGATATGTTAAACGTATTAAGGTGTTTATTTCTAATGATAGGTTTTTCTTAGATGTAGAATAAAAGAGCATGTAAAGGTAAAAATATATGAATATTGTCCAGCATGGCTTGCTTACTTAAATTAACACTTTGTTTATTGAGGTGTTTTACGGATTGTGACGTTATAATTGGATTTTGGGGTTGTTTGATTACAGCCTGACCCCGGTCAAAATGTCTGACCCACTGACCCGGTCGACATTTTGATCAGGGTGTTTGATGAAGCCTATATCACATCTGACCCGGTCAGCAGGGGTTAACTCATGCCTAAATTTCCCCTGACCCGGTCAGCAGGGGTTAACTCATGCCTAAATTTCCCCTTACCCGGTCAGAATTAAAACACCTCTTACTCAGTCAGCAGGGGCTGACCGATACCCCGGAATCAAAAAGCCCTTAATTTGTATTGTTTATGTTCTCGTGAATTTAGTCTCATCTCTATTTATAATTGGAAGCGATTGCATATATATCTATCTATACATATAAAATTATATGTTTTTTTCATATTATGTTTAAATAGCATTGTATATTATGTATTAAAAGTTTGTGTTAAAAATGAGATTTTACAAGAAATATATATGCAATTCTTCCAATCTATTTGTATATAAATTTGTTATTTGGGGAGTCAAAACATGTGGGCTAGACTGTAAAGAGTTTAGTGAACAAGTTTTATAGGTGTTGTTTCTGTTTGTAATCAAGGTGTAAAGTTTGTAATTCATCATTTTAATGAATGACTTATCTGATTTTTTTATATGTAAATGATTTATATATTCTTTTAGCTTCTAAGAGTTATTTTTTTATTTGTAAGTAGTAACTAGTAAAATAAAAAACAAAACAAATCTAATTAACCCTACAAATCAAAAACATAGGGGGTGTTTGTTTTATTAAAAAGCTCTTCCTAACCTATCTTGTCTGCGCCGCGCAGACCACACGCATACGTTAAGATTTGCAGGGTATTTGGTTTTTGAAAAACTTTTCATTAAAAAAGGTATGTGCTGTTTGCATAGTGCAGACTTGTCACAACCACTTTAGATGTTGTTTGGCTTTTCTGCATCAAAATATTTGAAGTATGTGGGCCACATCTGCAGATATCTGCAGCAGAAGAGGTGGACCAAACGTCTACAGTCTGCAAGAAAAAGACTGTTTTTTTAACATTTGCAGACTGCAGAAATAGCCTGTAATTAAAAATTTCAAATTCATCCACCATCATCATCTCCTCCCTCCTCCCCCCCACCACCACCACCAGTATCTCTAAGGTTCATCTTCTACATCTCATTACCACCGGAACCACCACCAACACCGGCGACAGCCTTGCCGGAAGCGACGGGAGGACTGCTACGATGATAGGAGAAATAGTACCCGAAAACCTCTGCTTTCCCAAGCTCACACTAGTCACATTCTTCCCCAAAGCATCACAACTCACAAAAACCATTGTTGGCACGCGTCGTTACCCTGCCACGACTGCACCAATGACATTGGATACCCAATCGCTCTAGCCACCTCCAACAATACACTCACCTGATGATAACACGGGGCAAAGAAAAAGATATTAGTATCAGCACCCAATTCCATATGAACCCCACTCCTAAACACAAGTAATTCCCCTGCAATCTATTGTTCTACAGAGTAACATTCCCAATTTCGGAAGTAACATCAACTATTTCGGCACCAAACCTGTTAACTGATTATCCCTAAGCCGCAAATTGAATAAAATAGTACAATTCATTAAATCAGGTATAGTTCCAGTAAACAAGTTAGCCTATAACCACATTTGACTCAACTGAGTCATCAAATAAAGAACCTCAAGGGCACCCGAAAGTCGGTGGGATGGAGGTGAAGTTGTTGGAGTCGAGGATGACGTGTTGGAGGAGGGTGAGGTTGGAGAGGGGGGGGTGTCGTTGTAGAGGGAGTTGCGCTGGAGGGCTAGGGTTTGAGTTGGGAGAGTTGGTTGAGGTCCGGCGGTAGGGTTTCAGTGAGGGATTTGGAGGGGAGGTTGATGGCGATGACGCGCTTGGAGTTGTCGCAGGTGATACCTTCCTATTGGCAGTAGGTTTTGCCGGACTAGGAGGAGGTTGGTGGGGTGAGGGAGGTGGTGGCTGCTAGAATATGGTGAGGGGAAGGAGGAGGGTAGAAGAGGTTAGAAGTGAATGAGTTATGTCTTCTTCACGCAGACCTTAAACCTTGGAAGACCTTTTTTAATGAAAAGTCTTCCAAAAAACAAACAATCTACAAACCTTAATGTCTGTGCGTGGTCTGCGCGGTGTAGACAAAAAAAGTCAGGAAGTTCTTCTTAGAAAAAAAAAAACCCCCTAAAGTATTCTAAAGTCTGTAGAAGATTAAACACCACCGCCCATGTCTACACCACCACCGTCCGCTACCACCACCACCCCTTACCACCACCGTCCACCACCACCACCACCACTGTCCCCCACCACTACTGTCCCCCACCACCACCGTCCGCCTCCACCACCATCCGCCTCCACCACCGTCCCCCTCCTCCACCGTCCCCCTTCTCCACCGTCTGCCACCACCACCGTTCGTCTCCACCACCGTCCCCCACCACCACCGTCCGCCACCACCACCTTATTCCGCTTCTCTTCTTCGAGTCCGATGGGCTTACTTGGTCATAGCTACCCAAGTGGGCGTTTCACGTCCTTGTCAACTTAAGCAAACTCATACAATTTTATTCAAATCATCATTTTTTTCGTATTCACTCTTCATATCCACCCCTTCTTTTAATGGTTCATGCAATCCAAGGATTCAATGAGAATTACACCATTTCCTTTCGGCAAGACCCATTTCTTTTCTTTCAACAGAAACGTGGCATGGGATATTGTCTTCGGGGGTAATTCCAAGCGAGAGGTCAAACCAATCCCATTCATCCTTGTCTGATCCGAACGGATCTTGTTGAATGAATGGATCCATCGAATCCTTCCACATATTCAATCTTTTTTTACGGTTTTTCTCATTAATGCAACCTTCATTTTGCTCAGTCATGGAGTTGTCTTTAGTACGTCTAAAAAATTTGATTATCCACTATTAGTCAGTAATGTGGGTTGGCTTGGATTACTTAGTGTTCCGTTCCTAGGAGGGTGAAGGAGCTATTATCGCCTAATTCCCTAACCTAATACGACACCGGGTTTGGATCGCGGGGAACCGTAGCATGGGGGCTTAGAATCCTTTTGCCGCCGCAAGGCTGCCTAATCGTACGCAGCAGGCTCGAAGACCCCTTGTCACACCCCCGCTGATAGCGGAAACACGGGGATGCGAGCTAGACGGGATCGTCATAACACATGGTTAACAATTGAGATGCAATATGTATGTAACTGATGACAAGCGTGTCATGACGACACCCGGCACAAATAGAGACTTGTGTCGTGTTCAGTCAATGTTCACGACATCAAAGCCATAAGCATAAACAGAAACTTGTAATTATTCACATAACGATTCACATAATCACAAAAATTGTATTCTTGTATGTAATTCCCACAACCCGGGAACAGTATCCAAAAGAATGTTAATTGTTTGATTGACTGCAACAATGTACAAAATATTGTTCATCATGTATGTTCAGTCTCAAAAATGCATCCTAGGGTCTCCACTAAGGCAGCTCTCCTAGATCTTCAGTTCTCATTGTTACCTGAAAAATATGCTCAAAATGTCAACAATAATGTTGGTGAGCTTCGCAGGTTTAAATTGTAAATATGTAGTTGATGCTGTATAGTGTTTGTAGTGGAATACCGTGCATACAGTTATAAGCAAGCAAAATCACATACCATGAGTTTTACACAACCAAACCTAATGACGTACACACAGCAACTTGTCAGAATATATTCACCCAAGGCCCATTCCTGGCAGTGTGATGGTACTCACAAGTAACCATCTGTCAAGGGTGGGGGTGTCAACCCAGTAGTACTACTAATACCTATCCGTTGGTTCCAACACCGGAATTAATGGTTGTAAGAAGAACCACACAGTAACATCATGTATGCATCAGATATGTACTCACAAAACAGTATCACGTTGATTCCAAGTATGAAAATTATATGTATGTTGTACAACATTGAAAAACGTGTGAGCATACTTTTCCCCCATGTTTGTAAAAGATTGAAACAATTGTATAAGCGTAAAAAGGGGCCACGAAACTCACTTGTTAAGTGGTAAGTATGTATGATGTAACTTCCCAAACTTGTATGTATGTGTGAACGGTCAATCACCTATTGACAGTTATGTTAAGCATTAATAATACGTCTGATGTTAACCATATTGTTTAGTTGGGTCGGGTCGTATCGGTTCGGTCGTGGGTAAATCTTGCACACAAACACGCATAATAGATCTTATGTAGATCCAAGCACTAGAAACGTTGCCATTGTCGATGATGTTTGGGTAAAAGTGTTATTGTTGTCAAAGAAATACTTGGTAAGCACTTGTTTTAGGAATCGTTTGTTGCTAATTGTAAAATGTTAAGTTGATGTGTTTTGATATAACATTAATGAGTATGATAGTGTTAATCTCAATGATCGTCATTAACAATGGCAACCGTGTCGATGTCACCTTAACATCACACGACTACACACACCACACACATGAAGAATTCACACACAATGACTCCAATTGCACGACAGGACTAGACGCATGACTGGACACTCCGTTCGCACGAATCAACTTTCAGTCATGCGAATCAGCTTCATTCGCACGACGGAATTCCCATTCGTGCGACTAAGCACTCAGTCGTTCCACACAGCACCCAATCGCACGACTCAACCTTCCATTCGTACGATTTAACCCTCAGTCGTACGAATCAGCTTCATTCGTACGACTGAGTCTTCATTCGTACGACTGGATCTTCAGTCGTGTGACACACATAGTCGCACACAATCATCCGCATTGACTCAATCGCACACACTCTCAATCGCATGCATTCAATCGCACAACACACACATACGCATGGACTCAGTCGTACGACTCACCCCAGTCGCACCACTCAGTCGCACGATAGGCTCAGACGCATGGACCCAGTCGCACGACTCAGTCAGTCGCACGGCTCAGTCGCCTGAAAGGCCCAGTCGCCCTGTACAGCAGGTCGCGACTGCTGATACACCGAGCAGTTTCCAGCTGTTCCGGGCATGGGTTTCACACCTCAAGAATCTCCAGAATCCATATTCTAACATGTCTAGACAAGAAACACACACTGGAACGCAACACACAAGCCCACACGACCTCATGTGCTCGGATGAACCCGAACACCCGAGACCCTAGAAAACACAGAAGTGAAATCGAGCAAGAAGCGGGTTAAGAGAGGTTATCTACCTGCTAGAAGTGGGTATTCACGATGATAACCGAGTTTAGACGGCGAAAACGCAACAAACGCGCCCGATTTTGGTGCTAGTTAGAGAGGGAAAGTGGAGAAAGAGGTGAAGAAGAAGAAGATGAAGTAAATGGGGCTAGGGCTGGTTGCTAAGTATTTATACCCAGCCCTAGTTTCCAAAATGACAAGTTTAGTCCCCGCACTTTGCCCCCGAGTCCCCAAACTTGTTTCGGTTGATAATGACGTAAACACGCGCGTTATATTAATTATAGTGAAGTATTTAATGTCATTTGTATCTTGTATATGTTATTATTAATGATGTTTATATTATATAACATAATATAGTTAATGATGTCGGTGGTGATACCCGTAACCGTTTTGGGCGATAAGGTTGCAAATAATGGTATCACGACTGTAACAGAAACCAAACAAGTATGATGTCCTCACAAATAGTCTATGAAGGTGAGGAATGAATGCTCTACGAATAGTTAGCATAATTTCATGTTAAATGACGGACCTTGAGGTGACGGAGGTCACAGTATCCCCAGTTGAGAGAATTTCATCCCGAAATTCAACTGGTGCTAGGTCCGAGAGTGTCATCCTCGAATAGATGTGAATACTTGAGCTTCATCTGGTCTTCTCGTTCCCACGTGAATTCTGGTCCTCGCTTGGAGTTCCATCTCACGCGAACGATTGGTATCTTGCTACGCCTTAAGCGTTTGACCTTTCGGTCCATGATCTCGATAGGTTCCTCGATAAAATGAAGCTTTTCGTCGATCTTGATTTCCTCAATTGGTACGTGTAAGGACTCATCGGCCAAACACTTCTTGAGGTTCGACACGTGAAAAGTATCATGTACACCGCTGAGTTCTTGTGGCAACCTCAATCGGTAAGCCACCGGACGATTCTCTCTGTAATCTCGAATGGCCCTACGTATCGAATGGCTAACTTCCCTTTCTTTCCAAATCGTACAATCCCTTTCCAGGGAGAGACTTTGAGTAAAACATGATCTCTAACATTGAATTCCAGAGGCTTCCGACGATTGTCGGCATAGCTCTTTTGGCGATCTCTTGCAGCTTTTAGCTGTCTTTGATTTGGAAAATCTTGTCAGTCGTTTCTTGAATGATCTCTGGGCCAGTAAGTTGGCTTTCACCAATCTTAGCCCAACAAACTGGGGATCTACATTTCCTCCCGTACAATGCTTCAAATGGTGCGCATCCAATGCTTGTATGATAGCTATTGTTGTAGGAGAACTCAATCAATGGTAAATGAGTGTCCCAGCTACCACCAAAATCGATTATGCAAGCTCTGAGCATGTCTTCCAATGTTTGTATTGTTCGTTCACTTTGGCCATCTGTTTGTGGGTGATAGGCGGTACTCATATCTAATCGAGTGCCCATAGCTTTCTGTAATGTTTGCCAAAATCGTGAAGTAAATCGACTGTCACGGTCGGATATGATTGACACCAGCACCCCGTGCCGTGTCACGACCTCTTTGATGTACAACCTTGCCAGCTTATCCATTTTATAGTCTTCTCGGATAGGCAAAAGGTGAGCGGATTTTGTCATTCGATCCACTAAGACCCATATCGAGTCGTGTCCGCTAGGCGTCCTTGGGAGTTTGGTAATAAAATCCATGGCTATGTTCTCCCATTTCCACTCGGGAATTTCAGGTTGCTGTAATAATCCCGATGGTTTTTGATGTTCAGCCTTAACTTTCGAGCACGTCAAGCATCGGCTTACATACATAGCAATGTCTCTCTTCATGCCTGGCCACCAGTATAGATCCTTAAGATCGTGATACATCTTGTCTGCACCAGGATGAACAGAATATCGTGTCTTGTGCGCTTTCTCCATGATCAGGGTACGTACGTCTCCCCATTTGGGTACCCATATTCGATCCATGAAGTACTGTATGCCATCATCCTTGCAAATCATCTGTTTGTCTAACCCTCGGAATCCTTCTCCCGCAAGGTTTTCTTCTTTCAATGCTTCCCTTTGTGCAAGTTGGATCTGAGCTTTTAAGTTCGTTTGAATATTCAATCCCAAAGCTCGAGTACGTAGTGGTTTCATGCGTTCTTTACGACTTAGAGCGTCAGCCACCACATTTGCTTTCCCCGGATGATACCGGATTTCACAATTGTAGTCACTAAGTAGCTCTACCCAACGTCGTTGTCGCATGTTGAGTTCTTTCTGATTCAGGATGTGTTGAAGGCTTTTATGATCTGTGTAGATGATACATTTGGTTCCATACAGATAGTGCCTCCATATCTTGAGTGCAAATACTACCGCGCCCAACTCCAGATCATGAGTTGTATAATTCTTCTCATGCACCTTAAGTTGTCGCGAGGCATAGGCAATCACCTTGTCTTTCTGCATTAGCACACAACCCAATCCTTGATGTGAAGCATCGCAGTACACCACAAAATCATCCGTCCCGTCTAGGAGGGACAGTATCGGTGCGTTGCATAACTTCTCTTTCAACGTTTGGAACGCTTGTTCTTGTGCTTTCCCCCAATCAAACTTCTTGTCTTTCTGAGTCAACAATGTTAACGGTTGAGCAATCTTTGAAAAATTTGCAATGAAGCGACGACAGTATCCGGCCAATCCTAAGAATTTCCGTATCTCTGAGGGTGTCTGGGGTGTATCCCATTTCTTCACTGCTTCAATTTTGCCGGGATCTACATGAATCCCATTCTCGTTAACCACATGCCCCAAAAACTTCACTTCTCGAAGCCAAAACTCACACTTCGAGAGTTTAGCGAAAAGTTTCTCTTCTTGTAACAAACTCAGTATGGCCCGAAGATGTTCTTCGTGGTCTTCTTTCGATCGAGAATAGATAAGTATATCGTCTATGAACATGATCACGAACTTATCCAAGTAAGGTTTGCACACCCGATTCATCAAATCCATGAACACGGCTGGTGCATTGGTCAGTCCGAACGGCATGACTAAGAACTCATAGTGCCCATAACGAGTCCTGAATGCTGTTTTCGGTATGTCATCCTCGAAAACCCTCAGTTGATGATATCCACAGCGAAGATCAATCTTGGAGAAATATGAGGCTCCTTGCAGTTGATCAAATAAATCATCAATTCTGGGAAGAGGATATCGATTCTTCACCGTCAACTTGTTCAGTTCACGATAATCGATACACATACGGAATGATCCATCTTTCTTTTTGACAAATAAGACCGGTGCTCCCCATGGTGAATGACTCGGTCGGATGAAACCCTTCTCCAATAGCTCCTGTAATTGGCTAGATAACTCTTGCATTTCGGATGGGGCCAACCGATACGGTGCTTTTGCTATCGGCGTAGCTCCAGGAACCAACTCTATACGAAATTCCACCTGTCGTGGAGGAGGTAAACCCGACAAGTCATCAGGGAATACTCCCGGAATATCTCGTACTACAGGAATATCTACCAACTTGTTGCCTTCTTTTTCTTTTCCACTACATAGGCCAGAAATACGTAACACTGCTTTCGTAAACATCGTCGCGTCTTCATGCAAGTGATAAGCTTTAGAGTTCTTCCCGGTCGTTCTCCTTGAATCTTGAGTATCTCCCTGTTTGGCATGGGGATTCGTACTACTTTCTCCCGACAAACAATCTCCGCTCCGTGTTTCGACAACCAATCCATTTCCACAATCACATCGAAGCTCCCCAACTCAAAAGGTATTAAGTCTATGTCGAAGGCATGGTTTTCCAATATCATGGAACACTTTCGAATAATCTCATCGGCCTATACAACTCTACCGTTGGCCATTTCTACAGAAAAGCTAGTTTTTAGTCTACTAGGGTTCAAGGCAAGCATGTGTGCAAAATCGAAGATATGAAACTATTGTCTGCCCCAGTATCAAATAGTATGGATGCGAAGTGGTGATTGAGCAAGTACGTACCCGTGACAACATTCGGGTCCTGACGAGCATCATTGGCTCCAATGACAAACGCACGTCCCCGAGCGACATTCCCTTGATTAGCCGGGCCTTGATTCCCAGCTATGGCCATCACTTGCTGCTGGTTATTCCCTTGTTGACCCGGTGCCCTATTCAGTTTGGGGCACATGTTCCGGTAGTGACCCGGATTTCCACATTCGTAATAGACTCTGGCATTCCCGCGGGGTTAACCGCGTTGACGGGTGCAACCAGATTCGGTGAAACTCTACAATCTCTGGCTAGGTGCCCCGGGCGCCTACAGTTCACACACACCCGGCACTGCATCTCTGGGGGATGATGATAGCTGCACCTGTCACATTTAGGGTGCGGCCCAACATATTCTCTCTTACCCTGAGTCACAGCCACGAAATTCCTGGTGATCTTGGCCCTTTTATCAGATTTCCCAGCATTCGACAGGCTCGTTTCCCCAACATCCTTTCTCTTCTCTGCTCCCCTACCCAATACCCCTGTTCTTACCATCTCGTCAGTTAGAGCACCAGCCTTCAGAATTGCGCTCTGAATCATTGGAGGAGCAGCTGCTGTTACCATTGCCCGGATCTGAGGTGCAAGTCCCCAAATGTACCTCTCGATTCTCTTTGATTCTGGGGTCACAAGATGTGGAACTAGCCTCATAAGTTCATGGAATCGATCAGTATAAGCCGCGTGCCCAGCTCCTACCATCGCATGGTTCCAGAATTCCTGTTCAAGCTTCTACATCTTGTTGAGAGGGCAGTATTCCTCAGTAATCAGGGCTTTGAACTCATCCCAAGTCATTTGCATCGCTGACTCTCTTCCTCTAGCTTGAACCTGGGTGTTCCACCAGGTTAATGCCTTGCCCTGCAGTGAACATGTGGCATATTTGATTCTTTGACTATCGAGGCACTCACTGATGTCAATCACTGCCTCCATCTTCTCAAGCCACCTAGTTAGGGCTATCGCCCCACCTTTCCCATCAAATTCTCGGGTTTGCAGGCCACAAATTCTTTGTAGGAACATCCCCGTCTTGTATTATCGACCCTAGTGTCAGTACCAGTTGTTCCGCCGATTCCAGTGTCCTCCCCTGTTCCTTGGTTATGCTGATATTAGTATCATGATCCCCGTGGAGATGATGATTCAGAAGAGTGTCGCTCACTTGAGTCACAATAGTTGGAATCAGTGTGGCTAGCTGCTGAGCAATCATAGCAGCTATGTCAGGGTTGTCAGTTCCCTGATTGTTGCCAGCTGGAGCACCACCTGTTCTTGGTGGTCTACCCCTACCTCTGCCTTGTGAGGTCTCACCTTGATTGGCACTACGGGTGGCTCTTCGAGGCGGCTTCTTCTAATCATAGAAAGGTGTAAACATGTAAACTTTAGTAAACATGTAAACCTTAATCTCTTTAAGATACACGTATGATTCCACTCATCAAGTTCCAATAACCCATGCTTCGGTCCATCAAGATCATCACGTAGCCAAGTTTAAGCGCATTCTTAGTATACCGGTGATGCTTATTTATAGGGTTCCCCGCAGCGTTCCTACCACATCCACGATATACCTTGAATGACGCTTAAACCGGTTACACGACATCCTAATTTTCCTTAGCATCATCCCAAAGAATAACGTAATGTATGTGTAGAGAGTATCATCAGTCCTCTACATTTCCTGTAGTCCACTTTCGTTCTAAGCATTCAATCAGTTCCTTAGTTACTGAAATGCTAAGTGGAGGAATGTTTCGTGAAAGATAGAATCAATGTCATGATTGGAAATACCATGAAGGCTCTAAGTAGGACAGGACTTAAGTAATAGCAAGTGTTAGTAATGTTTTGTTACCCTTAACGAGGTCTTACTAGAATTATGATCCTAGCACACCCTAGGGTATAGAATAGAAAACTTGTAATACTCATGATCGTTACCTCCTGGTAAGATTAGCCAGACTTCTCATGCACGGCGAATTGCAATTACGTGTGCACCCGTAATGGTAATTTGCTTTGCATGGTCACCCTAGCTCTACTTACCCCAAGTTAACATCATAGTATTGTCAACACTCATCAAGCATAGTTCGTGTAATGTCCTCATGTCCATGAGCCATTAGTATTCCAATAGTAGTATGTGGTAACAAGTAAACTCCAAGCACATAAGCACAATATGTCTAATGATAGTTGCCTATCCTTCATACTTTCAGGATTTCAGGCATAACTATGTTAGGGTCGGATTTAGTATCCGAGATCGACGCTACGCGTGATCACCGAGGTTCCCTTTTGTTTAGGTATCTCAACCTAATGATATGATGTTGTGCGCATACAAACATAAAGCTCTAGTATAACGGTATCCCGCGGAGAAAGACTAAGAGTAATAGTGTCTTCCTCAGGATGATCAGATAGCAAGCACATATGTATAGAATCACATATAGAAACAAGAAGTAAGTATGGAGGAACATACATGTAATATCAAATGCAAGCCAGTCCTAGCATGCATTCTACATGAAGGTTCCTAGGTTATAGTCTAGGTCAAGTGTATTGCCTAATTCTCTATAACCAATGGCTCTGATACCAGTCTGTCACACCCCCGCTGATAGCGGAAACACGGGGATGCGAGCTAGACGGGATCGTCATAACACATGGTTAACAATAAAGATACAATATGTATGTAACTGATGACAAGCGTGTCATGACGACACCCGGCACAAATGGAGAATTGTGTCGTGTTCAGTCAATGTTCATGACATCATAGCCATAAGCATAAACAGAAACTTGTAATTGATTCACATAACGATTCACATAATCACAAAATTGTATTCTTGTATGTAATTCCCACAACCCGGGAACAAGTATCCAAAAGAATGTTAATTGTTTGATTGAATACAACAATATAGAAAATATTGTTCATCATGTATGTTCAGTCTCAAAAATGCATCCTAGGGTCTCCACTAAGGCAGCTCTCCTAGATCTTCAGTTCTCATTGTTACCTGAAAAATATGCTCAAAATGTCAACAATAATGTTGGTGAGCTTCGCAGGTTTAAATTGTAAATATGTAGTTGTTGTATAGTGTTTGTAGTGGAATACCGTGCATACAGTTATAAGCAAGCAAAATCACATACCATGAGTTTTATACAACCAAACCTAATGACGTACACACAGCAACTTGTCGGAATATATTCATCCAAGGCCCGTTCCTGGTAGTGTGATGGTACTCACAAGTAACCATCTGTCAAGGGTGGGGGTGTCAACCCAGTAGTACTACTAATACCTGTCCGTTGGTTCCAACACCGGAATTAATGGTTGTAAGAAGAACCACACAGTAACATCATGTATGCATCAGATATGTACTCACAAAACAGTATCACGTTGATTCCAGTATGAAAATTGTATGTATGTTGTACAGCATTGAAAAACGTGTGAGCATACTTTTCCCCCATGTTTGTAAAAGATTGAAACAATTGTATAAGCGTAAAAAGGGGCCACAAAACTCACTTGTTAAGTGGTAAGTATGTATGATGTAACTTCCCAAACTTGTATGTATTGTGAACGGTCAATCACCTATTGACAGTTATGTTAAGCATTAATAATACGCCTGATGTTAACCATATTGTTTAGTTGGGTCGGGTCGTATCGGTTCGGTCGTGGGTAACTCCTGCACACAAACACGCACAATAGATCTTATGTAGATCCAAGCACTAGAAACGTTGCCATTGTCGATGATATTTGGGTAAAAGTGTTATTGTTGTCAAAGAAATACTTGGTAAGCACTTGTGTTAGGAATCGTTTGTTGCTAATTGTAAAATGTTAAGTTGATGTGTTTTGATATAACGTTAGTGAGTTTGATAGTGTTAATCTCAATGATCGTCATTAACAATGGCAACCGTGTCGATGTCACCTTAACATCACACGACTACACACACCACACACATGAAGAATTCACACACAATGACTCCAATTGCACGACAGGACTAGACGCATGACTGGACACTCCGTTCGCACGAATCAACTTTCAGTCATGCGAATCAGCTTCATTCGCACGACTGAATTCCCATTCGTGCGAGTAAGCACTCAGTCGTTCCACACAGCACCCAATCGCACGACTCAACCTTCCATTCGTACGATTTAACCCTCAGTCGTACGAATCAGCTTCATTCGTATGAAGTCTTCATTCGTACGACTGGATCTTCAGTCGTGCGACACACACAGTCGCACACAATCATCCGCATTTACTCAATCGCACACACTCTCAATCGCATGCATTCAATCGCACAACACACACATACGCATGGACTCAGTCGCACGACTCACCCCAGTCGCACCACTCAGTCGTACGATAGGCTCAGACGCATGGACCCAGTCGCACGACTCAGTCAGTCGCACGGCTCAGTCGCCTGAAAGGCCCAGTCGCCATGTACAGCAGGTCGCGACTGCTGATGCACCGAGCAGTTTCCAGCTGTTCCGGGCACGGGTTTCACACCTCAAGAATCTCCAGAATCCATATTCTAACATGTCTAGACAAGAAACACACACTGGAACGCAACACACAAGCCCACACGACCTCATCATGTGCTCGGATGAACCCGAACACCCGAGACCCTAGAAAACGCAGAAGTGAAATCGAGCAAGAAACGGGTTAAGCGAGGTTATCTACCTGCTAGAAGTGGGTATTCATGATGATAACCGAGTTTAGACGGCGAAAACGCAACAAACGCGCCCGATTTTGGTGCTAGTTAGAGAGGGAAAGTGGAGAAAGAGGTGAAGAAGAAGAAGATGAAGTAAATGGGGCTAGGGCTGGTTGCTAAGTATTTATACCCAGCCCTAGTTTCCAAAATGACAAGTTTAGTCCCCGCACTTTGCCCCCGAGTCCCCAAACTTGTTTCGGTTGATAATGACGTAAACACGCGCGTTATATTAATTATAGTGAAGTATTTAATGTCGTTTGTATCTTGTATATGTTATTATTAATGATGTTTATATTATAAACATAATATAGTTAATGATGTCGGTGGTGATACCCGTAAGCGTTTTGGGCGATAAGGTTGCAAATAATGGTATAGGTTGCAAATAATGGTATCACGACTGTAACAGAAACCAAACAAGTATGATGTCCTCACAAATAGTCTATGAAGGTGAGGAATGAATGCTCTACGAATAGTTAGCGTAATTTCACGTTAAATGACGGACCTTGAGGTGACGGAGGTCACACCCCTAGTTTTGGAAGGCACATGAGTCTGATCCCAAGTGTTGTTCGCATGCTTTCGGAACTTGTTCGTCAACACCAGGTCAGCACGTGGCTCTTTCATCAGACATGGATATGCTCACCATATTGCAGTATAATGGGCGATATCTCCTACGCTGTCTTTATGGATTCCCACCAACGTTCACCACCACCACCGTCCGCCTCCACCACCGTCAACCTCCACCCACTGTTCGCCACCACCACCATCAGCCTCCACCCACCGTCCGCCACCACCACCTTCCGCTATCACCACCGTCAGCCTTCACCTACCGTCCACGTGGAATAAAATGTATTTTATAGCTACTAAAAATGTGAAATAAATTATTTTAATAAAATGTATTTTTATGGTTTTATAAATATTATTATAGTGTGTATGACTTTTATTTATATTTTAATGTTGAAGTACTTTTTAAAGTTTAAAAAAATAAGTTTATTTTAATTACATAATATTTTAACAGTTTGCAGATGTTAAAAAACAAACAGTCTTTTTGTTGCAGACTGCAGACGTTTGATCCACCTCTTCTTCTGCCGATATCTGCAGATGCGATTCGCAGATTTTGATATTTTACTGCAGAAAAAACAAAAACACCTAACTAATTTTATTTATCGAAGGATGGTAGATACAATAATATATTTTTTTATGTGAATAGCTTGTTGTATCTGATTGTAACAAGCTAATATTAATATTATTACAACTTTAGTAAAGGTGTCAAAAATTATGTACAAAATATGATTGGTTATTATGTTGAATTAATTGGTTGAAAAAAATAAAATGACGACTTTACTATTTAATCGCTAGTGTTGAATTCAAAAATAACTATCTGATAATTATTTCCAATGACAATCAACCAATAATAAAAAATATATTTATTTAATAGCTAACTGCATAAAGATATCATGTTATCTTAATGTCACGGACTGATTTGTTCAGTTCTTGTGCGGCACTTAGATCCGTTTTAAGTCAGCCTTCTTGATCTTGAATGGATGGTTTTTGGTAGCGAAAGTCTTTGTAAAGGAATGTTGGACTTGTAGTACGCAAGTGAAATGCTTATGATATGTGATTACAACACAAGTAGATTGATTGTATTACTATGAACACAAGTACAAGGCTTTAGTTACAAGGAACTTAGGTGTGTGCAAATGAGGCATCATCAACCTATTTATACTTGTTTCATGCCTTCTAGATTGTTTCTACATCTAGATATGTCATTACATAATATCTTAAGACAAGATATTTACAAGGATTTCTCTAGATCTCACATGATCTTTCAAGATAGCTCCATGGGATTTTTGTAGTTCTTTCTAGAGTATGTTGAGATATTTTAGGGCTGCTATAGTTTATTAATCTTAGCAGCCTTTAAGGCATGATTTCTAGCATGTTACAGGATGATCTAGAGTCTTCCAAGGCTGCCATGTTGCTACAGAATTATGCAGGCTGTTCCGGAGTCTTTTGGGCAGCCTTGTTGGCTTCACAAGAGCCCCTGATTGATAAAAATTAAGGTGTTGTGATCTGTGTTTTGGCGGGTCGTGACATTCTCCCCCACCTAATGCCACGACGCCCTCGTTGTGTTGCTTTGATGCCCCATGAGTTGTATGCATGAGTTTCAAAATAGAGATGGTTTTGCCTCGACGCCTTGTATTCGACTCCAAGGAAATTGTGTGCACCTGATCTCCCTTGATGATATACATGGTGTTTATGAATGTTACTGGGCAGACTTTTGCTTTTCGAAAGAAATCCATCCCTAGCACGATATCATAATCGTCTAGTGGGACGACTGAGAAGTGCATCTTGCCTGTTCACGTACCAATCTTTGTTTTTACGCCCTAAGTTGCTCCTTCTATTGGTTTGGTGTTGTAACCTTTCGTGTTTTTCGTTAATTAAAAATTAACATCGTTAATTCTTGTAAGAGTCATTGTTGTCAATTATGAAAAATCATGGGTTATTTATGCTTATCTTTTGTAATTAATCTTTGACATATAAAAGGTAATAATCAAGCTATTAAATTATATAACAATAATAATTTTAATAATAATAACAACAATGGTAATATTATTAGTAATAATAATAATAATAATAATAATAATAACTAAAATAGTAGTAATAATAATACTAAAACTAATAATAATAATAATAATGGTAATGATAAAAATAAAACTTGAATAATTAACAAGTTAGATTAAAGTTTAAAACTTAAAGTTGAGGGGGCCTTATTGTCATTTTATAAACTTTAAAAGGAAGTTTATACATAAAATAAAAACAATTCAAAGGATAAGGGGCCAAGGTGTAAATTATAAAACTTACAAACCCAACCCCCGCCCCATTTCCTTTACCACGTTTTTCCGGTGGGCACACCGGCCACCGCCGGCAGCCCTCCGATCACCCCTCAAACACCGATTTTGGTCGCTATTTTGACCCCAAAACACCTCGAAACGTTCGTATTTCAGTTTCCAACAAGAATGGATGTATTAATTGGACTTTAAACCCGACCTTTAACACACTCGAACTTAAAACCGAAACTCCCTCAAACATCAAAACCGTTTCCACACTTAAATCACATTAACGATTCAATTAAAATGTATACACGTTCGTATAACCGTTTAGAAACTAATGGTGTGTCTAATTTCACCTGAAATCGTTTTCTTATCACCATAAACACTCGTGAAAGCACCGAATATACCACACAATCGAACTCCAACTTCGGCATGTTCAAATTCCAAATTGACAAAGGGTTTTCAATCATCATCCCCATTAGAAGCTTCGCGTAGAACTAATTTGATTATCATCAATGTTTGCATCTCGAATCATACTTAACCGTGGCCGCGACTGGTTCTTCTCATTTCAACATCAATTCGATCATAGTTCTGGTAATTGAACACACCATACACTCTTTTTTACTTGAGGATCAAAAGCCCCAAGATCAATTTGTTAACATTGTCGATTTCGGGTTCAATTTGGATCAAATCGAATCTAGGGTTTATGCGAATTGGGGGTAGTTTGCTTGCTTTATGTTTTTAAGATTTAAAATCCAAGTTATACCGCGGCTGTAAGCCTTGGTTCACTGGTTAAGACTCTGCCCTGTTAAACATGAGGTCCCGGGTTCGAACCCGGGCACCCACATGTTTCATTTTAAAGGCTTTTTAACCTAAAACTATTTCCAGAAAATTTTAAAATGTATAAAAATTATTTTTATAAATTCTAAATATTTTCAAAAGCTTCCAAAGATTTTTTATAATTTTTCTAAGTCTAAATAAAAATGTATTTATTTATAAAACATTTTAGCAAAGCTTGTTTGAATAATTTTTAATAAAATGGATTAAAAATAATAATTAGTAAATTATTATTGGTACAAATATTCCTCTTCAATTAATTTTGCTTATATAGTAATAAATTTTTTATTATAACTCTTTATATAACCTTTTTAATTATTATAATTGTTCATTTCACAACTTTGAATAAAATATAAATATATATTTTTTTAGAAAATATAAATTTATTCTATTTGTTTAATTATAATTATTTGACAAGCCTCAAATTCGACTTAGAACCCTAGTCCTCGTTGATTCGTTACACTCATTTCAATAAAACTTAAACCTTGTAAATATATATCCTTAGGTACCTTGTGAAGGATTGCGTTGGAGCGTTTATTTATATTCTTAATAATCATCATTCTTATACTTGTTGATCATGTGAGTATTTCTATACCCTTTTTATATTTTTACACTTTGGGGTGAAACATGTTACCTTATAATCATTGCACTTGTAAAACATTTGATTCTTGTAAACTTATAGCAATTTACTTGTATGTTGTGGTTAGTTGATCTTTGTAGCTACCATGTAATGTCGAATATATGTACAATCATTAACTATTGCTAGCCTGGCGACGTCATAGATCTATGGGCCTGACAAGCCTGCTTGGTTAATCCAAGTACACTTAGCTAATCGTATATACTTTTAACGTTTGAGACTTGTAAAACTTTATCAAGGTTTGATTGTGCATTCTGTCTTACATCCCTAGTTACTTTGTTCTCTAACTTACAACATGAATTGCCATCTTTTATGTACTTATGTATTGCAAACTATGAAAATCTCACTAACATTATTGTTGACCTTTTATTTTTATCATGTTTCCGGAAATACTCAAGTTTGATCGCCACTTTGAAGCTTGTTCACACATAGGAATGGACCTAGTTAAATAAATAAATGAGCTTGTTATATTTCTTATTATACTTGTTAATTTCTTTATTTGAGACTTATGTTTGTAAGTTACCTTTGAAACTTATGAATAATATATCTGGATTTAACTATAGCGTTATGTGGCTGTGAACAATCGTAACTCTCACACTTCGACGATTCCGCCGTCAAGGTTGGGGTGTGACAGATTGGTATCAGAGCCCATAACTATAGGGATTTAGGTTATTAGAAATGGTGACCTAGACTATAGTTGCATGAACCTCATAGAAAGATCCTTATACTTTTTTGCTTACATATTATTTGAATGCTACATAATGCTATGCCTTTTGTGCAACTTGCTTCGATGTCAACCAACGCCTTCACAAGTTGCCCTTTTATTTCCATGTTTACGAACCGAAGTCCGTTTGATCCTGTCTTTGGGTTGTCTCCGGTTATGGTATGGTTTGATTGGTTTGCCATCACCAAGGGCTTGCCTTCAACTGTACTTAACGCATTAAGTAGTTGAAGTTGTATTGTTCCTAGACGAACCTCTTCTGGTTCTGATGGTTCATCATTAGATCTGATCAAGGCTGTTAGTTTAGCTTTTTTTGGACAATCTTGCGTATTGTGCGGTCCATCGCAAAGGAAACATCCTTTGATCATTTGTACCTCCTTCCCATATCTTGGTGGTCATCGATTGTCTTCTCTTTGATTTTGATTTTGGTTATTATTATGGGGTCTCGCTCCCCTACTTTTTTCATCGATTTCCTCCATAACGATGGGGTTTTGTGATCGCCTTTCATTATGGTCGATCATACTTTCAGCAACAACGATGGTCCAGGACAAGTCTTAAACATTTCTTCATTCCAGTTCGGTTGTTGCCCACGTTTGTAAACCATCGATGAAGTATATTAGAGAGTCATTTGGTGACAAGTCCGGAATTTCTAGCACAAGGGTATTGAAATCTTTGACGTAGTCCTTGATGCTACCCTTTTGCTTTATATTACGAAGCCAAATCTTTGTTTTGTGTTCAGCGTTTTCCGGATAAAATTGTTTCTTGATTTCTTTTATGAAATCAGTCCAAGTTCGTAGATGCACGTACCATTATCAATCTCCATGTGCTTTCGTCGCCACCATAAAGCTGTGGTCTCCTTCAAGTAAAGAGTCACCGTCTTGATTTTCTTGGCATCATCGACAATATCGATGGCGTCAAAGTATTGTTCCATCTCCCAAAGGAAGTCATCCATAGCCCTCGCCTCTCGTTTACTAACGAATGGTGATAGTTTGGGGATGTCCACCTTTATAGAGGCATGAATTATGTTGCCACCTCCGGTTGCTAGTGCATGCTTGCAAATACTTAGTTCGGTTTGCAAGTCTTTGATTTCCCTCTCAAAGTTAGCTTTGAGTTGACCCAACTCCCTTGTGAATGCCTTTACCATCTCCTTCCTTATCAAGGAGAGGGCGAGTTTGAGGTCGATTCATATTTCATTAAAGTCATTACTTAACGACTTAATATGTTGCAAAGAGTCGTAGGTATGTGTTTTGAAGATATCGACTTCAGCCTTGAATTCATCCATTTCGTTTTTGAATTCAGACAATGCTACCTCGACATCTTCAACTCTTTTGCCCATGCTTGCAACCAAGTCTTTAGACATGCTTCGAGTTCTCTTGTCACCTTTATGAGCCTCCTCCCGTCCACGGGCCTCGTCTCCGGCAACGCTTGCGACTACAACCTTCTCTGGATTAGATGCCATCCCAATGAGTCGACGCGGTTCTAATACCGCTTGTCACGAACTGATTTGTTCAGTTCTCGTGCGACACTTAGATCCGTTCTAAGTCAGCTTTCTTGATCTTGAATAGATGGTTTTCGGCAGCGGAAGTCTTTGTAAAGGAATGTTGGATTTGTAGTACGTAAGTGGAATGCTTGTGATATGCGATTACAACACAAGTAGATTGCTTGTATTACTATGAACACAAGTACAAGGCTTTAGTTACAAGGAACTTAGGTGTGTGCAAATGAGACACCACCAACCTATTTATACTTGTTTCATGCCTTCTAAATTGTTTCTACATCTAGATATGTCTTTACATAATATCTTAAGACAAGATAAGGATTTTTCTAGATCCCACATGATCTTTCAAGGTAGCTCTATGGTTGATTTTTGTTGTTCTTTCTAGAGTATGTTGAGATATTTTAGGGCTGCTATAATTTATTAATCTTAGCAACCTTTAAGGCATGGTTTCTAGCATGTTACGGGATGTTCTAGAGTCTTCCAAGACTATCATGTTGCTGCAGAATTGTGTGGGCTGTTTTGGAGTCTTTTCGGCAGCCTTGTTGGCTTCACAAGATCCCCTGATTGATAAAAATTAGGGTCAATTTCATATATACTCTTATAAAGTTTTTAAATATCATATATATCCTTGTAAAAATTAATATATCATACATACCCTTGTAAAGTATTGTAAATATCATATATGCCCAATTCATTAAAATTTTATTAAGAAATGACTATTTTATCCTTATTCTTTATAAATCTCTCTTATTCATATGTATTATATTTTACAAGGGTAAGATGGTAATTTTATTTCTTTTGGGTATATATGATATTTGTAGTTTTCCTTGGGTATATATGATATTTTAAAACATTACAAGGGTAAATATGAAATTTACCCTAAAAATTAAGGTGTTGCGATCTGCGTTTTGGCGGGTCGTGATATTAAATACCAAAAAAGTAACATTAATGTTTCCGCTCTAGCGTATTAAATATTAAATATTCTATTTTAGTTTTGTCTATTAACTTTCAAAATTACTTATTAATTAAATTTTCTTATTTTATTATTAATCATTAAACTGGGCATAATTAAATTTCTTATATTATTATTAATCATTAAATTGCACAAAATTTGTATTCAAAATATATGTGTACTTTGTAGGAAATAAAACTGCTATTTAGCTATATTATACAATGTATAAATTATTTTTTTAAAAGAAAACATGTCTTAGAACATATATAAATTAGATTAATATATTATCTAATTTACAATTAAGTTAGATGTAATGTGTCAAAAACTAGACGATGCCTGCTCAAGAATCTAAACGTTGTTATCAAAGGATCAATTATTTCATTAGCGGGAACCGATATTAATTACAACACAGACAAAATTAAAAAGAGAAAGATACATGAAATTATAACAAACAATCTACCAACTACCTATCCAGCTGCTATGCGTGCAAGCGGATATACAACCATAAAACTATAATTTGAATAATAGATATTCATAGATGTTGATAAGGGGTAGAATAGTAAATCCTTTACTCCCCTTAAGTTGGAGCATGTAAGTCACGAATGCCCAACTTGCTAAGTAACATTTTCAACTAATGTTCCATAAGCACCTTCGTGAATAAGTTTGTGATATGATCTTTTGTGTCGATATGCGTGGGATTTACTTCTCCCGACTTCACTCGTTCCCTAACGAAGTAAGAATCCATCTCAACGTGTTTGGCCCTCTCATGGAAACTATGTTGTTTGCTATGTCTCTAGCAGCTTGGTTATCACAGAATAGTGGGGTCGGCTTTCTTTGTGACACGCTAAGTTTTGAAAGTAACCATCTAACCCATAGTTGTTATTGCACAATACTCAGGCTCAGGAGATGAGCGTGAGACAACCGTCCGTTTCTTTGATTCCCAAGAGATGGGGGCTCTCCTTAGCAATAACAAATACCCGGACCTTTATCGTTTTGTGTAAGGACATCTTAGCCAGTCCGAATATTAATATCTGGCGAGATTCATATCCCATCCTTTGTAAACAATTCCCTTCCTAGGCGTGGATTTTAGGAAGCGGAGCACCTTAACGACTGCTTCCATATGATTCTGTCCTTAGTATGTTGACAAAGTAAGTTATGTCAGGCCTTGTTGCTTGAAGCATAGGAGCCTTTCTAAAAGTCGGCTATACTGATTTCGTCCATTTTTTCTTGCTCTTCACCTTGATCAAGTTTCAAATTCTGCTCCAAGGGAAACATGCTTGGCCGACAACCTTAAGTCTACATTCATCAATAATGTCTAGTGTATATTTTCTTTGACCGGGTACCATTTCTTCCATTGTTTGGGCCACCTCAATACCCAAAATGTATTTCAAAACTCCAAGGTCCTTTATGTTGAACCTTTTTTTCTAGATCCCGCTTTGTTTCTTGTATATTATTTCTACCACTCCCGATAATGTAACATCGTCTACATATATCAAGGCTTCCATATACATGTCTTTATCCTTGAAAATGAACAAAGAATGATTCCCTTTGATGGCTTGTAGCCTAAACCGATCAGTGCTCCTGTGAACTTATGGTACCAGTGTTGTTGTCTGTTGAAAATCCCTGCAGAAACTTAATGTATATTTTTCTTCATGATCACCATTCAAAACGTCCAATTGGTGAATAATTCAATTTTTATTTGTAGCAAC
Source organism: Flaveria linearis (assembly GCA_024085815.1). Taxonomy (NCBI): domain Eukaryota; kingdom Viridiplantae; phylum Streptophyta; class Magnoliopsida; order Asterales; family Asteraceae; genus Flaveria; species Flaveria linearis. Next base: position 43,473,448 of record CM044012.1, read on the forward strand.
CTCTAATAAAGCTCGGACTATTACAAATTTTACAATCGTAGCTATAGTGTCATGGAAATACACTCCTTCCACTTGGTATATACCTTTGCCACAAGTTGGGCCTTGTATCTCTTGATTTTCCTGCTTGGTTTGTATTTTATTTTGTACACCCATTTGGAACCTATAGCCTTCTTTCCCTTCGATCGCTCCTCAATAGTCTAAGTCCCATTTTGCTTCAGTGCCTTTATCTCCTTTTTTATCACTTATATCCAATTTGGTTCTTGTAAAGCTTGCACAAAAGTTTTGGCGTATCTTTGGACAAGATGGACGATAAGAAGGCTTTGTGAGCATTTAAAATTTTTTTATAAGAAACATATTGAGCTAAGGAATGTATCGTTGAGTACACTAGAGTTGGGCGGTGCATGATCATGTGATATGGGTAGATTCATAACATATTCATCCAAATGTCATGGCTTTGATCTCTTTCTTTTCTCCCTTACCTCTTCCACTTGTTCACTTTGTATGTTCACTACATTGTAATCAATGGTAGTGTTATGTGTTTGCTCAAGTTCTTTATTTGTTTGATCAACCTCTTTGTTGTCGATTGATGGTATCCTTAACTTCTAACGTAGTGTCTTCATCATTCTCCATTGAATCTGACCGCTCACTTGACACTCCCCCTTTCTCCTTACTTTCCATTCCTTCCTTTCGGTTATCATGAGGATAGACAAATACTTCTTCTATAATGTTTGCATCATCTCCAGTACGTGAGAAAGGAAAAACATTTTCAATGAACCTTACGTCCGTTGAGATAATGATTTTCCTTTGTTCCATGTCATTATTTTATAACCCTTAGTCCCTTGAGGATAACCAAGGAATACCCTGACTTTTTCTCTAGGTTCAAATTTATCGCCTTTTGTGTTAGTGTTCCTATAGTAAGCTAGGCAACCAAACACCTTCACGTGATCATAATCAGGTTTTTGGCCAAAGTCCAGCTTTAGTGGGATTTTGTTTTTTTATTACCTTTGATGGCAACCTATTAATGATATAGACTGTTGTTAGTATGCACACCCCTCAAAGTCTTGTGGGCAACTTTTCTTCATAACGTAAAGCATGAGCGGTCTCAATTAGGTGTTGGAGCTTTCGCTTTACCACCCCGTTTTGTTGAGGGTGAGTGGACAGGTGGTCTCAAGTGAAATACCATGTTTGGCATAGAAATTCGTCATACGTGTTGACATAAATTCCCCTCGTTATCACACCTTATTATTTTGATCAATTTCCTAAACTGAGTTTTCACCATTATGAAAATTAATTAAGTACTTGCTTCGATCATACTAGTGTTTAATTAGAAAGACTCACATCACCAACTATAATCATCCACGATGGTCAAAAATAATTAGCTTGAGTACTAGAAGGAGATATATATTTTCATATGTCGCAGTGGATAAAATCAAAATATTCAAGTGTTATTATGAAACTAACCGAGTTTAGTTTGTTTTTCCTAAAAAAGAAACACAAAATAACCTTCTGAATCAAAAGACATTTTATCAATGAAATCAATTCGACTAAGCTTCTTATTTGAAGCATGTCCCAAATGTTTATGCCAAAGATTGGTTGTGGCCATCATCACCTTCCTTTCTTGATTCATCTCCCCCATCACAGAGTCCATCACTGCACCTAACCGTTCTAATTAATCAGATCCTTCGATTCCAAGTCCTATATAATAAAAATATCAGGGAAGAATGTTATTACATAATATAGGTTTTTGGTTAAACTCTAACTAATAACAAATGGTAATAAAATTCTAGAACATGTAAGACTCCATTAATCTTTGTACGTTCCTCCTGGTAGGGTGTCATCGCCTTTCCCTTCAACAGAAATGGTGCTACCGTAAGGAATAGTGACTGGTTCCTCCCTTCTAATTTTCACATATCTTCAAGAAGGTTATCTTGATGGGTTATGTGCTCAGTTGCTCTTGAGTTCACCATCCAATCAATTTTTTTGTCTAATTTACCAGCCATATTTGCCATCGATGGTGTTTCATCATTCACAACATCGTTTCCCATGGAAAAGTGCTTTAGAAATGCATGCTACTGTTCCTATGTCAGCCCAAGTATAGGACTTGGTCCATCCTGATTATAACCGTACGTCCTTATCATAGTGGTGGAATGTTAGACATTCTCTCTTGTGTCGTTGCTCTTTTCTCCCTTTTGAAAACTTTTATTTAAAGTCGAACCAGCAACGCGCTTTCCTTGAATTGGAAAAAGTTTTGGAAGGTTGTTATTTCACTGCTTGATCACTTTGTACCTGAGATCAACTTTGTTGTTCATCCTTGGCAACAAGATGATAGGACATCCCAAGGGACGACATTAGTTTCATAGCAAGAATTTAGGTCTTGATGACTGAGAAGACATTGTTTAGCCCCATCAAGAATTCATAGAGTATTTTTCCCCTTCCAATCAACCAACTTCTTCCCGAAAACACAAAAATTTTCAAACAAAAGACCGGCTTGGTTAGGTATAAGTTGTTTTAGGTCATGACCGGGTACATTGATGTGTTTCATCACTCGAACATGTTTTTTCTCCATAAATAAAAAAAAAGTGCGAATTTAATATGATTTATCCTTGATGTGCACTTCTTTCTAAATTGGTTTTTCTTCCGTGCGGACATAGCATGGCTGTGACGATTATATATGCCAATTTATATTTTGTGTTGGATTATCGCTTGTTATATGGATTGAGAGAGAAGTTATTCTAAAAAGCTATTTTTTGTGAAATAATACTAAAAAGTTACTCTATAAAGTTACTCTATTTTTTAAAATTACTGGTTTTTCTAATATATGGTTTGTTTTTAAAATTTGTATTGTATTTAAATTTATATTGGCTTATTTAGATTATTGAAATCCTATTTATGATCAGGGAGAATGATTTATTGCCGATAACAGATCAGAACTACAAGACGAGTCGATTCCAATTTCATTCAAATTAGTTCAATCAAAGTTCGTATGACCTAGTTTAAAGTGACTAAAAATCCTTTTAAGCCTTCTTAGGCAATAGATAGTGTTATTATTTGAACTTCTCCCTATGCATGTGTGTGTTCATTGATTGAATCATTAGAATTATATCATACTACAACTTTACACATATAAATTATAATTATTCTTTTTGTGTTACTTTATCGTCTCTCGAGATGGAAAACACAACACAGTGGGAAGTGTTTGGGTTATAGAGATATCAGGTTTGTATGCAACTTGTATTCTTCATTGCATTTAACACCTTTAAAGCCACATATTTGTCATCAAGGGGACATTGTTATTGTAACGTTTATGAATTCTTTCATAGTTTTAAAATGTCAAGAGCTTAAATCCTTATATGTGTATGTATAGATGATTAATATGAATAAATTAGAAGCTATTAATTATAAACAAAAGCACCTATCCAACTCAACTTAATTGTTTTAACACAATCCCAATTGTTACCAGGAGACTAATGGGGTGGCGTAATTTCCATCTATAAGTTCTCACAATTGTCAAAAGCTATCAAAACACTGTGATTGGAATATTATTTGATTTACAATTGAGTCAATAGTAGTTATTATCACATTAATACACTAATTGTAAATGTCCTGTAAAGCGTTTATTTTATAACTACGTCTGACTCTTTTATTTATAAAGTATAAATAAGTGGCACAATTCATGAAGTATTGTATTTAATAAAGAATAATAAATTGGTCATATCCATGGTCATAAATAGAGACATTTATTTGTTCATTGAAAGTAGAAGAACGTGAGAACCCCGGCCCCTGATTTATGCTTTGCCTGCCTGTTTTTGTCTTTGCTTTTAATTCTTCCAACAAACCCTACTCTTCCTAATGTTTTCCTGCTGCTCTTTATTAATCCACATATTTTTCATCAATATTATATCCTAATAATAATAATGGTTTTAATAATAATAAGTTCTTTTAATAATAAGTTCAGGGAAAAATGAAGTTCAATATTGCAGTCTTTATTATTAAGAAGTCAAAAGATTTCCGAGAAGGTTAAAGTGTTTTTATTTGTATTGCTCTTCTTTCAAATTAAATGTTGATGTGTATTTTGGGTTTGTAGGTGTTTGCTGATACTTTGGAGCCAAAAGTCTTCTTAGAAGTATCCTCTATAACTTAAAGCATTATGAATGAGCGCTTTGAGAAACAAAAGGTGATAAAGTTAGAGACTCTGTGTTTCAACCTTTTAATAGTTCAGATGTTAGAATGATTTAGTATTTAATGATTTAAACTGTTTGTTTCGCGAGCAAATCTCTGAATGATTCAGACATTTGCCTTTGAATGGTTAAACATTATACTAATGTTGAATGGTTAAGACCTATTATCTGAATTAGTAAGACCTATTATCTGAATTGGTCAGACATTTGCCTTTGAATAATTAAGCGATATACTAGTTTTAATGATTTAAACATTTTAATAGTTAAACACTTAATGATTTAGGCCTCTTATTGGTTCAAAATTTAATCTTTCAGAAATTATCAAACAGCACCTTAAAATTTCTTCTAATGGGAAGTGGTTTTAGTCTACTTTTTCTTTAATACAATTCGAATAACCTACTATTGAAATCTTTTAACAGCTAAAAAGCCTCTAATTACCTTTCAATGAAAAATAATAATAACTAAAAAGCCTTTAATTTCTCTAATTTGAAGAATTTAATAGGATTTGAATCCTCTTTCATCCTACCAACCAAACACAATATCTCATAAATGCTATGAAATTTTAACAACTAAATGTCACCTCATACTTTTTGATTGGTACATATAGATACTCAAATACGCAATGGCTTATTCAAGCTAAGGTTTGCTATAATCCACATATACATGTACTACAAAAGAAACAACACACCTTAAGTATTTTGTCACTTTCTAATAAATTGCCCTACCTTCCAAATGACCCAAAGTGCACTTGGCCATCAATTAAGCATTCGCCATACGTTATTCTATTCCATAAATATCAAGCCTTATATCATCAATAGACTCATATGATATATTATTTTGTTGTCCACTTTTTTCCCTTCATATTTGTGGTTATATTTAATTTTCATTTCCTATTAAATCAACATATAACTTGTTATACTATCAATGTATGATATGATACAATATTTGTTTGTTGCACTGTGAAATTGGTAAATCTTTGATATTTGTTTCCATGTACACCTCCAAACTAAGGGTAGGTGTTAGCTTACATAGCTTATAACTAAATTGAAAAATTCTTGAGACTTATAGTTAATGTTAGTTAGATTCATTGTATATTAATCAATACATGAGTAATCATTTGTGTGTAAAAGCTAGACATATATAATCATTGTCACACTATCTCACTAAGTCAACTCTAGTCGCCATCATGTTTATACCCACAACTATTTACAAATGATGATAGTTTGTTTTTCGATTATCTATTTGTTCCACAGAGGATACTTGTAATCCTTAGCAATAATTGTAATTATAAAAATTCTTATGTGATCCTCAAAAGTGAGCATTCAGCATCCGTTTAACTTTGATCATCTACTCATATTTTTCATATGTACCGAAAACAACCTAAATGACTAATAAAAATATAGATGTGTGGACAATTATTCAGTAAAGATTGTAAGCGACTCACGTCAAAATTGTCACACCATGAAAGGAGACAACGTGCATACATACACTAAGGAAAATATGAAGCCAAGTAAGTATTGTTGTGGAATGCTTAAACAAGGCAACGTTAGCCAATATCCAACTATGACAATAGCTAGTTAGTCGTATCATTACCTAACCTAGGATTACTTGTATCAATACTTTGGAATATTACCATATTGTACTATAAATTGTTAGCAACCGTTAAGCAACTGTTAAAAAGGACGAGTTATCATGCTTATTTATAAAACTATGATCGTATACTTGTTCTGTCTAAACTGGTAATATACAAAAATGTTGTTAGTGTGCATTTATCGGTAAGGGTATGTTGGGATCCTTATATGCTTAATGGGATGTGTCGAAATGATTGAAAAGAAGATATGGTTTCTCGTATGTATCACGACACTACCCTACCTATGCGATTTTGGAGGGGGGGGGTTCTGACAAGCCCGTTATTGGTGATTTGAAAAGGTCATGTTGGAACTTGTTGTTCCTGGCCCAAAATATCACAACCTATGTTTGCATGCATGTTAATTTTATTGTGTTGTTTTTGTGAACCGTATAACATTAGCTCACCAGCATATGGCTGGCGTCATTTTGAGTATAAATGCCACATGTAATCAATGAGAAAGCCTAAGAATAATGTGAAAATAGTGAACCTGAAGCCATTGAAGTTCATAGTTGTTTAATATTGTAAATAAATAATGTATCATACTCAGAATCTTGTAAGTTTGAAATGTAAACTCAATTTGCTTCTAGTATAAGTTGTATCGATTGTGGCTTAGCAAGAAACTATTGATCACAATACAACCGTGTGAGCCTACATCATAAAAGGAATTCAGGGTATAGTTAGAGAAGACCCGAGGGCCGTGTTCAAGTTATGAGAATGGGAAGATTGATAGAGCTAGTATACTAAAGATAAGAAAGAATATGATTTACTACTTACGAATGATCATACATATAATTGTGTGTTAATATCAAAGTTTTATTTTTGAACAGCGAAATTTTTTTATTAAAATCTAGCAAGGAGCTAGAGATGGAACAAGGAGAAAATAGAGCATTACAACATTACAACATTACAACATAAAATTACACCATAATTCTCAATTAGCATTTTTTAGATTCCCCCTATGCTTAATCCATAAGAATGACATAACTTTAGTCTCTCATGTTAATATCAAAGTTAATGTATAGTTAGAAGAGAGCAGCAATGAAGACGATCTAAATGGTGTGGATTCAAGTTTCATGTGTATTGGTGGCATACTGGTATGTAAATATTAGATATCATGGGTTTAGCAGGCCCATTAGTACAAACCCAAAAGTAAGGTTAACAGCCATTGTGGGTTATTAGGCCCAATAATATAAACCCAAATAAATAACTGTCTGTCCATTGTGGGTTATTAGGCCCAATAATATAAACCCAAAAAAACTCTCATCAAACACAAAACCTTTAAAAACGTTAACGTCACTATAAACCCTAGGCGTTGATCGACAAACCCTAACAGATTTCATAATCAGATTTCAAAAAGAAAAAAAGATCCCAAATGAAAGCATTTTCAATGGAGAAGATAGAAAAAGCCCCCAAAGAGGTAAACTTTTAGGTCACTAGTCTCTGCTTAATTCAATTGTTCTTTCGTAATCGAGTATTGCTTAATTGGAAAATAGCCGATAAAGATGTAAACTTTTGTGAACTAATAGGAAAATTGAAGCTGTATCTTTGTAATTCTTAATCACTAATCGACTGTTTTCAATCTTGATACTTGAATTGGGGTATTTTTTTTTTCATTTAGTGGTGATTTGAATTTGTTGTCATAATAAGAGTTGATGCTATATGGGATGTTCATATGGTTTCGTTGATTTGAATCTGTTAGGCTTTGGTTGACATTGTGAAATTGGCACAAAAGCGAGGGATGGAAGGTAGTAATGGAGGTTGGAAGGAGTTCTTGAGTGTTTATGACAGAAAACTTGGGAAAAGCTTGTGTGATCCAGCAAGGAGGGCCCCTGATGCATTGCTTGCTTTCTTGAAAACATTTAGCAATGCTGATGATTTGAAGGTAAGTTGTCACACTTTACGCAGATTTCACATTGTTCTGAACTTCTGATACCTCGTGGGCACCAATGCGTTTTGGGTGCATTGGCTGTGGATGAAACACCTCCACAATTAGGTTTTCTGTGAGCTTCTAGTGGATAATATTGGTTGGTACGAGAGGTCTGAGTGAGAAGAGTGTTTTTCTTTTGATTATAGTGGAAACAATGTTTTATTTTGGAAGATTTTGATGATAATGAATACTTTTTGTTCCAGTTTTTTGATAAAGTGCTTGAAAAGCATGACATCATGGAACTTACCGAGAAGAAAACGGATAAAACGTCCCCTGAACAGGTTTGTTTGATATATTCTTGTTGTTTTTGTGTTAATATCTCGTGAATTGGATGCTGCAAATGCTATAAATTATCTGCTTCATCCATCGCTCAAATCTTAATCCTCGTTGGATGTTCCAAATGCAGGAGCTAGTTCACAAGACTGTTGCTCATCCACATTATGCACTACATTATTCATTTCCATCACATGAGGAGGTATATAGATATATTATCATCTTAACTTTGTGCTGCATTTTGCTAGTGAATATAAATATAAATTTTGAACCTTTTGACCCGTGGCGTAGGGTTGGGTGGTTACAAAGAATAGGAAAAAGTTAAAAGCATCAAGACGTAATGAAATGATTGCTGTTGATTGTGAGATGGCACTCTGTGAAGATGGCACTGATGCCTTGGTTAGGGTTTGTGTTGTCGATCGTGATTTAAAGGTATTTTCGTTGTGTCACAACTAGTTTAAAAAATGGGAAGTACCATAAAATTTTGTCTTAGGATTTGACGGGCTTAGTTTGCTTTTGTAGGTCAAACTTGATGAACTCGTTAAACCTGATAAAACGGTTGTTGATTATAGAACGAGTATAACCGGGGTGAGCGCTGAAGACTTGGAACAAGTTACTTGCACATTACAAGATATACAGGTGATCATCTCGGGGTTGAGCTTTGAAACTGTCTAGTGATTTACTTGAGCATGTTTTACCTTGCCCCCTACTGTGAAATTGACACATTTTACTCTTTAGAAATCTATGAAGAACTTGCTATCAAGAGGAACCATATTGGTGGGTCACAGTCTGAATAATGATCTACAAGGTAATTATGTTTAATGATTGAATTTCCAATTTGTTTGTAATTTGCAAGATTAGTTACTGGACATGCTCTAACATTGTCTCCCATTTACTTATGAATTAGTCGATTTGGGTCATTTCAAGTCAAACAGGTCAACCCAAAGTGCATTAGCAATGCATATAAATTCCTTAACTATGTAGTTTAAAGAATAGATTTTTTTTGAAATAATATAGGTTTTTTAATCATCTTTGGCCGCTGACACTAATTATTTGTAGAAAACTTTAAATTCATTGACACTTAGTGTTTTGATCTACCCGACCCGTACTGAAATACACTGTTTTGACCTAGTACCAGCATGTCATTTTGTCAACTTTGCCACATGTTATCCTTTATCTATCTTCTTTTTACTGCAGCACTCAAGGTAGACCACACAAGAGTAATTGATACATCTTTAATCTTCAAGTATTGGAGTGGTTCCAATTTCAGGAGACCATCTTTAAATGATTTATGCAAGGCAAGTCTCGAATCCTTAAAATTTGTAGATTGTATAGCACTTTTGTTGTGTTCTTTGGTTTCTGTTCCTTCATGAACTTATTTATTTCTTTTTTATATCCTGTCACTAGCGTTTACTATCTACCATAGTAAGTTGATGTTACTAGGTAGAGGTTGCACTTTTGACCCAATAGATTGGTTGATTCGGGTTACATTTTATCTCTAACTGGTCAAATGGGTAAATTTTTAAATAATGTAGCTATAAGGTGAACAAACCAAATGTGTCAAAAGTCGGTTAAAGTGTATTTTGCATACAGATAATCTCTTAAATCATTTGATTTTACATATTAGTTTGTTAATAAGGTTATAGGTTATTGCAATCATATTTTACAATAAATATTTACACAAGGCTGACAAAATTTTGGTCTCATCCCAATCAGTCGTGACTCTTACCAAATTTAACATGCCTAAGTCGCCCATGGTGCCACCTCTATAATCATGTGAAACAGTATAAGCTTTGTTTAGCTCCATTTAACTGTTTGACATTTTTATTTTGTTCTATCTTTTGGCAGACAGTTTTAGGGTATGAACTTCGGCAGGAAGGTGCTCCACATAATTGTGTAGAAGATGCACGTGCGGCCATGAAACTTGTTCTTGCCAAATTAGATGGGGGAGCCGATAACAACTCTATACCCACCCATCAAAACGTCGTGAGTGTTTTAAATTATTTTTGTGATGTGTGGCTAAATCTTTCTCTTAGAATGCTTATGTATTGGGAATTATTATTTCAGGTGCATGAAACCGATGCAATGAAGCTACTTTGCCACCGCATACCTATCAACATTCCTGGAGAAAAATTGCATGAAATAATTCCTGGTGAATTCACTGTTGAATTAAAGGTCAATTGATTCCCATTTTATTCTAGTTTTTCATGATTATCAACAAGTATTTGATGATGTGAACAACTTGCTTGCAGGCAAATAAGAAAGCTGGAGGAGACAAATATTCTGCTTTTGCTGTTTTTAAGAATAAACAAGAGGCTGATGAAGCTTTTGAGGGGCTTGTTGGTGACCAAGATAAAGTATATGCTGTTACACTTATTCTAACTTGCCACTTCAGCAAAGTAGTCATTAAATTTTCAGTTTATTGATGTTTAGTATTGTTTGGTAAACAGGATTCATCTGGGCGTCCACATAAGTTGGTTCACTTTAAACTGGATTCAGGTATAGCTGGTAATTTGTATGTGAGGAAGATGATCCACGATGGTGATGATAATAATAATATCCAGGTGGCATCAAATAAGAGGCTATCTGAAGACGAGACTCCAACTCAGCTTAAGAAGTTAAAGACAGAGGAGACTCCAGAACCAAAAGAAACAGTTGAATGCAATAAATGTGATGGTTATTTGAAAGAGATTGAAACCCTGAAGAAACAATTAAGTGAACGAGATCGAGAAATATCAACGTTACACAAGATCATAGTTTCTCAGGCAAGAAAACAATCCGGGATTTGAAATCTTGTGCTTGAGTATATTGGTCCTTGCACAATATGGTATATGGGGCCACACCAATGCAGCTGAAAACCGGCATAAAGATGGTGAAAATGCCTAATGTATTGCTAAAGCCACAAAGGCTTAGTTCAATTTTGAATCTCCTAGTGGGTAACATGTTCTAAACTAATTTATTAGAATTCTTCCATTTTTGAACAAAGTCAGCAGCCATCGTTTTTCATCAGTATCATCATCAAATAGAATCAACATTTAGTTGGAGAAAATTGAAATACAAACAAAATAAGAAATTAAAGAACAAACAAGAGAAAAGTCACTCACTTTCATAATCTTCATCGTCTCCAAAGGAGAAAACAGAAGCATCAGCAGCAATTGCCTTGATATCACCAGACTTCAAATTTAGAATTGCTTTTTCATCCTGCTTGTTATTTGATGTGGATTGTTTGGTGTTTAAAGACAGTTGTTGAGTGTTTTTTCCTAAAGTTGTTACTTCGGCTTCTATTTTCCCAGACTGTTGTGGTGGTGGTGCAGTCCCCGGTCCAGAGTTTACATTAGTTGAACTCGTCTTTGTGAACATTGCTTTGTCTTCATCATCACTGTCAGAGAACACGTTGTCGTTTTCTTGGTCATTGGAAGCTTTGTTTTGACTGGAGTTGGTGGAATTTTTGTATGATGGTGATGAATCGTTGGAGCTTATACTAGGTTTTTCGTTAGCTTTGTACTTTTCAGGAATTGTACCATCATAATCGATCATCACTATTTCAACTTTGAATCCTGGAACGGGTAGTTTTCTCTGAAAATTGCAGTTTGTCAAACCGTCAAACATAAAAAAGAACAGTAAGAAATGAAAACCCGCCCGATGCATGTTAATTGGTTTTAGTTTGAGCCATGCAAACAAACACATACCTTGTCAAAATCGTCAAAATCAGAACCATTTAAAATCATCCTGTTTTCCATCATTGTTGTATTTAGCCAACTGAAGACAAAAGATTAACTATTAGAAAATAAACGAATGAGTCAACAAAATAACTAGACTGCCAGAAATAAGAAATCTTTACTCACCTATAGAAATCTCCTTGGCGATCATGAAACTGGATCTTGAAATCGCCCACTAACTCTGTCAAACCACGCTCTCCGGGTAGAGCAAAAACCACAATTCCTTTTGTTGGTGCGCGTATCCAAAAATCTTCAGGCTGCAAAATTGGTGGCATTACTTTGTGGGCCCAAAAAAGAAGTTATTGCTTATGTGGATGCCAGAAAATATGCATAAATCATTACCATGAGATTCTTCGTTTTTGGATGCTTTTTTGTTGTAAATAGAACTCCTGTAATGAACAATATATATAAGAGTATTGGGCAAAAAAGAAAACAAGAAGCGTTCCTATGTTATTTCATAATTGGGAAAAGGGGGAAAATGATGCTTGAATGGCATTTAAGCAATCACACATCACAGGGTACCATTATGATCAGATATGGTAATTGAAGGTCTGACCCAATAAGGGCACTCGTGAAGCCGGAATCCCCTCAGCATGCACCTGAAATAATAATTTCAGTACCCATCGAATCAAATTGAGGCAATAAAGTCAGTCCATTTGCTTTTGAATGGGCTGATTTGAGTTGTATTTTATTTGAAACAGTATGCCTAAAAAGGTAACATGTCAAATGGGTCAAACATGGCACATGGGTTGAAAGTTGCCTGAACTCAGTTTTTAATGCAAACCACCGTCCACCTCTGTAGTGGCTTTATTCGATTACTATTGTAATAATACTGTTTTTATTATTCCAGTTGGAGCGTAAACTATTTACAACTTTTTAAAAATGGTAAAAAGTGTGTGGGTCAATGCAATTTAATCCAGTCCCTTTCACCTATACTAAACCATAGCCCCCTTTCAACCCGGACCAGTTTTGACATGTTGGCACCTCTAACTATTGAAGAATGAACTCAACAGTTAAAAACAAAAGTAACATGAAATTTACCTCCTACCAGGTGGACTTTCACCATTGAAATCTGCCAAAATGCGCTCGAAGTATTTTACATACCGCTGAAAATTAAAATATCGTTAATTAGTTAGCTTTCTCATGAATTTAGAACTTTAAGAAGGATAAGAGTTGTATTGAAGTAGAAAACTGACAATTTGACTTGGAAGTATCAATCCCTTCCCATCTACACATCTTCTTTGGTTATAGTATTCAATACACTCATGTGCCGTCGGGAAAAACTGCGAAATGATGAGCAACTATAATTAAAGGATCACATACGACAATGACGTCAATTACAGATACGTGGTTATGATAAAAAGTAAGATACGTGGTGATGATAAAAACTTACTTTTAAAAATAAAAGAAGGCTACAAATCATTAAACCTGTCCTTGCTTTACCAGCTTTACAATGAATAACCACCACATTAAGAATATCATCCTTTAACCATGAATAAGCACTTTGACAGAATGATGGTATTAGTTTAATAGGTGGACAGTTATGATCATTAAAAGGGAAACATGCAACCTGCAGTCAGATAAAGATGGAAAAACCTGCAAGATCAGTTTTCTGCTTTAGTTAAATATTTAGTCTTGGTCTTGAGCTTAAAATATATCCTCTATCTTAACTCTATTTCAAAACATTTTAGCAATGATATTTTGACAAAAACATCAATTCTGGTTATTGTGTGATGATCCTCAATTAGAAGCAGCATACCTTTCCTGCAAAGAGTGATGCATCATACAGTCTCTCTGAACACAAATTATACACTTTGTATCTATCCTGCAGAAGGGAATTAAATATCAAGTTTCCAACAACCGAACAGTATCTAGGATGTGGGATCACATCAGAATAATATTAAGTATAAATATATATTGTTACTCTAAAGTATAAATTTATAATGTCATAGCAAGTTCATTCAGTGTGAAAATAGTGAGTTTTAATCTGTTAACCAAATTCATTATGTTATGTGGAATGATTATCAACCTATAATGCAAATATTCACAATATTAACACCCAATGAAAAGGTTACCTTATGATGAGTTTCAAAAAATTTGATCACCTCTTCCATGTGATTCCGGTAGAATCCCTGCATTGTAGCTTCAACAAGTTCATGAGAAAGACAATAGGGTAACTACACTTAACTGTCTAAATTTGTTGTTGAGCTTAACAATTACTTACCTCAAAATATCCGAAAAGCCCAGAACTCGGATCACCAGCAGGAAATCCCATAGCAATAATATTATCAGTGATATAAGTCAGGTCCAAGTCAAATCCTCCCTCCTGTAATCAGGAATAACATCAAAACTTTTTGCATTTAACTTGATCCATCAACATCTTTTTTAAAATGGTATAGCGATTCACTAGAAAAGAACAGAAGTAAAGAGGATGTTTATTAAGCTAAAGAAAACTCTGGACTAATATCTAGTAGCATGTATGTTTAATATACCAGAACCAGTTCAAGCATCTCACAGTCGCCACAATCCACTACTTCATGAAAATAAAAACTACGAAAGGAGACATTCATGAAACATGAATGACATCAATGTCCTAGATTGAATCCCATAGAAAAAAATGAAAAAACACACACAGGCACCTAGTTAGAAACGAGTCATAAACCCTCAACAGCATACTGCAGAATTTGAAAGATATGGAGATCAGTGTGGTTATGGAGACGACAATAGGCTATTTTACGCAGCTTTGCGAGCTCTTGCTCTTGTTGTTGTCTCTCTCTCCTCTTTTCAGCACTCTCTTTTTCCTTACGGGAGTTGGGAGGGAACCGAAGGGCACGAACCGCCTCATTATGCATGTTTAGACAAAAAGCGATCCTAGAGTTGAAGGCTTGTTGAGGCTCATTTGTGGAATAAATGTCACCTGTCTCTTTAGACACCATCCATCCGTTTGCATGATCTAGTGTCGCGTCTACTCGTTTAAATTGGGCAAAGTGCCAAAGGCCACTAATCCATTAGTATTCATGTTCACAAAATCCAAACTAAAGATGATGAGACAAAGGACTTCGTGACTTGTGAGCCAGAATGAGAGAATCAATCATTATTTACTAGTGCCTAAGTTCTTTAGATTATCATCACGAGAACGTATGGCCATAATTGTGTCAGCTAAGGTCCTAAGAGTATATCCACATTTCTTCAATAATGTCTACATAGAACATGCATATTTAATCATGGCTAAATTTGACCAACCAGATATCTTCGTTTATTAGCTAAGGTCCTAAGAGTATATTTACATTTCTTCAATGACATCCTACATAGAACATACATATTTCATCATGGTTATATTTGGGCAACCTGATATCTTCGTTTATTTTGGGAGACCATATGCCGTGCTCTAACTTGCACTGCTTTCACTGCACCCAGAGATGTGTCAACTAAACCTTTTCCAACCGACTGAAGAACAGCTGATGGAGAATTAGGAGTTACGCCACCAGCATTTGCATTTGGTCCAGAGGTTTTCTGAGCCAAATGCAAGCCAAATCCACTGGCAAGTCTTGCAATGGCCCACTTTCCAGTACTTCCAGCCTGTAAATTGTTCTCTTCTGGCATTGTAGGTTTGGGGAAATTTGGTACTTCGTCTGAAGATGATACAATAGGTGTAGACTCCATAGAAGCGGAATCAGCTGCAAGACTGTTGTTTTGGTCAGCGACCATGGATGTAGAAATTTTAACATCACCAACTTCAGTCGGAGGTTGAGATGATGAATCCGATTCTGAAGCCATCCTGCACATGAAAAAAATCCACAAATCACCCATGGTTTTATCTAAAACAAATTATCATTGATAGCTGCTCCTCTCTAAGTTCTATATTTCGTTTTCTTGTCAATTTTATAAACATGACATACTCTCTTGCAATTGTAAAACCAAATTTTCCTGTCTATAGCATTTCTTGTATGTTTTGATGTAGTTATCAATTTCCTTCAAGAATAACACATCAGAAATTAAAATATGACAGTTAATGAGACCAGACAGCGTATATCAAGAGAACAAAAGAAACCTACATTCAAGGAATATATAAACCAACATACAGATCATGTGGATTAAATGCATTGTGATTGATTACACAATTGCATGACGGACAGTAGATAAATGGCATATCTATGCTGTAATGGAAAGAACTAAAACATATTATGCAAGAAATGTCCAATCCAGAATAAAAAACAACAGCAAATTAGCATGTTACATGCCTCATTTAAAAGCCCTTAGCATAACTACATCCATTTATATCAAGTATTATTACTACCATAACACTTCATTACAAGCTTGCAGCAGATACCTGGAAACACAACATGAATTATTGTGGCTATATATTTGACAAAGAAATTGATACGACAGCAGGTCAGAAAAAAAAATTGCAACTAAAATAAGAAACTATAACGCACGGCTCATGATAAATCCACCAATCTACGACAAGTAAGTCCGCTAGACGAGTGCATCTAATTATGAAGTAGCCAACAGTAATGTCATACGCAATATGCTGCATTGATCTGAGTTTTCCGTTTTCATAAACACAAAACAGCAAAATCACACAACAAAAACGATACATCTGACGGATTTCTATCAAAATGCGAACAAATACAAATGAATGTGGTAGATCAGGGATGTGATCACTCACATAGATCGAATGAATCCTCTGTTCCGAGAGTGTCCTTGGGATGTTTATCTGATTTGTAGATCAAATTGGGAGCTGCGGCGGAGGGTACGCCGGAGAAGAAGACCGATTAGCGACGGAATTGGTAAATCGGTGGTGGTTTCCGGCACGACAGCAATAAACAGCGGTGGTGGATCAGGGAAACCGATTTCGGATATCAATTTTGCTATAGGAACTTCCGCTTTTACAGGTCGACCTGTGACTCTGAGCAAGTTATTTAATGAGATACAGATATATTCTATAAGACTAATGAAGCAAATATCAACTTTCAACTTTCAAGGGAAAAAATGACTAATAATGAAAAGAGTTACCATCAAACGTTTGAAAAAAGTTGATTACATGCATGATACTTAGACTAAATGTTGTCGAGCACGATTGAAGGGAGTCACCCACGTGGCTAGCCATCTAGTCGCGCATCACGTAACACCGGGGCGCGATCGGGCCGTGAACGTAGGGGGGTGAGGCTGGTCGCGTGAGTTAGATATTGTTTGGCAGCATCTGAATCAGTCTCTTAATGGTTAAGATGTCTGAATTGTTCAACGAATTGTTCAACGCTTAATGATTCAGACGTTTTGTTTCGTGAGCAAATGTCTGAATAGTTCAAACATTTGCCTTTGAACGTCAAAGTAAGGCTAGCCCACTTGGTAGAGACTTTGGGGGTGTTGTTTTTTCTCAAAAGTACTTCCTGACCTCTTTTGTCTGCGCCGCGCAGACCACGCGCAAACGTTGAGCTCTGCAGATTGTTTGTTTTCCGGAAGACGTTTCATTAAAAAAACATCTTCCTGACGACTGCGTGGAGAAGACAAGGAACTATCACTTCTGGAAGATGTTTTTTAATGGCTATGTGTCCTACTGCTTGGAGAGCTTAGTTTCACTGTGGTGATCACTCCGAACCTGCTATCATACTTGAGGCGACGACCTCGTGTGATCTTTGGTTTTGGCATGCGTATTTTGGTGTTGCCAGGTCAAATAATGATCTTAATTTTATCGATCAATCTCCTTTATTCGACAACTTAATCGACGGCATCGAACCCCTCAATCTTTTTATGCAAATGGAGAATATTTTAAATACGAATACTACCTTGTTGATGGGATTTACAATGAATGGACGACACTAGTTCAAGCTTTTACGTCCCCACTTGAACACAAACGATAATATTTCAATAAAAAACAAAATTCTGCAAGAAAAGACATTGAAATGGAAAGAACGTTTGGAGAAGATAATGAGCGTAGTCTATACTTGCCTTATTTTATATAACACGATTTTAGAATACAAGGGTAAGGCTTTTGTCAAAACTACTAAGAGGGCATTCCCCCATTACATTCGACAATCACTGATGAACAAAGATTAAAAACATAACATCAATCAAGAACCGTAAGACACATGGAAATCTTTGTCATGAATTGGTCGAGCATTTGTGGGTTAGATGACTCGATTATCTCGTATTAGACTAATATTTGTATTTGTATTTAAAAAAATTAGCTAATGTGTTTTCATTTATTTTATGTTTTTAATGAATTTTATTTGATTATGTTTAATTTTAAATTAATGTTTTACATTTAAAAAGATAAATTAAGAAAATTCGTTAGAGCCCTTGATCACGTGATCCACGATAGGATCAGACTACTTGATTAGGGGATCTATCCAGTGCGTAGTCAGCATCTAGTCAGCGCCATGTGTCGTGATATTACATGATAACCCCACTTGGGGCTATATCCCACAACACATAGGCTTATCGTCAGTCTATAATGTAATTTTGGTTTTTAACTTTAAAAAATTACCCACGTGGTTTTGACTAGTTTTTACTGTTCATTTAAGTGTAACATGGATGGTCGTTGACTTAGAAGACAACCTGATTTTGGTGTTAAATTTTCTCACGGGTAATCTACGAGAGTGTATTTTGGTCATTCAAGTTAAAATATATACTTCTAATGATTATCTTCTTCACCACTTTTTAAGCTTCTTAATGGCCATTTGTGATTGTGGAAGATTAGTCATTGTTCGTATCTCATAGACCTCTGTATTAGCCCGTGGGCTTAAACCTAATAATAATATAGTCTAATACTTTGTTCGTTGCTTCTACTCATGTCCTATACTGATAAACCTTTGATTTTACAATTTATTTTCAGAGTTCAAATTTAAGTTTGTGTTTTTTTATTGGAAGTTAGTTGCCAGTGATATCTGTTTATACAGGGTTTTTTGAGGTCGTGAAATTAGCCTACTAAAAGCTCAAATCAAAATGAAGGGCTCACTATTCTTTGTTCTTTTCTTATTATTTCTTCCAACTTGTGTTTAATGTTTTAAACAATATCTATGATGTTATGTTTAAAGAAGTTTGGTTATAAAAGGTTAGGTTAAATGTATTTTAGAAAACTGTATTGTATTTGGTTACAATAGTTTGGGTTATAAAACGGGTGCAATGTTTTCTGATGTAATGTATTTATATATTATGTATTTACAACCAAGTTTTTTATAAAAGATATTACTTGTTTCAGAACTTAAAGTAACTGGCTTATATACCAATTATGGAAAACTAAAAGGGATGACTAGATTTTCTTAAAAGAATTGATTAAAAACTCATGTTTGAATGTATACTCTTGTTAATCAGCCAACGCTAACAATAATACATGAAATGTAGAGAGTTTAAGAGGAAAGAAATACAAAATCGATTTACATGAACTAATCCATTTTACGTCCTATACCCATCTTTGATCAAGAGTTTACTCCACTAGAATATCTCTTGAGTGATAGGTATCATCGATACACAAACGTCTAATCTTACAAAGAAAATGATCACATTGTTATCACTTTACAAAGAAAATGACCATTTTATGTAAGTGGTCGCTTTATACTCTCACTTTACAAACTAAGTGATCACTTTGTTCTCACAAATTTTCTAGACGTAATAACCACCTCTTTTACAAATCACTAGCATTTGTAATGATGCACTTACTAATCTCGAGTAATAATGATAAAAAACCACCACTCAAATATAACACAAGTGAAAGTATGAGATCAATGAAATTGAAATTGAAACACAACTTATAATTTTGATCTTGAATATTTGAACTCGATCTCTCTCCTTAGATGGTGTTTGTGCATGATGGAATTAGACAGAGATAGGTTAAAACAATGATGGACAATATCTTAACAAAAAGGGGTGAAGAAAAAGATTGATGGATGCTTTTAAGTATAATCACAACACAAGAAAAACCCGGATACGTAGATAGCTAAAGTGGCGGTCATTAGGGGCATTTGCTTCGTCTACAGGTTAGCGGGCACTTTCATCTTTTTCATGTTTCTTGTGTTGTAAATGTTATTTTCCGTTACATCCAACCTTTTAAACCATTTTTCACATGCGTCTCTAGAAAGACTAAAAAATCTTATATGAATCGAAAAGGGTTTTATTTATAAAAATAAAAAGTTTACATTCTATATTTTAAAAAACAACAAAGAGAATTTTTTTGGTATGATCCAATATTTTGTGTATTATATTCAATATTTCTTTGGTAGAAATAGTCAAGTTGGTAGATTACAAAAATCAAAATCTTATTGATCTTGAACCATTTACCATTTGTGTATTCTATTCTACCAAACATATCCAATATAATATCTTATTAGTGTTGAACTATTTAGTTGGAAACCATTGTGTAATTTAATTTGGATTATCTATGTAACATCCGTAAATTTTAATATTCGTTTATTTGTTAAGATTGGTATTTAGTCGCATAACTCGCCTGCGAATGAACCTCAATCGCATGAATCACAGGCGTATGAGGCTCAATCGCACGAATCACAGACGTATGAGACTCAATCGCACGAATCACAGGCGTATGGGCTCCAGTCGCACAACCCTCAGTTGCCTGGCCTTCATTCGTGCCTCCTCTAATCGCATAGGGCGGTTAATGTTTAATATATATATATATATATATATATATATATATATATATATATATATATATATATATATGTAATATGTTGGTATATGTGCACAGAAGAGATAAGAACACACACACATACCAAACACACACACATCCCGTACACCTTCATGAACCCGAACGACATTCGAACCTTCGATTAATCGATGATTTCGGCTCGGTTTCGGTAAGTTTCACTTCGCACGGATCGATCCTTGAATGCATTAAGCTGTGTATGTGGTTGAAATTGATCCAAAAACATGTTTAAATCTAAGTTTGATTCAATCTTTCGTTAAGTCGAAAACCAGGAATTTGGATCCGAGTTTTTGTGAAGTTTTGATAAAATAATGATCCGAAACTGTTGTAAACGATGTGTATATGTTCTGTTTTGAATATAGCATGATCTAAATGGTCAAAACTTGAGCTTTTGGATCAAAAATGTCAAGAACACATCTGCTGATCCGTTGCAGGCGAATGAGCCCAGTCGCATGACCCATTCGTGCGAATGAGCCAGTCGCATGGCTCAATCGTGCGACTGAAGCTCAGTCGCATGAGCCGATCGCACGAATGAAGGTCATTCGCATGAAACCTTGTTAGAGCTCATTCGCACCTCTGTCGTATGGTTCATTCGTACGATTAAGCTCAGTCGCATGTTCAGTCGTACGAATGAGTCCATTCGTATAGCCTCAGTCACATAAAGTGATCTGTTAGGAATTGATTTGACTTAGTTAAGGTTTATTGCTTTAGATTTGACCTGAAGAAGAGAGTTTTAACTGCCCTAGTATATTTGGATTAGTGGACATTTGGTGAAAGCATTAAGGTGAGTTCTAAACGCCCCTTTTTAATGTGTTAATGTTGTTTTGGACAAAATCGGGCACTAGCATGCGTATAAATAAAAATAAAAATATGGGTAAGAGTTTGAAATTGGTAACTTGTGATGGTTGGCGAGGTGGAGTTTTGACCCACAAATTATAGATGGAGTTTTGACCCATCAACGCCAGTGGAGTTTTGACCCACCAATTATAGATGGAGTTTTGACCCATCAAGTCTAGGTGGATTTTGACCCACCAATTAATTTGATAAAAGTCCATAACCACCTTACGGGTATTCGGTATGCATATCGTATAGGTTTGTCCTTGGATTGAACACCAGGACAAACAAATGGACTAACTGATATCTTGTGAAATATTTGATTTGGAACAGTTAATAAATTTATTGTCGATGTTGGACCAAAAGAACCAATAAGCCAAGATCAGGAAAACCTCTAAGTCCCACATGCCACTGCAACAACTACTGAAGACTCCCATCAGTTACAGTGTTCTCTTGCTTGAATGTCAGACTCGAGAGCATCTTAGCCCCAGCCTCAGCTGTTATGACAAAGTCTGAAGAACAAAGATTGAAGATCAAAGAACTGAAGAACAACAGCTAAAGACTCCAAAGTACTGAAGACCTCAAGTACTGAAGTCCAAGTACTGAAGTATCAAAAGCTGAAGAACTAAAGAACTGAAGATCTTCTTCCGAAGCACAAAGTCTGAAGACAAAGACTGAAGACAACAACTGATGATATCTACTGAAGTCATCAGTTGTTACATCTTCCGAAGCTGTTCTATCTTCCGAAGCAAAGTCTGAAGAAAAAGACTGAGGACAACAACTGATGATATCTACTGAAGTCATCAGTTGTTATATCTTCCGAAGTTACATCTTCCGAAGCTGTTACATCTTCGAAGCCGTCTGAAGACCAAGTACTGAAGACTCAGAGTTTGTCACAACAACTGAAGAAGTCTTCTTCAGTTGTTGTGGTGGTTTTCTTTTTCAGTAGTTTATTTTGTTTCAGTAGTTGTACAACAACTGAAGAGCATGTTCTTCAGTGTTATAGTATCAGTAGTTTTACTTTTGTCAGTACTTAGGAACTTTTGTAAGAAGATGTCAGTTGTTGACATCTTCAGTAGTTTTATGTTTTTGTCAGTTGTAATTTGAATATTCAGTGATGTCAGAAAAAGGACATCAACCCATCCTTTTGCCGCCTATAAAAGGATGGGTAACCATACTGTATTAATTGCCGAAACGTGCTACCATAGAACATTTATTGTTTCGCAGAACTCTTCTCTCTCTATGTTTATGCTTTTAATTGCAATATCTTTTATGTTCTTGCTTTAATTGCTAATTAATGTGCTAAATCCGCTGCAAACATAATCTAATTGATCAACCGAGAGGCTGAGATCCTGTCAAATGGTATCAGAGCAGGTTAATCATTAATCGATTTCACTATTGATCATTTGAAACTGCTCTTTTGATCTCTCAGTTTGATCGAATTAGCAATTTGCAAGAATTAGCCATAGAGAGTGAGTTTCTGCTGTTTCCGGCCAAAATCTTGAGGTCTTTTGGTGGTTTTGAGTTACGTTTGTCGTGTTTAAACTTGTTTTTGACCAAAACCTGAGATGACAACACCAACCAATGATCCTCACAATACTGGTTCTGCAACCAAGCCTCCGATGCTGGTTAGGAACGAGTATAACATATGGCAAAGACGTATGCTACACCACTTGGCTGTCAACAGTGCTGGTTGTTGGAAGTCAGTGGTGCATGGGCCATACAAGCCTATGGTGAGCGTCTCGGAATCTAATGAACAGGTTGCGAAGAAACCTGAACAATATTCGGACGAAGATCTAAAGCTGTTCGAAATTGATGCTAGAGCCCATGGAATTTTAGCCATGGCCATTCCAAACGAGATATATTCAGGGCTCTTGCATCATGAGTCTGCTCATGACCTATGGGTTGCTCTAAAGGAACAATTTGGAGGAACTGATTCGGTCTTAGCAAACAATAGGGAAATCCTCGCCCAACAATATGAGACATTCTCATATAGAAAGGGTGAGACTCTGACCCAGCAATATGAGCGGTTCTCTTGTTTGATCTCTGAGCTAAAGATGGTCAAACAAGAGTACTCCAAAAGCCAGATGAACAACAGGTTCCTCAGGTCATTTCCTGAGAAGTGGGACACATATACCATTGTCCTACGCTCCAGTGCTGATCTGGAAACTCTATCTCTCACACAACTTCATGGGAAGTTGCTCACTTTTGAGAGAGATAGAGCAAAAGAGGAAGCTGTCCTCTTCTGGCAAGCTCGCTGATGACTTTGTCCAAGGTAATGCTGCCTTGATAAGTCATGAGTCAGAATATGCTTCATCAGAAAGTTCTTATGATGAGCATATTGATTTCTCTACCAACTCAGAACAAGCTTTTGTTGGTGTTAGTAGTTCAGGAGGTGGTGGTGACAATTTGTGTTTTCTGATGGAGGATTTGAAGGGCATTCCAGATGATGATCTGGAAGAGATGGATATTTTGAACCAAATGGCAATGATAAATTTCCGCTCTCAGAAGTTCTACAAAAGAACTGGTAGGAAATTCCCAGGACTCTCTGGCAAAACCAAAGTTGGTTTTGACAAGAGCAAGTTGAGGTGTCTCAAGTGCCAAAGGCTTGGACACTTTGTAAGAGAGTGTAGATCATCTGGATCTAACTCATCTGCACCCTTTGTGACTTTTCCCAGCAATAGCTCACAGCACAAAGGGCAACCTTCCTACAGTTCTACCCATCCATCTCAGGCACAGGCACCACCTGCTTATTTTGTGCCACAAGGTCATATGCCTTATCCTTACCCCTGTTACTACATGCCTCAGCCTGGTCAAACTCAAGCACCCCCGGCTCAACCACCTCATGCTCTTCCAGAGCCTCATTCTTCCCAATCTCATCACCACACACAACCTCAACAACAAAGCTTTTTCACCCCAACTGCTGTTGACTGGAGTAGTCTACCAGAAGAGCTATCTGGTCAGGAACCACTACTCCAAGGTGCTGGTCAACATGGTGGTGATCAACCTTTTGGAAATCTTGCTCTGATGGCCCTTGATTCTGCTGAAGGGTCATCATCTAATGCCTCATCTCAGGTATCCACTGAGGCAAAAGCCAAGCTTTGTTCAGAGTCATGCATAGCAGCATTTGCTTCTATTAGAGAAGCAAATGTAGCTTTAATAGATAAAAATCTTGAGCTTGAGCACACTATTTCCCAAAGAAAAGCTGATTTTGAGGTTGTTCTAAAAGATAAAAATGATGAGATTTACAAGCTTAAATGCCAAATCAAAGATGCTAAAGCTAGGGAAGATGTACTTCTAGAGAAGTACAAAGACCTCAAGGAAACTCTTGCAACCACCCAAGTTGAGTGTGATCGATGGGTGCAATCATGCAAGGGTTTTGAAATGCTTCTTAGCAAGCAATCAGCTTCCAATGTGAAGTTTGGCATTGGTTATAATCACACTGATCCTCCCACAGAATTCATTTCAAGAGCAGAAGTTGAATCTGATGGGGAGAGCAATAACCAATCCTTCTCATCATGTGACTTACTATCCTCTGAATCAGCATCATCAGAGATAGACTATCATATGACTAAAAGGCTGATCAACTCAGGTGTTGTCACTAGAAGTACTGAAGGTACTGGAGAGCAAGTGATAACATCTGAAGTTCAAACCTCAATACTGTTAGCACTAAAGAGAAGAAAACTAACAGTAGGAAAGGTTTGAAGACAGCTAGAGAGGATACCAGGAAAGCAGGCACTAGGAAGAAAACTACTAGTACTGATGACAAACAGCTGAAGAACAAGTCTTCAGCAGTTAAATCCTCTTCAGCTGATGATCAGCATAAGATGAAGAAAAAGCCATGTGAGATATGTGGCTTGTTCAATCATCTTACTGAGGATTGCTGGTACAAAAGGGGTTCCAAACTCAAACAGAAGGAGAAAATTATTGAGAGCATCAATAAAATGAAGAATGAGTTTGAAACCAAGTTTGTACTAGCAACATCCAAGCCTGAGATCCCTAAGCCCAAAGCTAAATCTAAGAAGAAGGTAGGGATTACTCAGGCAACAGCTGAGGTTGCTCAGAAAAAGATGGTACAACATAGGAACTCATCATCAGCAAACTCCAATGTGTCTGAAGAGCTGAAGGCCTTATCACAGAATCAGACACAATTGGTGATGATGGTTCAGCAGCTAGTGGGAAGAGTCAACCACTTAGATGCTCCTGTGTTGAAACCATAGAAAAGGAAGTCCAAGCCAAAGGGTTCCTCTTCTGTACCATCTTCTTCACCTCAAGCTGTCACACACAACACAACTGTTAGTGCTGCACCTGTAGCTGAGAACAGACCCAAAACCAAGCAGGTTTGGGTCTCCAAGACAAACTAACACATGGTTGTGTTTGCAGGGTTCTTCAACATACCATAGAAGCATCTGGTATGTAGACAGTAGAGGATCCATGCACATGACAGGAAGCAGCTCCCTTCTTAATGACTACTCTCAAGGAAAGAAGGGATTTGTTTCTTTTGGCAATGATGCAAAGGGTTATATCGTCGGAAAAGGCTTTGTTTCCAATGGGGAAATAAGGTTTGATGATGTTAACCATGTGGAGAATCTCAAGTACAACCTCTTGAGTGTCAGTCAAATGTGTGACAAAGGCCATGTTGCCCTCTTCACAAGCCAGAACTGTCGGATTCTGTCATCCAAAGTTCTGAGTTTGATTGACAAGGCATTGGATGAACACACTCTCCTGAAGGCCAACAGGACAGGAAGAGTGTATGCCTTAGATCTTTCCAAAAAGATGGATCTAAAAGGCCATCCTTGCCTATTCTTCAAGGCATCTCCTCAAGAGTCTACACTATGGCATAGAAGGCTGGGTCATATTAATTTCAAGAATATGAATCAGCTTATAAGCCATAGTTTAGTAAGAGGATTTCCTCTGAAGGAGTTCAAGTGTGAAGATGACTGCACTGCTTGCTTGAAAGGAAAACAACACAAAGTTTCATTCCCTTCAATAGAAGAACCAAAGTCCACTGCCTGCTTACAACTTCTGCACATGGATCTCTTTGGTCCTGTCAGAGTAATGAGCATGGCAAAGAAGAAATACTGCCTGGTAATTGTGGATGATTACTCCAGGTTTGTATGGACTTTCTTCTTGCACTCCAAGGATGAAGCAGCAAAGACAATAATGAACTTTGTGTTACAAGTAGAAAAGCAGTATTCCCTACAGGTCAAGTGTGTGAGGAGTGACAATGGAACAGAATTTAGAAATCACACACTTGATGACTTCTACCTGTCCAAGGGAATTAGAAGGCAGTTTAGCATTCCTAGAACTCCTGAGCAGAATGGAGTGGTGGAGAGAAAGAACAGGACCCTCATTGAAGCAGCAAGGTCAATGTTGGCTGACTCTGGGTTGCCACTGACCTTTTGGGCTGAAGCTGTCAATACAGCTTGCTATGTACAGAATAGAGCTTTAGTGAATAAGAGGTTGATGAAGACTCCATATGAAGTTCTTCATCATTTGGCTCCTCTTATTTTATTCTTTAGAGCCTTTGGGTGTCCTTGTTTTATTCTCAACACTAGCAACCCACTCCATAAGTTTGCTAGTAAGGTGGATGCAGGGTACTTTGTTGGTTATTCATCAACTTGCAAGGCATACAGAGTCTTCAACTGTAGAACCAAAGGGGTTGAAGAAACTCTGCATGTTAAGTTCAATGAATCTCCAAAGGACAAGATTCCACAAAACCCTGTGGAGTTGTTTGATCTGGACATACTGCAATATGTTCCTTATCAACCTCCATCTGTTGAGCCTGTCAACAGATCTCCACTAGGTGGTACTGATGATGATGTAGTCAGTACTCACCTCTTCAGGATCAGTGACAACCTGCCTGAGTCCACTGAACCTGATGCTCCTGTAGCCTCAGCAGCTCCATCCACTACAAATGCTGATGAGATTTCTGCTTGCTCTACTTCGTTTGAGCTGCCATCCTCTACATGGTTTCAGGAATCTCCATCACCATCTGTTGCTGCTGATGGGTCTACAAACACTTGCACAGATATTATAGTTTATCAAGAGCTCAAGAATCACCCCACTTCATAAATCATTGGTGATATCCATGCTGGAGTTTCAACCAGGAATCAATTGTCCAACTTCTACTTCTATGCTCTCTTCATCAGTCAGCAAGAGCCAAAGAACTATCATATTGCTTTAAGAGACAATGGATGGGTGGAAGCTATGCAGCTTGAGCTTCTTCAATTCAAGAAACAGCAAGTGTGGGAGCTTGTTCCATTACCCAAAGATAAGTGTGCTATAGGCACCAAGTGGGTATTCAGGAACAAAACAGATGAGAAGGGCCAAATTGTCAAGAACAAGGCCAGACTGGTTGTCCAAGGGTTTGCACAGGAGGAAGGCATCGATTATGATGAGACCTTTGCACCTGTGGCCAGACTGGAAGCAATCAGACTGTTCTTAGCTTATGCTACCTTTCACAGTCTCAAGGTTTATCAAATGGATGTCAAAAGTGCCTTCCTATATGGAAAAATAAAAGAAGAGGTTTATGTGTGTCAACCACCAGGCTTTGAGGACAATAAACATCCTGATTGGGTGTACAAGCTTGATAAGGCTCTTTATGGGCTGAAGCAAGCACCTAGAGCCTGGTATGAGACACTCTCAACCTTTCTTTTAGAGAATAAGTTCACTAGAGGCACCATCGATAAAACCTTATTCATCAAGACTGTGGGACAACATAAGCTCCTTGTTCAGATTTATGTTGATGACATCATCTTTGCATCCTCTGATCCAAAGTTGTGTGATGAATTTACAAAGCTTATGAAGCTACGATTTGAAATGAGTGCTATGGGAGAATTACAGTACTTTCTGGGTTTGCAAATCAAACAACAGGATGATGGAATCTTCATCCATCAGTCCAAGTATACCAAAGAGTTGTTGCGTAAGTTTGATTTACAAACCTGTAAGCCCTGTTCTACTCCCATGAGCAGCATCACACAACTAGATGTAGATCAGAAAGGTAAAGCGGTTGATGAAACCCTTTACAGATGTATGATTGGGTCCTTGATGTACCTTACAGCTTCTAGACCAGACATCATGTTTTCAACATGTGCTTGTGCTAGATTTCAGGCTCCACCTAAAGAATCCCATTTGATTGCAGTCAAAAGGATCTTTAGATATCTGCAAGGTACCCAATCACTAGGTCTTTGGTATTCAGCTGGGCATTCTTGCAAATTAGTTGCTTTCTCTGATAGTGACTATGCAGGATGCAAAGTCACCAGAAAATCCACTTCTGGTGGTTGCCAATTCCTAGGCAATTGTTTAGTTTCTTGGCAGAGTAAGAAACAAACATCAATTGCTACATCCACTGCTGAAGCTGAGTATATTGCTGCTGCAAGTTGCACCTCTCAGATACTCTGGCTTCAGAACCAACTTCTGGATTATGGCATTACTGAGACTAAGACTCCATTATTAATGGATAGTGCTTCAGCTCTCTGTATTGTTAAGAATCCAGTCCAGCACTCAAGGACCAAACATATTGAGATCAGGCATCATTTTATCAGGGATTGCTATGAGAAAGGTCTGATTGATCCTAAGTTTGTGCCTAGTGCTGATGAGCTTGCAGACATTTTTACTAAGCCTCTAGATAGTGCCACATTCCAAAATTTGGTACTAAGGCTTGTTATGCTGCAGCTTGAGTGATTTGACCTATGCTAGTACTCTTAGTTCACAACTACTGAAGAGCAAAGGTCAAATACAAGTACTGATGAGTAATTTAGTCTTCAGCTCTTTTACAACTACTGAAGACCAAAATAACTCAAAGTACTGATGTACATTATTTATTGAAAACAACTGATGTAGTGAGGTGGATTACAACTACTGATGTATGATTTTCAATAAATAAGTACTGAAGAACAAATTTTGCTCACAAGTACTGATGTGTAATCTTACACAAGTACTGACGACAATTTGTTCACCAGCTCTGAAGACTATTTCATCAGCACTTGTGAACATCTGATCACAAGAGCTGAAGGCAAATATTCTCAAGAGCTGAAGGGTCAATGAAACATCTGAAAGTCAGCCAAAGAGCTGATGAGTAAATGTGGAGGCTAGTATGAAACAACTGATTTGACGGAAACAGCTGATGAGTAATTTCTCATCAGTTGATAACAACAGCTGCTGTTTCATACACAAACAACTGAAGGACAAAACCATGTCATCAGTAGTTCACAACTACTGAAGGCTAACACCAAGTCCTCAGTTGTTTACAACAACTGAAGCAATACCATGTCTTCAGTAGTTCACAACTACTTATCTCAGTAGTTTACAACTACTGAAGGCTAACACCAAGTCTTCAGTTGTTCTAACGTCTGAAGAAGAATACTAGGTCATCAGTAGTTCATAACTACTGACGACTGACAGTAACTCTTCAGACGTTCACAACATCTGAAGGACAAAACCAAGGTCTCAGTAGTTTCAACTACTGAAGACTAATACCAAGTCCTCAGATGTTACAACCACTGAAGGTCAAAACCACGTCATCAGTCGTTACAACAACTGATAACTGACACCAAAACCTTCAGTAGTTTCCTTTCATTCTTTGGCCTACCCTATAAATACCCCACATTCAGAGCATTTACTCCACTTGCCCTAATCTTACAAAACCTCTGAACTTCCCATACACCATTAATGGCAACCATGCAACTGAAACCTCGACACAACTGTGTCGCTCATCTTACAAAATCGCCATTATGGCCCAAGTTTCACCAAGCCGTCGATCTTATGAACGACTCACCCTACAAAACGGCTTTTTTCCTGAACCCCACTATATACACCGACTCTTTGGCGGAGTTTTGGACAAATGTAACCGTCCAAACCGGAGAGCAGAATGGCGAGGTCTCCCTCCGGTCCTCCGTCAACGGCCAACCCGTGGTTATCACTCCAGCTACCCTACGCCAAACCCTAGAGCTGGAGGATGCCACTCACCCAACTTCCTACCCCAAAGGTACCCTGGATCTCTCATTCACATCCAACGACTATCAGGGTAACCTCTCCGCCTCCACCTTGTTGAAGAAACACTTCCCTGACCCTCAACGATTGATCTTCCACATGGTGAACATGTGTCTGGCTCCCAAGACCTTTTCGTGGGACCAGATGTCCACAAGGTGGCAACAGGTATTGTATTCTATCCTTGAGAAACAACCTCTAAATTTTACTGATCTTTTATTTTTGGAACTCAAGGACATGGCCACAAAACCTTTTTCTAATCGTTGGAACTTGTATCCACGGTTCATAATGGCCATGATCGAAAACCAGCTTCAGGCTGAGGGACTAGTTGGCACTGGGGTCCCTGCCATGGCTGTTCAAGCCGAGGTATACTCCAGGCACAACACTGACCACACACTCAAACAGGCTGGCCGGCTGCGAAAACCCACGCAACAGGAACCCACAGCCTCCACCTCCAAATCCACAGTCCCCACCAAGCCAAAAGCCAAAAGAAGCCCAAAAAGGCTACTCAGGGAGATGAGTCCCCTGAGGATGCCCCTGCCACACAAAGGCAGGATGTGCCTGCTGGTTCGATTCTCCCAGCAGGTACCACGACTCCACCCACCACAACCGCACAGGCTTCCTCTCAACAGGAGCCTGATGTAACCAACTTTGGGGCAACCACATTACTGGGGTCTTTCTCACTTGAGAAGACTGCCATTGAAGAGCACAGTCCTCCCCATGTGCACACTGCTTCTAGCCCATCTACTGATGAGACCGCCCCACTAAGCCCAATATTGGCAATAGCCAAAGTGCTGACCGATCTGAGCACTCCACCCTCTCCCCAGAAACCTATTACACCTGGGGAGACTCCAACCGAAGAGGGGGTGGGTACAAGTGCCTATGGGAGCCCATAGCACAGAGAATCAGTTCAATCTCCCAATGTGGCTAGGGAGATAGAACAATCTGGTAAGGCTGCCACTTCCCCTGCATCAACATCTGAGCAGGGTGCAGCTGGTAACATCACTAAGACCTCACCAGAGGCAATGGCCGATGATGGATCCAATCCGGAGGCCAGAAGTCCCCAGTACCATGAACAAGGGGCACATGTCATTACTGAGCCACACTCAGGACATGTACATCCTGACAATGTCAGGAGGTCAGGTGATTCAGCTCATGCTGATGATGACCTGAGCTTCTTCTATGATGTAGTAGCTCAAAACACTATCCTAGAGGATGAGATAAGCAGACTCAAAGAGCTGCTTGCTCAAATGACTCAGGATAGAAGTCCATCTGCCACCACTACCCCACAGATGGCACCTTCACCCGAAGGTCTCATAAACACTGAGCCACTCCCACAAACTCGGCCACCAACCCCTGCTTCTGGCACTAGCTCTCAGGGTCAGAACCCCCCTGAGCAGCTGGATGCTATTCTCCAAAAATTCCTACCTCTCATCACACCCATGCTTAAAGATTTAGTCATTCAAACCCTTGATGAGAGGCTTCCAACATACATCCAACCCATGGTGGAGGTTGCCATTTCTAAGGCACTTGCTGATAGTCAAACCCCAACCAATGCACCCAAAAAGGGGAGACATCAGTGCAAGTCAAGAGGAAGAGGGGTGAGGAGGAGAAAGAGGCAGAGAAAGAGGTGGTGGTAGAGAGGGAGTTGGTTGAGGAGACTAGGAAGGTGAGGGAGAAAGGGAAGAGGAAAGAGAGGGAGGTTGAGCAAATAGAAGTGGCTGATATCCAAAAGGATTTCAGTTTCACTGATAAGAAAAAGGGAGAGGAGGGAAAGATGGTGGCTGACTCTGATCTAGCAGCCCTTGTCAAGGAGGCTGATGCTGAACACAGCAAATCAATGGATTCTGCCATTGCTCAGCTGTTCAAGCAAGGCTTTGACAAGGACACTGCCTTGCTAGATCAGGAGATCAGGAAAATGGAAACTAGGGAGATAAACTACCGATGGTCTACTTATAGCCAAGAGGATCAAAAGAAACTCGAGGCTATGAGTAGATTCATTTCGAAGTATTTGGGCAGACCAGTCCTTGACATCAAAGCATGGACCAGGGACAGGATCTTGGCTATAACCACCAAGATCTGTTCGGCTGGTGATTTCACTAAGGGACTGGTCGCAGAGGCCCTTTCTGAAGCAGGTGCTGGGAACAGGACACTGCTAGTAAACAGACCAAACCAGCCCTTATCTCTAGGTTACTAGCAGTGCCTGCCAACATTCCCACACCAACAACCCAACCACAACCCACAAAACCAACTCCTTTACCATCAAAACCCGCAGCCAATGATCCACCCTTGAAGAAGAAGAGAAGGGTGCTGAGGCTGCAAGATGAAGAAGAGGAGGATGAGGAGGATAGCCTGCCACTTTCAGCAGTTATACCTCTACCCAAAGCCAAACCACAAACCATCACTCCCACCTCACAGCAGGACACTGTGAGGGTAAAGTTAGAAGAGGAGGAGCAGCAAAAGCGACATGATGAGGAAATGCTGAAAAGCATTGACAAATGTTATGCTGCTACCCACCTCCATAATGAGTATGAAAAAGGAAGCTCTGAGATTATTCACCCTCAAGAAATCCTTTCAATATGAAAAGGAGAGGGTGAGAACTTGGCCTGACCCAAGGGTGTCTCACAGGATAGTCAAAAAGGACATGCCTGTGAGATACAAGAGCCAACTAAAGAGAATCGTAGATGAAGTGATCTCTGTGGCTTTTGTAATAACACCCTGGGAAATAGTAGAGGAATTCGAGAAAGCCTATAGAGCCGGCCAATCACCCTTTACAATGCTAGATGATAGGGTGGTTAGGAAGGGTCTGGTCTATAAGAGGCTTGAGAATTTCCAAAGGAATGAGCTCAACCTGTTGTTGGAGGGTAAACATCCTGATGAGTTTGCATACAAGCAAACCACAACACTTGAGCTCAAAAATGGAAGACAGGTCAAGTTCATCTCAGAGCTGTACGGTCGGGAGGGATTGTTTGATGGTGAGCCTGAAGATCTATCCAAAGAAGAGCAGATGATCTTTCTTCAGGCCTATACCCGAGAATCCTACCGGCTTGTACATGGGAGGTAGATCTCATGGATGGGACAACAGCTCTGTGTCCAATTCCCCAAGACAGAGCTCCCATCCATACTTAGCCAAACAAACACTTGAGACTACCTCTCTGGCCAGTGCTTATCTGGGTCAACTTCTAATCTGATCTAGAAGGAAATAGACCAATCTTTATGCCATCAATAAGTGGGACATCCAATAATTAGAGGTTTTGGCTGCATTGGTTCAGGGGGAGTTTGTTGGACCAAAAGAACCAATGAGCCAAGATCAGGAAAACCTCTAAGTCCCACATGCCACTGCAACAACTACTGAAGACTCCCATCAGTTACAGTGTTCTCTTGCTTGAATGTCAGACTCGAGAGCATCTTAGCCCCAGCCTCAGCTGTTATGACAAAGTCTGAAGAACAAAGATTGAAGATCAAAGAACTGAAGAACAACAGCTAAAGACTCCAAAGTACTGAAGACCTCAAGTACTGAAGTCCAAGTACTGAAGTATCAAAAGCTGAAGAACTAAAGAACTGAAGATCTTCTTCCGAAGCACAAAGTCTGAAGACAAAGACTGAAGACAACAACTGATGATATCTACTGAAGTCATCAGTTGTTACATCTTCCGAAGCTGTTCTATCTTCCGAAGCAAAGTCTGAAGAAAAAGACTGAGGACAACAACTGATGATATCTACTGAAGTCATCAGTTGTTATATCTTCCGAAGTTACATCTTCCGAAGCTGTTACATCTTCCGAAGCCGTCTGAAGACCAAGTACTGAAGACTCAGAGTTTGTCACAACAACTGAAGAAGTCACAACAACTGAAGAAGTCTTCTTCAGTTGTTGTGGTGGTTTTTCTTTTCAGTAGTTTATTTTGTTTCAGTAGTTGTACAACAACTGAAGAGCATGTTCTTCAGTTGTTATAGTATCAATAGTTTTACTTTTGTCAGTACTTAGGAACTTTTGTAAGAAGATGTCAGTTGTTGACATCTTCAGTAGTTTTATGTTTTTGTCAGTTGTAATTTGAATATTCAGTGATGTCAGAAAAAGGACATCAACCCATCCTTTTGCCGCCTATAAAAGGATGGGTAACCATACTGTATTAATTGCCGAAACGTGCTACCAATAGAACATTTATTGTTTCGCAGAACTCTTCTCTCTCTATGTTTATGCTTTTAATTGCAATATCTTTTATGTTCTTGCTTTAATTGCTAATTAATGTGCTAAATCCGCTGCAAACATAATCTAATTGATCAACCGAGAGGCTGAGATACTGTCAGTCGAAATGTGATATATGTTAGAACTCACCAGTTTATCTGACTTAGTGTTTTTTTTATGCATGCCAGGTAATAATAGAGGTGTTCGTGGAAGTGTTCCACGAGGTTGAGATCCGGTTCCGATGTATGATACTGGCAATAGTGTTGAGTTTTAGGAGATATATGAAGTTTGATAAAACATTTTAATATGTGGGTTAAAGTTTTGTAATAGCTCTGGTTGTATAAACAGTTTTAATACAAAATATATATATATATATATATATATATATATATATAATTCCGCTGTATTTAGAATCTCTAAATTGTTCTTAATAACCCAACTCGTATCACCCTCTTTATTATATTATAAAGGATTGGGGGTGTTACAATCTAGTTATGGTTTTAGTTGAATATGAGTTTTGAAAAAAAAAACATTTTTTCTTTAATTGAATCCATTATGATATTAGTCATTTGATTATAACTTTTTGTTTAAATCTTTATTAATTACAATTATGATTTAATCAAGCTTTTTAGTAGAAGTGTTGTTCAACCGGCCGCCTCTCAAGCTTTCTAGAGATTGTAAGTAGTTGTTGTGCTATCACCACTGTCATAAATTCCACGTTTTATAGTCGCTTGTGCTTTTTACTTGCGTATACAAAAAAAATGTATTTTCATTTCTCATAACAAATATTACGCAAATGAAATTCACGTGACATTAAAATTTTCATTGATATTTTTTCTTTTTTATAATAGTTAACTCACAAACTTTTTAATCTTATTTTTAAATCGATCTACTCATTTTATTTATTATCAAACACGAACCTTAACGTTATAGTAAGAAACACATTTCCAACAAACATAGATACTTTTGGACAATGATACAATGGACTCATGCATCTGCTTCTTTCTTGGTAGTAGCGTTTTAATTTTTTCTTAAGAAAAGGAAACACTTCAACTTTAACTATAAGAATTCAAGTATATGCACTCACATCTATCCAATCCTTTTGTGAGTATATATACACCCGGATCAAACTTTTATTTTTCATTACATACGTGAATACGTGAATGCATTTATATGAAAATATTGATGGGATATGTCGATAACAAACATGCTTGAATACTGTTTATTTATGAGCGGATGAAAATATTATTTTCACAAATATGCCTGTAAAAGTAGACTCATGGAGTCATGGAGTCATGGTTATTTTTAAAAGAAAAATACTAATTGTCAAAAGTTGTTCATTCGTATCTTAATCTTGAAGAAATATAATTTTAGTTTCTTTAATAGAAAGAAATCTATAGCCAATAGGGAGAAGATCGAAGGCCCACCCACTTTCATGGCATGTTGAACACTTGACTCGTTGCCATGCCTCTTTAATCTTTATCTTACTTTTTTTACGTATAGGAACGTTGGATGATTGCATTTTTTAGTTCATGTGTAAAATGTTTAAAAGATTGGCATTTTTGTAATATTAAATTTGATTTTTTTTGAACTAGCTGTTGGAAAAATAGGAAAATAGTTGTTAGGCAACGGCCCTTTGGCGAGACTCACCCAACTTCGCCCTCTCCAAGTTGAAGCCGAGGTGTTTCCAGGCGGCTTTTTGGCTATCTCACAGCTCGATACCACACCTCACACGCTAATACTTTTTCATCTTCAATTGATCATTTGATCAGACCGTTTGTATCATAGCCGTTGAGTAATATTCTTGTTATTAAGAAAAGCTTGTATTTTATCACCTCAGCAGTTTTTATGATCTAACAAATGTTAATTACACATCAACACGATGTATATTCACTAAATTATTAATGTACTTATATGCGCTGTAATAATTTTAAGAGAAGTTACGCTAATACATTAAAATACATGTCGTACGTTATCACATCTTTCACAAATTACAATCTCAATACAACATGATATCTCTCATGCGTGTTTGGAAGCAAGCAGTTAAACAATTTTCCATGTCTATATTATATCATTTCGTGAAAAGAAGAGTACAATCACGTGCTAGGAGATATTACAAAAGCCATCACCATACATATATGAAAGGTAAACATCAAGTAATCAAATATAGTTTAACTTTAATTAAGATATTAAAAATAATATTAATTAGATACTGCTAATCTGGTGACTATTAACGTTATTGGAGATACTCGGGTTCTTGTTTCCATACTTGACCGGGTAAGAAGCCATCATCGTTATCCCACACTTGCCGGAGCAAGCATGCTTACCAACCATGTTACGCTCCATTCTAATATACCCGTTTTCGCCCCAGTTGGGTCCCCACGAGTTCCTTACAATCCAGTAGTCCTTTCCGTTCTCTGAACCGTATCCCACCACAACCACACCATGGTCGAGTTCAGTCCCACATGACGCGGTGTATACACCCTGAAAAATTTACATATCCATCAATCACTACAGACTATTTATGTATTATATATTTTTACTATGTTTGTGAATCGTATCGGGTTAACATGTTAAATCATAAATCCCATAATGACCTATTTATTTATCATATTAAAGACATTGACACTGACATGGACAATTGGACATGATTAAATCATGTCATCCAAACACGCCCCGTGTAACACATTTATTTAGACATGTTATATAGGTAAAGTCGAGGTCTCTTTGGAAGCGGTCTCTCTATCTCCCAAGATAGAGAAAAGACTCGTTACCGCCTATCCCTCCCAAAGTCTGCATATGCTGGGTTTGTTTGTTTATTTGTGTGTTATATAGGTAAACAGGTTGACAGACTATAATTAATTTGTAAACGTATTAATTGAATCGAAAAGTCGTAAAAATGAGTAAAAGTAATGGGAGTGTCTGAGTAAACATGTTGACAAATCCATTTGTTTGGCTAAACAGATTGACGATGATCACTTCCTTAACACGAGTAAATAATTACTAGTTTGATATTACTATCTGCTAATAACTTAGCAGCCATAAAAAAACAAAAAAAAAAAAAAACGGATTAAGTGGGCCCATCTCTAATCTAGTTAAATCTAAACATATCAGATATAACAACCAAAAACTTTTAACTGTTTAAACTTACAGAAGAATACAACTGAAAAGCCCTTCCAGAAGCTTCTATTCCGACGCTCACAGGCTGGTGAGCCACTGCCTTCATCAACGCTTTCTCGTTCATTGGCGGTACATCTTCATAACCATCTATGCTAACAATTTCGCTTTATTCTACACATCAAATCATCAATTTCAATTCAACACCAAATCATGATCATCGAAAAATACATGAACACACGAATGCATGTACATAATTTCAAACGACACTTACTCTAATCGGATCACAAACATCACCAACGCCCTTGTAAGGATAATCAGACTCAGAGTCAATCCCCCCATTCGACACGATGAACTCGAAGGCTAAATCCATCGTTCCGCCATTACAGCCACTGTTATTCACGTTATCGCAATCAACAAGCTCTTGCTCCGATAAACTTATCAGATCTCCGGTGACTATCTTATTAATTCCTTCAACCGCAGCCACCGTCGAAAACGCCCAACAACTTCCTGCACAAGTTTCAACAATTCAACAAATTCAACATCAAGTAAACGAAATCAATTCAATCAAAACCAACTGCTAATCAAAGTATCAAACGATCAGATCATACCACAGCCTCCTTGATTTTTGACCGGAGCAACGGCGCCTCGTTCTCTCCAATCAACCGACTCCGGCAACATCTCGTTCGCCTGAACGGCGTACCGTTGGCTGACGTCACCTCTCTGCATCTTCGCGATCCTACGGTACGGATCAACCTTCGTCCCCAAATACATCGATCGAAACTCCTCGTTCGTGAGATCTGCAAACTGGTTCAACCCTAGCTCGTAACTCCGGTTGCCGGAGAAATTATGCTCATCGATGAACTTGAGATTATCGGCGAAGATCTGGAACCTACTCTCCTTCTCTCCCAACGCATTGTAGGTTTTGGCATGGCGTACAAGCCACAACTCGTACGTTGTTCTCAGCTCCTCCTCTGTCCGCCGTGGTGGCGGTGTCTGTTGACGCACGTCGCCGCCGTGTGCGAAGGTGGTGGCGTACGTCTGAGAGATGATGAGGCAGAGGAGAAGGGCGTATGAAGTTGCAGCTGTCGCCATTGTTGTAGTGGAGAAGAGAAGTAGTTTGAAGAAGTGAAGGGGTGTCGTTGGGTTTATATAGGCGACAACGTGGTAACTTTTGTTTTACCGATGGTAGGATATAAAGGGTGGATCTTTTGATAATTGGTCTACCGTCCGTTATCCAAAATGTAGAAAAATGTAAACAAAGAAAACCAACTTTTAATTATTGATTTACTGCTAAATGATATATATTTTTATATAATATATAATTATATAATTATATATTCTACCTTCACCTCCCATTATTAGATATCAGAGGACCAATAAGTTTAGGTTTGCATGTTCGAGGTGGTAAGGATCAGTTAGTTTTATACTCGGTTACTGCTTTTATGCTACCACAATTACATAATTCTTATTATTATTTTTTTGCATACGTAAAACAACTAGCAAATTTCAACATGTAATTGTGTTGTTCTAGATACGCTCATCGACGTCTATAGAACCTTTGCTTACACGAAATCAAAGATAATTGCATGAGGCATAAGAAGGAGAAAATTAAAATTCTACATTCAAAACAATAGAATGCTTTCAAAAAGTTCAAAAATAGATAGAAACACAAAGTAAACATCATGTTTTCATTCCAAGAACTTGATGTATCCATGATGGTGGTGATGCCTAACATTTGCTTCCGAAACACCATAATTATTTTGTACACACCTTTTGAATCCTTAAAAAGTATATGTCAAACACTCACTATAAGCTTATCTCATTATTGTGTTTGAAAATAAAATATTAAAAATCATTACTTTAAGATATATAAAACCAAATCCCCAAATGCAAAACCAATCAAAATCATTTAAAGCATAAAATTCGTCTGTTGTAAGAAAATGAGAACTAATGAATATAAAAATCCAATGGATTCAATATCGAAAGATATAACCAGCAACACAATTTGAACCCAACCTCAATTGAAATCCGTTTAATTTCTTCCATTTGGTTTGTTCAGACAAATCCTTCCTTTTCACCCTATCGTCGTTGTCTTCATGTATCATACACAAAGTGAAAGAAAATAAAAAACTCAAGAATACTTATGACCTAACGTGCTTTAATCTTATATGAAAAAGCGCAGAGAAGGAGGGCGACGTGGGGACGCAACCTGGTGAAATAAAAAGCCACCGATAACCACTCCACAACTGAAGGCGACGTGAGAAGGAAAAGGGAGACACTATAAGAAATGGCAGCAATAGCGGCGCCCCTAGTAGCGGCGACTGGAGCATTAGCGGCGACAGCAATAGCGGCGACGTTATTAGCGGCGACATGTCGCTGCTATTGCTCGTTGATCCGTTTCCAATTTTTTCAAGTAGATCTCTGACCGTTGATCGTGCGACAGATCTAACGGACAGGGATTGGTCGTACTAACCAATAGTGGCGACACTATTAGCGGCGACTTGTCACCGCTATTGGTTAAAAATATACCAGCGAGATAGTGGACTTCCCTCCACATTTCCATTCCCTCCCATCTCTTTCCCTCCACACTCTCTGCTGCCGCCGCCGACCACCACCCTCCGGCCACCACCCTCCGGCCACCACCCTCCGGCCACCACACGATCGAGACCCTTTCTCCTCCTCTTCCCGCCGAGCCGCCGAGCACCACCCCCACCGAGCACCAACCTCCGGCCGGTCACCCCGCCGAGCACCGCCCCTTTCTCCCCCTCTTGCCGCCGACCCCTTCCCCCTCCGGTCACCGCCCCCTTTCTCCTCCTCTTGCCGTGGCACCCGATCCACCACCCGATCCACCACCACAAACAACCGAACACCGCCGACCACCACTGCATTCCGCTGCTGCAACCCTCCAGCCCCACCACCGCTGCTGCAACCCACCACCACCACCACTGATTTTAGGTATAAATTTTGATTTTGATGAATGTCTGATTTAGTTGTGGTAAAACATTATTTAGGTATGTATGATTTTTGATTTAGTTGTGCTATTGGGTGAATTATTTAAGTATAAATTTGGGATTTAGTATGTATTTTTGATTTTAGTTGTGTTGAAACATTATTTAGGTAGAATTTTTGATTTATTTGTGTTATTGGATGAATTATTTAGGTATAAATTTGGGATTTAGTATGTATTTTTGATTTTAGTTGTGTTGAAACATTATTTAGGTAGAATTTTTGATTTAGTTGTGTTATTAGACAAATTTTTAGGTTATGTTAGTTGTGTGAATCTTTAATTTAGTTATACAAGTTATTTGTTAAATTATTTGTTTATAATGTTTATTAATTGGATGTTAGTTTAGGTGTTTTGTTGGTTGAAAATTATTATGTTAATAATACTTAATAATTAGATTATTTAGGTTATAATAGTCGTGTAACAAGTTGTTCAGGATTTGAAATTTATTGTTTAGTAATTTGTGTATAGACAAGTTGCTTAGTTGTGTTATTTGAAACAATGATCACATTTCATTTAATTTCAGGATTTAAATTGGGATTTAGTATGCATTTTTGTTTGATTTTATCTTTACAAACCTGGTTTCATCGTTATTTCCATGATTTTCACTTTATGTTTGTGGTGGGATTCTGTTGATCTTAATGAAATAGGGCAATTGAATGTGCTGGGTTTGTATTCATCTAAGTTTTTGGATCAGATGGAAAAATTTATGTAATGATTTGGCTAATAATTGATTAAACATCACAAATCGGGGGAGAAAAGCATGCAATAGTAACAAGTAATAATGCTGTTTCACTAAAATTACATATACTTAATAGTTTAAACACTATAAAAGTTTCAGTATTGTTCAATTGTTATGGAATTTTTCATAAGTAGTTACACTGAGTGATCTGAATGGAACATGCAAGAAACTTGGTTACTGTCTAGTAGTTTTTTGTATGGTTTTTAGCTTTAACCTGAAAAGAATAAGCATTGAATAGTAATCAAGTTTACAACTGTTAGTTATAGGTCACTTAGTTGTAACCATTTATGAAGAATTTACAACAATGAAGCAGTACTGAAGCTTGAGTGGAATATATATGTTTTAGAATACAATTTCACATGGTATTACAAGTTCATATATCATTTGTATGTTTAGTTTTGTAACTGCATGAGGCAGAGTGTGTCTGTGACTAGAAACTGTTAACACATTTTCTCAAAGGATTCGGATGTCTATACTTGTAGGTTTGTGTTGTGAGTTATACTCGCTACGTGTTACTTCACTCTGTGATTGATCTATGAAAGTCTTATCTTTTTGTTGACTGTTTAAAAGAGTCGATTACTGAAAAAGTTAACTTAAAGAGTGTTCTAGAAGGCCTTTTGACAGTCATACCTAGCTTAGTTACAGTAGATCTTTAATCTAGATATGCCACATTCTCTTACAAACTCGTATACATGGGTTCAATTAATCTTGTCATGTGCAAATTGTTGAAACTTGATCTTACGACATGTTATCCAAAGAATGTTTCTGTGGCCTTTCTATCTCTCAAGATTATACTTTGACAAAGATTAGAGTATACTTTGATGGACAAATGAAAAAAGATAGCAAAGCAAAAGGTTTTGATAAATCTTTTGATAAATTATGTTCTAAATCTTATATTTCAAGACATAAGAAATAAGAATAAGAAATTACTAAGAAAATCAAAAGAAACCGTGGCATTATGTTCTAAATCTTATATTTCATGTTGTACTATAAAACTTTCTTCTTATTTTAACATTATGTTCTAAATCTTATATTTCAAGACATGATTTCATTGTGGATTGTTTTCGCATACCTTATGGCTGATGTTATGAGCCATGGAGGTGATGGCGCGGGGGATCCACCACTTCCTCCATTTGACAGTCATGGAAGTTACGCGTTAGATGGTAATGGTTATTATAATTAATTTATTTATTATGTTTATTCAATTATTATTAATATATGATGCAATCAATGATTTTTTAATCTAATTACAGGCACACCTTCTCGTAAAGCAAGAGGCAAGGTGAAAAATAAGAAATTACAGCAAGAGCTAGCTAAAAAGGGAGGACCTTTATCTTTACCCTTTGATAGAGCTGCCACGTATACCCCCGTTAGCGAACTTAATGATACGTTTGTTCGCGAGGTGGGAATATACATGGAAGCTAATTTTCCTTTTAATGTTCGTTCGTATGAAAATCTTTCCGATGCTCAGAAGAATGCTTTGGAAGAGCATATGGCGGTAAAATTTTATAAGTTATATGTTTGTTATTAATTTTTACATAACTAACTTTTATTTTATTGAACTTAAATGTAGCGACGCTTTGACTTTGATGAGATATTGCGAGATCGTGAGCGCGCACAGCTAGAGGGTGGAATCCGTTCGGTTTTTCTCAAACGATTTAGAGATCGAAAAAATGTGGTAAAAAGACATTTTGATCGAGTTGGAGGCTACGAAAATGTAGAACAAGCAAGGGTGAATCCTCCACCAGGAATGAATCATGAAAATTGGAGCCAAACCGTTGACTATTTTATCAGTGACACATATAGACATGTGTCAAGTTCAAACAAAGCAAATCGTCAACAACAAATATATACAAACCGTGGGGGGACTGCTTCATATAGTAGTTATTATTATAAGAATGTAATGATTTAAATTTATATATTTATGTATTATATATTAGTATTTTTTAATATATATTATACTTTTTAAAAACAGAATAAAAGCAGACTGGAGACGTTTCATGATGCACATACTGGTAAAGATGGGACCTTGATAGCGAGGTAGCACAACAACAATATGTAAGTATTTCAAATTAAGAATTTCGAGTTCTTTATGTATGTATAAATATGTTAATATATTTTTGTTAATTAATACAGAACCAATTAAAGGAAAGGTTTGATGAGCTAAGTCAAACCCAAAATCAAGAAAGTGGATCATCAACGTTGAATGAAGTCGATGTTTTTGAGTCGATGTTGGGACAACGGCGTGGACATATTAGGGGGATTGGGCGTAAACCATTCTCATCTTCAGGGACGAGTTCTTTTGTACATGATCACGAACAAACTCCTCAGTCATTTACACAGGTAAGTGTATCATTTTGTTTTAGGATAATTATGACTTTTAATTATCTAAGTTTAGCTTAAACGGGTCAAAACGGGTCAAAATAACTTAAACTTAAACTTAAACTTAATTATACTATGTTGAACAAACCATTCTCATCATTTTGTTTTACTTATCTAAGTTTAGCTTAAACGGCTCAAAATAGGTGAAAAGAACATGATTTGCGGATAAACGGGTCAAAATAACTTAAACTTGAATGTGTTAAGTTCATCATAGTTGTTTTAGGTTAATTATGACTTTTAATCGCTAAAATAGAAATTAATTATCTAAGTTTAGCTTAAACGGGTCAAAACGGGTGAAAAAGACATGATTTGTGGTTAAACGAGTCAAAATAACTTAAACTTGGATGTGTTAAGTTCAACATAGTATGTTTGGTTTACACTTCATATACTTTGTCAAAATATAAATGTATTTTTGTTTTTGCAGGTGCAAATTTCAAGTCTGTTCCAAAATGCGCAATTTATGTCACAAATGACACAATTAATTGCTTCGCAAAAGGCTCCAAATCAAACCGAAGAAGATGATTCAGACGAGGGGGATGAATAGCTTATTTTATGTTTGATTGTATGATATGTTTGATTGTATGATATTTCGTAATCTATGTTTGAATAGCTTATCTACGTTTGATTGTATAATATTTCATAATCTAGATTGTAGTTTATGTTATTAGATTATGTTATTAAAAAATCTAGGTTTATTTGGGATAAAAACTGGATTTTTGAAAAAACAAAAAAAAGTAAAAAAAAATAAGCATTAGCGGCGACATATAAGCATTAGGGGCGACATATTTTTCGTCAATTCTGAGGCCTTTAGCGGCGACTCAATAGCGGCAACATACAGGCATTAGCGGCGATTTTTTTAGCGGCGACACATTAGCGGCGAAATTTTGACCATTAGCGACGGTTTTTTACCGGCGACTTTTTTGCGGCGATAGGGGTCTTTAGCGGCGACTTTAGTCGCCCCTAAAGACCTGTTTCCTTGTAGTGAGAGGAAACAACAATACATGTAACAACTCGTAACTTCTTCTAAGATGCTTTTCGAAGGGATTTGGAGCCCGACCTATTACAATTAGGATTTTGTTTCTGTTTGATCCAATGGTTGATATGTAACATGTCAATACATTATCTGTTGAGTAATAAAATATATAATTGTTTTTCATTATACTTGTCATCGCGGTCG
This sequence comes from Flaveria linearis, assembly GCA_024085815.1. Lineage (NCBI taxonomy): Eukaryota > Viridiplantae > Streptophyta > Magnoliopsida > Asterales > Asteraceae > Flaveria > Flaveria linearis. Next base: position 43,518,270 of record CM044012.1, read on the forward strand.
TAGCCGGGTGGTAAGAAGCAATTGCTTCTTTAGAGGAGATCAATGTTTAAACACGTCAAATGGTGTAGTGGAGTAGTTTAGGTATAGTTGTTGAAAAAAAATTCAAAAGTATTTCACTAAAATTACTTAAAACTCTTATATTTCTCTAAGTCACTTAACCTATTAAAAGTTTTAATCTTAAGAAATAATTTTATAAATGTTCAAATTATTTAAAGTTAAATAACCTAAATGAAACATATATGAGTCTAATACTATTGCTTATGATTTTAAATACTTAATAATCATAATAAACTCAAATAAGTTTATACTCCACACCTCTTGATTGTTACACATGTATTATGATTTACATTAGTCAACAAGTCAATCATATTACTTTAGAATATTAAACAACATGTTTAGTTTTTTTTATTCATTTTGATACTTCATTAACTAAAAGCTTGGCCGGGACGTAGGCTGAGAAAATACAAGAGCGAAAAGAGAACAACTAGTGCGCAACCCACATAACGGTGTCTTGTGGCAAAGCGACAATCAAAACATTGAACACAGACACCATTGGAACTATATTAGTGACTAAGGACTCAGATCTATTCTTCACCCATGATAATGATAGCATTTTAATGTTCTCTATCATATCATTGCTGACACCAAGCTCTTTACTCTAAAAAACCCGGAATCATCTCCGTATTGAACACCAAATCGATACATATTTAGTTACTCGTGTCAAAAATAAACTCTTAACTCGTTACACATTTTTTATTCAGAGTTGTTTTGTAACACCCTCAATTCTAAATAATATAATAAAGAGGGTGCTACGAGTTGGGTTATTAAAAACAATTCAGAGATTATAAACACAAAGGAATTGTATATCTATTTTGTATTAAAAACTGCTTATACAACCAAATTCATTACAAAACATTAACCGACATATTACAAGTTTTATACAAATTCGTATAAACTCCCAAAACCCAACATCCTTACCAGTATCATACACCAGAGCCGGATTTCTAACCCCGTGGAACACTTCCACGAACGTCTCTATTATTATTAACTGGCATGCATAAAAGAATAAAACACTACGTCAGATATACTGGTGAGTTCTAACATATATCACATTTCAACAATAAATTTATCAACTTGTTACAACCCAATTAATTCACAGAACATCAATTGATCCATTTGTTTGTCCTAGTATTCAATTCAAGGACAAATTTATACGATATGCATATCGAATACCGCAGGATAGTTATGAACTATTTATTAATTTAATTGGTGGGTCAAAACTCCACTTGGCGTTGATGGGTCAAAACTCCATCTATAATTGGTGGGTCAAAACTCCACCTGGCGTTGATGGGTCAAAACTCCATCTGTAATTGGTGGGTCAAAACTCCACCTCGTCAATCACCACAATTTATCAATTTCAACTCTTAAACACATTTTTATTTATTTATACGCATGGCAGTGCCCGACTTGTCAAAAACAACATTAACACATTAAAAGGGCATTTAGAACTCACCTTAATATTCTCAGCAAATGTCCACTAATCCAAATATACTAGGGCAGTTAAAACTCTATTTTTCAAGACAAAGCTAAAGTAATAAGCCTTGATTTAGTCAAATCAATTCCTAACAGATCACTTATACGACTGAGGCTATACGAATGGACTCATTCGTACGACTGAACCATACAAAGGTTCATGCGAATGACCTTCATTCGTGCGATTGGCTCATGCGACTGAGCTTCAGTCGCACGATTGAGCCATGCGACGTGCGACTGGCTCATTCGCACGAATGGGTCATGCGACTGGGCTCATTCGCCTGCAACGGATCAGCAGCTGTATTCTTGACGTTTTTGATCCAGAAACTCAAGTTTTAACCATTCAGATCATGCCATATTCAAAACAGAACCTATACACATTGTTTACAACAGCTTTGAGCCCTTATTTCACCAAAATTTCACAAAAACTCGGTTTCGAATTTTCGGTTTTCAACTTAACAAAAGATTGAATCAAAACTTAGATTTAAGTATGTTTTTGGATATTGTTCAGCCACATACACAGCTTAATGCATTCAAGGATCGATCCGTGCCAAGCGAAACTTACCGAAACAAAGCCGAAATCGTCGATTAATTGAAGGTTCGAAGGTTGTGGTGTACGGGGGGTGTGTGTGTTTGGTATGTGTGTGTTCTTCTCTCTTCTGCACACATATATCAACATGTTACACATATAGGTGCATATTTTTATTGTTAACCGCCTCACCCGAGTGGGCTTTCGCTTTCAGTCGTACGACTGAAGGCCATGCGACTGGAGCCCAAACGCCTTCATTCGTGCGGTTGAGGCTCATACGTCTGTCATACGTGCGACTGAGGCTCATTCGCTTACATGTTATGCGACTGAACACTAATCTAAACAAATAAACGAATATTAAAACATACGGATATTACATGTTTTGATATTTTCATGTTACGAACTAGGATAATAGAATACGTCATAAATTCTATAGACAGTTAAAAGTTATAAAATAACAATGTGAAATGGTTACACATATACAATAAATTGGAAAAGAAAATACACTACAAGTACCGAGTTACAACTTACAAGCATGGTAACCATAAAATAAGTTAAATATTGTGACATAAGCTTGGAAAAAATTACACATGTCAATCAAACATGGCATGTTTATTTTATCACTTTCTTATAACCCTTAAAACTTTAACCTATTTAGTTTACGTCTTGAATAAGTCATGAACGTTACTATATAACCGTTTTAATATTATTTAAATAACGTTTGAATGAACAGGATAGAACATTGAACAATTTCGTCACCTTAGTCAATATAGTTGATGGTCATATTTCTATCCTACGAAAAATATAGTTTGGCCAAAGGTGAGGTTTTGTTAGGTGAGGTTTTGTTACGTGACGTATAGGTCATATGTTCAAACCTTAAAAACAATCTTTAATAAAAAAAGAATAAAAATACGCACATCAAACCTAAGGTGACTTAACATCCCATAGACCCTATGCATACAAAAGAATCTTATGCACGAGGTTCATCCTTTTATTTCTATTCACTACTAGAAAACTGTTAATAGATGACGCGCAAAAGATGACGCGCGAAAAAAGATGACGCGCATTTACGCGTATCATAAATTATTTGTCATCTTTCAAAATATTCTTAGAAAGGATGACACGCATTTTTGCGTGCCATCTTCCATGTGTCATTTTTTAAAATTTTTCATAGGTTAAATATACCCGCGCGCCTTCCTCCATACCAAATTAAAGCTCCCCTTCTCTAAATCCCTGCAACCCTCGATCGCCCTTCCTCACACCACACCACCGGCCACCGCAGACCACCGCACTCCACACCACCGGCCACCGTAGACCACCGCACACCACACTGCGAACAACTACCACCGACGCAGACCTCCACCGCTGACGAGACCTCCACCGCCGACGCGACCTCCACCGCCGACACGACCTCCACTGCCTACGCGACCTCCACCACTGACCGCGACCTCCACATTTAGGAGGTCGACGAGCCCTTACAGCTTGATATGTCTGACTTATCTCTAAATGATGACTTTACACAACAAAATTCCGGTAAACATTCTCGATGCCCCCCTCAATTTCTCTGTTGCATTTAACTATATGTAGCCTTGTAATGATTCCTTTATCGACAATTGTTCCTGTGTTTTTTCTATTGTTTACATCTTTTTTTGCAGAATATGGTCAGCCATTCGTAGATGTTAGATATGATGTTATGGAATTGCCTGTCACCTTGCCTTTCCAAAAACCTGCTGCTGACAAACCAAACCCCAAGCAAGGAATTGGTAAGCTACTCATACTCCTAATGTTCTCTCTTTTTCCCCCAGATTGTTTTAAAAGCATCTGAAAAATATAAAAATCGAATCAATACTTGCTCTACACTCAATATATATGTTTTAAGTAAAATTTTAATGAAATTTCTTGTAGAATGCTCATAAAAGGTGGGATGAAATCCTTTGATTGTACCTCATGAAAACTGCAACATTTACCATCCTTGGATGTCTCTTGAAATTTCAGCATTTCCATGTATGGGAGAATTTCAAACAAAATTTATCTATTTGCCTTATGGTGCTATTGATGGTGGCTTTAAGGTTACATTAGCGTCATCATTATTGGAGTGATTATATCATAACAGGATATTATGATCAAGCTCCTGTTTTATGACAGTACCATGGACAGTTAACCATTGAACATTTGGGTACAGATCAAGATGTAAGCATTTGTTTTTGCTGTTAATTATATATACGTACCTTAAAAGAATAACTCTCCCACCATCATGACTAGTTTTGTGAGAACATTAGAGATTAACTTCAGGGCTTACTTCAGACTCTAGTTTCATCTTTTCCCCAATGGCAATCCATAGTGTGAATGTATCTCTAGGGATGCATTGGCTTTTGCCACACTTCTGTTTAAATATGTTGTATAGTATGATTTTTGGGGTGCACTAGATGAGGCTATTCAGTGTGTGTGGGTATGTGTTTTTTCTGAGAACATTATTTATTGGCTGCAAAAATCCTAATCGGTATTTCTGATTGAAGGAATTCTTGAAGCATTTGTACATGGACTTAAATATTCTTGAGTGACTTATCAATAAGTATTTTATCATCTGAAGAGATGAAAAGACAATCAGGTTGTTGGCCCTGTTCTGCACAATGTCATGAAACTTATGTTTAACGAAATGATATTATTTGAATTCATTTTGTTTGATTCTTCTTATTTGTTATATTGTTATTGTTTTGTTTTGTTTTGTTCTTTTTTTTAAATATTTTATACATTCAACTATTATAAATGGTTACTAGTTTCTCTTGATATTTGATCCATATATAAAATGATGATGGTTGATGATATATATAAATGTTTCCTTTTTTATATATATGTTTGTACATATGGAGGTCTTATTTATGATACTTTTTTGGTTGAGGATGCGTAGGCCATTTTTCTTGTGCTAAGGGCAGGGGTCTTTTATTCTACTTTTACATGGCTGCATTGGATTGGCCTGATATTAATTTCACTCGCCTACTATATATGCTATAATCAACTAGCATCAATGGCAAAACCTACCTATACTGATGATGGGGACCTTTTAGATGGTGGTTTTGATATGAGTACTGGTGGAGCTTGTGGGTATGTGTTTTTTCGTCTCAAAGTTACCCAAGTCATTATGGTACTAGCCATTGAAGTAATCTTTTTAAGTTAGTTTTGTTTCATAGTCATTTTTTTATGATCTTGATAGATAGAAAATGCAGGCCATTTGAGTTGACATGTTTTCGCAATTATTCGTATCACTGGTTTATCAGTCTTATCCTCTGTTTATATTTTCTCTGCAGATACCTACATGATGTTATCTACATTACTTGCTTCGTGCAACTCACATCCATCATATCTGGGAAGTTTTGGTGGATATACGCCGTGGTACAATGCTTGTTATATCTGCATCGTATATCATAACAGGATATTATGATCAAGCTCCTCTTGATGAATATGGCACAATCAGACAACCAAAATACGGGCATCTTAAGCATATGCACGCAGCATTGAAGCAATGTTTGAAGGCGTTACTCTATGGACAGTTAACCATTGAACATTTGGGTACAGATCAAGATGTAAGCATTTGTTTTTGCTGTTAATTAATCAAGTTTATTTATGAGTTGTTTATACATATAACTTAATCATACAGGCATATGTGTACACCCAAAGTTCAGGCAAATGTGCTGCATTTCTTCTTAATAACAACAGTCAAGAAACTGCTCAAGTGGTATTTAGGAATTCTTCATATAGTTTGCCATCAAAATCGATTAGCATCTTACCTGACTGCACAAATGTTGTTTTCAATACTGCAATGGTATGTTTCTTGAAGTCTAACAATCTGTTTGGGAATCTGTGAGATACTAGCAGTTATTGTTTTGTGAATGCAACAGGTAAGCACACAAGTCAACACACGGTCAATGCAGCCGATCATAAGGTTTGACTCACCTCAACAATGGGAGATCTTCAGTGAATCTGTTCCTCAATTTGATCAGATGTCTTTGAGGTCAAATACATTGCTAGAACAAATGAACACTATGAAAGACAAATCAGATTATCTTTGGTACACAATGAGGTAAAGTTTAATAATAAGTTGCATTTTCATTTGAGTAACCATAAGAAAATCAATATAAATTTGATCTTTGTGAACATATAGTATCCAACAGAAATCCTCAGATGCTCAGTATATGCTTAGAGTGAACTCTCGTGGACATGTTTTACATGCATATGTGAATGGAGCTCTTGTGGGTAGGAATGAATTTTGTGTTATATGCTGAATTGGTATCTATCTTGTAGTAAGTGACAAAATTGTCATATGATCTGCATCTAGGTACTGCACATGGAGCGCGTAAAGTTAGAAACTTCACATTTGAAGGAGACGTTTCATTCTCAATAGGAATTAACAACATTTCCCTCTTGAGTGTATTGGTTGGGTTGCCGGTAGGTTACATACAATCTTAGTGTCAAAACTCATATGATGTAGGTAAAACATAAGGAATGAAACTATTGACCACATTGCTGATCTGTTGGTCTGTTGAGCTATGAAGGATTCAGGAGCGTTTATGGAGCACAAACATTCAGGTTTAAGGGAGGTGATGATTCAGAAACTCAACTTCACGAGCTACACTTGGGGATATCAAGTAAGCATGGCTGCAAAATACTTTTTGTAACCGTCTTTTGAAAAAATCAAATATAGCGCGTCTGATAGTGTTTCATTGATTAATAAAGGTTGGATTACTGGGAGAGAAGCTGCCTGTTTACACAGATGAAGGGTCTACTAACGTCTCATGGAACCAGTACGAGAATCCTAGTACGCTAACATGGTATAAGGTGAGGTTTAGACACTTAAGGTCAAGGATTCATGTAGGATCATCATAATGTGCAAACTATTTATGTGTTCTAAAATGATTTTTTATACTTGCAGACGACATTTGATGCACCTAAGGGCAACAAACCGATTGTAGAAGCCGTTGCAACTGTGGTCGTTTTACGTTTCAAATTTTATTTATGTGTAGGGTTACTTATTAGATAATTAAATGAATTTGAAACTACTTTGTAATTTTGCATATGCATGTGAACTTGGAACAACTTTGTAATTTTTGTTAGTATTTAATTAAATAAATTTTGTTTTGCTATTATTTGACAGTTATTGATTTATAGTTTTATAAAAACAGCAGCTAAAATTTATAAAAATTAATGTGTATATATATATATATATATATATATATAAAATAATGCAGCTAAATTTATGACGTGCATTGCGCGTCATCTATTGCACGTCATAAAAATTTCATAGATGACACGCGGATGCGCGTCATCTAGTCATTTATGACTACCCCTTCCTTGACGCGCATTGCGCGTCATCTTTTGCACGTCATAAAATGCGCGTCATCTTTTGCGCGTCATAAACAGATGACGCGCGGATGCGCGTCATCTGTCATTTATGACTACCCCTTCCTTGACACGCATTTGCGCGTCATCTGACCCCAAAGATGATGGTCATATACAATGGTCATATGACCGACTGATCAGATACATCTAAGTTTCATATATATATCTAAGTTTATTTATAACCGTTTTAATATTATTTAAATAACGTTTGAATGAACAGGATAGAACATTGAACAATTTCGTCACCTTAGTCAATATAGTTGATGGTCATATTTCTATCCTACGAAAAATATAGTTTGGCCAAAGGTGAGGTTTTGTTACGTGACGTATAGGTCATATGTTCAAACCTTAAAAACAATGGTCATATACAATGGTCATATGTTCAAACCTTAAAATCAATCTTTAATAAAAAAAGAATAAAAATACGCACATCAAACCTAAGGTGACTTAACATCCCATAGACCCTATGCATACAAAAGAATCTTATGCACGAGGTTCATCCTTTTATTTCTATTTGAAGAAAATGACATGAGGATTGGAAAGATGTATTATGTTTTAATGAAGGTTGTAAGTTGCAACATATACTGAGATCGAATGAACCTGGCTATGGTTGTGGTTCAGGAGTGATGATGAATTGAATGGGTGGGTGTTTAACGGCGTCAGTCAAATTTGGAGGAAGTTGACGGCGTCCGATTATGGAGGAGCAGAAGGACGTTGATTCATGGAAAACTATGAATAGTAAAAAAAGATTGAATTCATTTCCGAGGTCGGGACCTAGTAATCAGCGCCTTATCTTGTTGGGGTTAGTTGGTTGTGGCTTTGAGATCTCGCCGCCATCATCATCCAATTGTATCCCCTCAATATGGGTTCACAAAAGCCTGCTGCCATACATATTTATTGCAACTCACGTTTTCTGACTTTATTAACACGGGTAAAATTTCTTTTACACCATCTCTCTCTCTTACTTTTTTTTTCTTTTTTTTTCCAAACGTCCTTATGTTAACCGGGTACATTTGTTTTTTTTTTTATTGGGATCGACTCTTAACTCTTTCAAGAAAATTTATTACCGGAAAACACTGTAACTTAACTCTGAGTATTTGTTTAAAATGAAACTTGAACTTATGATGATCTTCTCATATTTACATTTCATATGAATCTTATCTTAACCAGTTAGTTAAATATTATTGATAACTTGCTATGGAACTGAACTCATTATTTAGAGAGGTTTTGTTTTTATCACTAAATCACCAACCCGATGGTTTTTACACCATCCTCTTAATATCATATTTTGAAGCGAAGTTTAAAAGACTTAGGAGTCATGAGAATCAACATAATATGCAAATAGACGTCTAATGAAAACTCAAATTTTCCTATATGTTTATAAAGCAATGTAAAGAAGCAGTTGGGTTTGCTGGGTTTTATGTTTGGCCACATATTTTTGCTGCATTTTGCCTCTCTCATTGTCATATAAGAAAAGAAAAAGGGTTTCTCCCCATTGTTCTCTGTATGTTTTTCTGATTGGGGTTTTTAGGGTTTTGAGATGGTGGCCGCCCGTTTGCCAAAGACGATGATCGCGAGGCGGCGGCAGCGACGGTAACAGTTATCTTGCATGTCTTTATAGCCGGTGGTTGTTGTGGCGGTGGATCTGTTGCCGCTTCGCCTCCCCTCTGTGGTTGAGGTGGAGCAGGCGGCGGTTGCCCATGGCTCAACCAGCGTACCATGTCACCGTCGTCGTCGGTGTTGTAATTTTATGGAACCTCATGGTTCGTGGGTTGAGATCGGACTAGATCGGGATGGTTGTCTCTGGTTCGCCGCCTTCCTCCTGATCAGGTTGATGTTCATCATCCGGTGGTGGGGCTACTGTTTTAGGAGAGCTTTCGGTGGAGCTCCACCAGAGAGTGGCCATCGTTTCTCTTAAGGGTTTTCGGGTCCGGTGGTGTCTCCGTCAGAAGTGTTGCCTCCTGGCTGTTGTTCTCCGGTGAGTGCATGTCGTACTTTCCCATTTTTGTTTTATTTGCCCCTAATTGTTGTCCCTGTCGTTATCTTGAAGACCACGATTGCAAGGTTGGTGATGGTGGTCCGGAGACCAGTGTCGTGGATCATGAGGTTTCTTCCATTTGAGACTAAATCCGGCTAGGTATGTTGACATGTTGATAATGACGACCCTTTGCTCATCCGAAACTTACTGTTTCATGCTTTTATTGTTGGTGCATTAATGATGGATTTGTTCTGGTTGCTATTTTCATTAGATATGTGATATAGTTGTGGGTGTGTGGCTTCTTCGGCTATGATGATAGAAAAAATGGTCCTGCTTGCTTTGGCTTGGCAGCCATTTCTGGCATGCAGCCGCAATCAGGCATCCGTTCTGAGCCGTGAACTGAGTATTTTGATTTTGTTACAACGTGGTGTGCATTTTGATCCAGATTGTTTCATGTCTTTCATTGTTTAGATCTGGCGTGATGTCGGTGATGACGAAGATGTGTTCGTCTGAGACAACCTCGGGTTCTGATGTCGGTGATGATGAAGATGTGTTCTTTTGAGACAGCCTTGGGTTTCCACGCGCAACACGCGTGTCGGGAAACATGCTAGTTGTTATTTAAAATATAATAGATCATGTGATTTGACATATAAGCTACAAACGATTGTTTGACAAAAATCTCAACCTGTCGTTTGTACTCCAAATGACCATTTGGAAAAAAGGTCAAAAAGTCATTTATAGGTTGTGTAGAATTAGATTTTAAGATAGTGTAAGTATGGTGGCTCTCTTTTTTGTCAACAATTAATTTGAAGATTTATCTATGATAAACAAATCACAAGTATCTTTTTTTATTATAAAACGCATCACTTAACCATCGGATGTTAATTTGGGACAACCCTTTGTAAATATACACCAACAAGGTACAAGACGCTATTAAAAAACATTTTTACTTAAAAATTACATCACTGTATTTTACGTAAAATGATAGGAATATCTTTTAAAGATGATTGTTTTTTGATCAATAAATATAATTTTAAATTAGGTTTTTTACACGATGAATGTGCTAAGAGGTTTAAGTGACCATCTTCATGTTGGGTTGTAATATTATCAAGGTGCAAGTTGATATGGTACTTCAGCCACTAGATAAACGGTTTGGTATGTTGGTCTGGTCTTTTAGGGATTTAGCATTTCAAACATATTATTTGTAGGAATTAAAATGAAGAGAAGATGAGGAGTGATAGAGGGTTATAATTTTAGAAAAGCATCTTCCCAAAGATGTTACAAATGTTGGTTACATAATGGTATTGGAGTGGTATCTCAAGATTTAGACATGATTCCTTGACACGAGATGACTCAACAGTCAACATGAAGTTGAACATGTCGAGGTTGGGATAAATAAATGGGCCCGGGTCATAATCTGTGACACGATTAAAAACATGTTTAAATGGTTGACCAGTTTAACACGTTTATGACACGCATAACACATTTAATTTACTGTGCTAGATGGGCTACTAGGTCAACATGACAAGTTTATGACCTGTTCATCAAACGATATAATTTTACAATTTTTATTGGATGGTCCTGGGTTTAAGTCTCACTTTAAGCAAAATGCATAGAGTTGAGCCAGACGTTTTCTTAGTAATGAGTTTCCTTTTGAGGGGGTTGGGGGTGCGGTCCCAGCTGAGAAACGAATTGGTGAACCTGATTAATATAACACCTATTCTCTGAATCAGGGTCGCACATTTGTTATTCAAGAAAATTTAAATATATCATAATTAACTATGGATTATAGTTTTTCGGGTAACTTTTGTTCCATCCTGTTAATAGTATCTTATTACTTCTTAACATGATTTCATAGTCATGTCGATAATCATGTCATGCAATTTGTATTATTGAACTTGTTATACTTGATCGTGTTAAATGTGTTGTGTGATGCCACTCATGCCATTTGAACTAGTAGCATTTGATTATGTAATAAACCCATCATGTAATCCACTTATTAAACATATTCATGTTAGCGTTTAAAATAATAACATGTTTCATTACATGTGTCATGTTGATAGCTGGACTTAAATAGTGGATAAAAATATACATTTGAAAATATAAATTACATAATAAATTTTAATCCACCCCTTCCTCATCAAAATTTCATCACCATCACCACTTTTACTCACCAAATCCCATATCCCCTTTTAACCCTAATTTGTCCACTACGACCATGAAAAAAACCATAATCACGCCCGATACACCATTGAATTAGGGGTTTTGCGGGTTTATTGTGTAAATTTGGGGAACAACTGATGAAATAGAAGCTTGAATTTAGGGTTCTCTACACCACACCCATTGATTGCTGTAAAGGCGTTCAGATTTTCAGCTTTGGTGATGTGAAGGTTGAGGGAGGGGTTCTATGGTGCAGGCGTGCAGCGGCGGAGATAAAATTGAAAGAAGACATCAGATAAGAGAGAGGGTGGTTGCAGTGTTAGTTATATAATGGTGAAAACAAGGGGTGGGGTGTGGGAGGTGGTGGTGGCCGGATGCAATTCACGGTGCGGTGATGCGAGAGAAACGATCGATGGCTGGGTTGGGTGGGGTTTGGGTTTTAATTTATAATTTTAGTTAATTACACAAATAGTCCCTTCAATTTATCATAGTTAAAAAGAGCCCAAAGATATAAAAAAAAACAAATATACTTTTAGCTTAACAAAAAATTGAGTAAATTATCATTTGCATCCCTGACGTTTGTTCATTTTAACCATTTGCATCCTTACGGTTTCAAAATTGCCATCCGCCCCCTAACATTTCGTGTTATCTTCATTTGAGTCTATACCTTTGATTTTTATCTTCATTTGAGTTCAAATGATTAACACCGTTAATGTTTCTGTTAAAATTATTATTAAAAAGACGAAATTACCCTTCAAATTAAAAAATAACATAAAAACCCTTGTGGGTCCCATCCATCAACATCATCTTCTTCAAACCACCACCACCGTAACTACCCCTATCACCACCACCACAATCACCCGGTTATCACCATGACAACTGTCCATTACCACCTTCATACCATAACAACCACCCATCACAACCTTCACAACCACCTATCAACACCAACGTAGTCCCCACCACCACCACCGCAGCCCCTATCACCACCACCACCGTAACCCCTATCACCACCACTACCGCAGCCCCTATCACCACCACTACCGCAACCCCTCTCACCACCACTACCGCAGCAGCCCAGCACCACCACCGCAACCCCATCACCACCACCGCAGCACCTTAGCCACCCATCACCACCACCGCAGCCCCTATCAGCACCACCACCGCAGCCGCCCAGCACCACCACAGCAGTCGCCCAGCACCACTACTGCAGCCAGTATCACTACCACCGCAACCCCATCACTACCACCGCAGCCCCCATCACCACCACCGTAGCCACCCATCACCACCACGCAGCCATCCATCACCAGTTTCACAGCCACCCATCACCATCACCACCGCAGCCCCCACCACCACCATCGTAGCCACCCATCACCATCACCACCACAGCCCCCACCACCACCATCGTAGCCACCCATCACCATCACCATCACCACCACAGCCCCCACCACCACCATCGTAGCCACCCATCACCATCGCCACCACAGCCCCCACCACCATCATCGTAGCCACCCATCACCATCACCACCACAGCCCCCACCACTACCATCGTAGCCACCCATCACCACCACCACCACCGCATACCACCGCAACCACTACCACCAAAACCCTATCATAGCCTCCCATCATTACCACCAAAAACCCTATTTCCACCACCATAGCCTCCCATCACTACCAGATCTACGATTTTTGCTAAAACACCATTGGCTTGCCACCTTTTTTCACCCTTCCACCACTAGATCAGGTTCTAGAACAATAATTTCAAATCTTGGTGGTTGTGGTCTACCGATCACACACACACACACATAGAGAAAAACAAGAGAAGAGAAGAGAAGAGATAGGAGTGGTGGTGGTGCGGCGACGACGGCGGTGGTGCGGCGACGACGGTGGTGGTGCGACGACGGAGGTAGTTGTGGTGGCAGTGGTGGTGGAGGAGCAAGAAGATAGAGAGGGAGAAGAGAGAGAAGATAGAGAGAATATAAAAGGGGTGGGGGTGTGGAGGGGAATTTTGTTTAATAAATAAGGGTATTTTTGTCTTTTCACTAAAACTAACGGAAAAATCTAACGTCATCAGTGTGTTGGATTTAAATGGAAATAAAAATGAAACGTCAGGGGGCGAATGGTAATTTTGAAACCGCATGGACGTAACTGATTAAAATAAACAAACGTCAAGGATGCAAATGATAATTTACTCCAAAAAATATAATGAAAGACAAAAGTTAATCTTATACACCAAATTTAGTATATACTAATTACCAACATAACATTGCATTGATTGTTGTACTATGAACTTTAAATATTATGCGTATCTTTTGTTTTTTTCTTTCTTTTATGTTTTAAATTTTAAACTCAATAATTTTACATCTTTTACAATTTAATACCTAAAGTTTTCACTTTCCACTTTCTCCCCCTATACATTTCATCCTGTATAAAATTTTCATTTTACGTTTCGGTTTAACTTTTGAGAGTTAATACGACGTAACGTGTGCTTGTAGTCCATTGTTATTACGCCTTTTTTCCCTATTTAACGACCCCGTTGCCACATGTGGGTTATAGATCGACTTAGTTATTGTTTTTAATGTTTTATGTTTTTACATCTATTTTCCGTTCAGTTTTATTTTTTTTTTATTTATTTTCTAATACGAGTTTTCCGATGTTAGTGGTCGTTGATGGTGATGTGACTTTTGTGTTATTTGGTACAGTTTTATATACCGCGTACCGCAAGAGCTTAATACTATAGTTTTACGTGTTCGTCGCAATGCGGGGACTTAATACTAGTTTATTCTAAATTCTAAAATTAATATTACAATCACCAAACTCACTCTGTGAAATAAAAACAAGCACCAAATTCATTACTAAGAAATTTAAACTTAGGATTTAAGCTAAAACTAGGAAATGAACCCGCGCGTTGCCGCGGGGTTCTTTTATTCGGGTTATTTTTGTTATCTCTATGAAGTCGAATGGACAAAATAAACTTTTTCCAGTCTAAAGTTAGTCGGGTCAACCCAACCTGCTCATTTTCCCATATCAAACATCCAGTATAATGAGAAGAAATCAAGAAAATGCACGAACCTGCCATATATGTATTGGACCAAGAAACCCAGTTAACTCTTGAGATGGTCGTTTATATAGAGACTTTAGCCAGAAGATGATGCCTTTCCCTTGGTGCTTCTTCTGGACATTAAGATCACTGATACTAAAACCCCAATTTGATACCTGCAACACCGCTTCCTCTACAAATGGTTTTACATTACCCTGTCGAACCGACTCCCCTAAATCTCTCTTCCAAAACTCTTGATATCTCAATTCTTCTATAATAACTTTGTCCTGCCAAGTCAAGAAATTCTCCAATCAGACGTCTACAGAGAAAAATCATTCAAGTAAAAACCTTATATAAACAGAACTATGTAGCAGACTTCGAACTGAGTTTTTTTTGTTTATTCTTAACACTAAATAAATTTATATTATCCAAATTGTATTATGAACACTTGTCACATATGCAACTGTTGTTCTATATAAACAAAATACCCCAATCTACCCGTTTACATAGAGGTGGCAAGCAGCACAGGGCTGCCGGGGTAACAGGTCAAACATGTACCTCTACTTTTACATATAAAGAGATCATCGGTTAAGATGACTAACCCTTTTTCCTAGTGACAATGCTAGCCACTTATCTATCTGATCAAGGTAAGAAGTAGTGGAAACTTCCTTGCTAAGAAGTACATAAATTTCCTTTTTGGTGTCTATATCTCCCAGGTCCTTCGTTTCTCAACTTTGTTCATGCTTGTCTCATATGGATTGTGTAAAGGTGCTACCATGAAAGCACCTGTAAGTTGAGTTAAAAAATAGTCAGAAAAAGATTTATCTGATTCCCATATTCAGTATCTCATAGTTACTTTCAAAACACACATCCAAAGATCTTTGATATAGTAAAAACTAAAGAAATTGCAGCTTGATCAGTTTCTGTAAATGCATGTAACATGTAGTATAAAAAAGGTTATATACCTGCAATTCTATCGGGGATGTACTTGAGGGCAACCCAGGTATGTAAGCTTCCACCCGAGTGTCCAACCAATCAATTGGTAATTTATTTCTCTAAGAGAAATCAAGTAAAATGCAATCAATCACTAGTTCTTGTACATTAATTTAATTTTGTTGTTCTCTAGAACAACTTGGACAGTTTTCACGACATTGCAAGAAAACCCGCAGCAACGCGCGGGTTCCAATGCTAGTTGATACACTTATGGTTGTTTGATGGTTGAAAAAAGCCATCAGGATGGTATGTGGTATTTGAATTTTTATTTGACAAATGAACCGTAAACGCATAAACATTAGAAAGCTACTATGAATGATAAAGGCCCATGCTTTATATTTGGTGGAAAACCAAGCATGACCATTACAAACAATCAAATTTTTGTAAAAAAGTACTCATTGGGGACTTTGTAAGGCCCCGTTCTCGGGCACCTCACAGTTGGACGTTCATCGCACATAAACGTTTTAAATCGTTCATCTATTTTGCAGCGGAATTTAAAACTTTCATTAATAACTAAAACATGTCATTTCATAACTTTACAACATTCGTTTTCTTCTCAAAATACAATGACATGTCAAAATATAGATGCCAGCCTCAACAACTGAGTAGTCGCCGTGTGCCATCCTCAGCAACACACCTGCTAAATGGAAACACATCAAAAGTCAGCGTTGCTGAGTGAGTTCTAGTTTTGAATAAAACATACTTTACTTTCCTCTTACATACATGCGATCACACATCATACGTACACATAGATAATATTATTATTATCTTCTTTTCTCATTCATTCATTAGCTTTCGTTTGCGTACCGTTCATCGTTAACATTCACTTTCTTTCTTTTGTTCGTGCGTCTCTTACATACATTCATACATGACTGACACAGCACCGGGATACGCGACAAAGATCCCCTACGAGTCAATCACAGAGATTGAACTCCATCCGAGTCTGTTGCGACACAAAGTCGCTCACCTCATAACTATGCTTGGCTTTAATGCCACACCCCAGAAGTTAAACATAACTCGGGTAACAACACCCCTACCAAAGTGGGTATCAACACCCCCACCGTAGTAGGTAACATCACCCCCACCGAAGTGGGTAACTACACCCCCACCGAAAAGGGTAACATCACCCCCACCGAAGTGGGTAACTATGACATACTACACCCCCACTATGTGGGTACCTGTGACATACTACACCCCCACCATATGGGTACCTGTGACATACTACACCCCCACCATGTGGGTACCTGTGACATACTACACCCCCACTATGTGGGTAACTACTATTCACCATGTACCACACCAAAGGTCAGTCACAAGACTGGAACCTCTACGTGCACCCTTAAAGATTAGCTGAACCTCACGCGGTTGAGCTTGGGGCATTTAGAGCCATGCACTTTGGTAAACTTCGCTTGCAAGTCTCTCACGTCTTCATTCGTTCATAAATGATTCATTCAATCATAGTATTTCTCTTTTATTATCTTTCACCTTACGTTATTAATACTTTTCATTCGCTCATAAACAATACACGTAAAGATACGGAAAGATAAACATACATCGAAGCAAGGAACATCGGCATTTACAAATCATCAGTATTCACCATCTATTATGGCAACATCATACTTAACATACATACCTCAAGCATATACATGCAACACTATCGTCCTCGTGTTCTAAGCCTCGACAGTCCTTTCACATGTACCAACGGGAGCTATCACACCATTACTGTGGTCGAATGACAAGGATCCGGTTTCATCTTTTCTTGCACATTGGATATCTTTTGTACCACTACCCTATGCTATACCTCGATCAGTCCTAGCTACCGGGCCGAGGTCATTAAATGAACAACAAAGCGTATGCCACGACACTAGAGGTAAGCGGTAGGGGCACCATACATAAGGTCAATCACCAAGAAGGACTCGTTTACCTTATCCAATGCTTGCAAGACTTCTTTCGTTCGTTCGTTAATGCATGTATTCGTCGTCATATTCCTTTTTCACTTATTCATTAATACATGCACTCATCGTCATGTTCCTCTTTCATTATCTTTCACTTTACGTTACATAATACTTCGTTTATTTGTCATCATAATACGTAAAGTTTTATGGAAAGATATACGTACATTATCATAAGGAACACACATACCATTCATACATCATCATACCAGGCGTCATACACACATATCATTCCTACATCATCATGCAAGGCGTCATACACACATGTCATACATATGCACAAACATGTAATATCATTATCATCATTCCTAAGCCTTACTCGCATATCATTATATGCTTGTCATACTTATATATCATGTATCATGCATAAACATGCAGCATTACTATTATGCCCGATGAGGACCATCTATAAGCCTGCAAGGTGTCATACACACATAACCTACATCAACAGTCATCTACAGGCACTTATGGCAAATTCCATGTCAGGACTTACTCCTGCACTATCCCTCGAAGGCCAGAATTCAACTATGCATCTCCTCGAGTTCAACAGCCCTAATTATCTCTCCTAAACCTTGGGAAATCATACTAGGACATCATACAAACACATACATGTCAACATTCGTACTTTAAACATAATACAAATGATTACACCCAAATGGGTCAAACATACACTTTACAAAATCGGGTTTTATATGTGTTCCAGCCTCAAAATCGTTTGAAAACATGTAAATGAGGGGTCCTAGAACTCACCTGTACTTGATGAGTAGCTTCTCAATCAAGCTTTAAAAGAGATGGTTGCACTACACCACCTGCAGATAAGTTAACACTCAAAGGAGTTAATTTCTGCCTAATTTCGCTGCTAGATTCGCTGCTAGATTCTCTGGCATCTTTGCTGCCAGTTTCGTCCAACTTTCGTTGGATGACAATGTCAGCGAATCGACCAGAGAATCTATAGATTCGCTGACAGATTCTCTGCTAGGTTCTCTGCTAGATTCTCTGGACGAATACATAGGTTCGCTGGATAAATACTTAGGTTCGCTGAACGAGTGGAAAATTACGAACCAACCCATTTTTAACCCAAAACTTCGATCTTTTACACCCAAACCTTGGGTTATCATCCAGGAAGGTATATCTAAGCTTTTTACATGTTTTCTTTCATAAAAACGTGAGTTTTTGGGTGATTTTTGCCACTTTCAAAACCCCAAAAACTAGAATCCGGGTTTTTCACAAAAAAAAAAAGCAATTACACTACGTTTCTTACCTTGATTCTTGTTGTTTTGGAGTCCATGAACACGAACCTTTGATCCCTTGACCGACCGAGCCTCGATCCGACACTTTCTCTCTCTACACTTTCTCTCTCTAGAAATTGAGTGTTGGGTGCAAATGAGAGTTGCTCAGCTGATCCATCTATATATATATCAGGCGTTCCCGTGACCCTAAAACTCGTTAAACTTATGACCCGAAGGGTTAACTCGGTCTAACACCCACAATCATCTCATTTTATCAAATGGTCTTATCTGAGCCCATTATTATCGTTTGACATGCTTAGACAATATTCCGGGTGTTACAAGTCCACTCCCCTTATTTAGGTTTCGTCCCCGAAACCTGTTATTCCTCGAACAAGCGTGGGTAATGCTGCCTCATTTCCTCTTCTGTCTCCCACGTTGAGTCAGATCCCTTCCTGTGCCTCCACTGTACACGCACAAGAGGAACCACTTTATTTCTCAGCCGCTTCTCTTTTCTATCGATGATTGCCACTGGTTGCTCCACATAATTGAGCCGTTCGTCTACCTCGATATTCTCCAGTGGGACAATCATATACTCGTCCGCCAAACACTTCCTCAGATGAGATACGTGGAAAGGTCGGGTGAATTCCACTTAACTCATCTGGTAGCTCCAACCTATAGGCCACCTCTCCTACTCGAGCATTGATTCGGAAAGGGCCTATATACCTCGGGCTCAACTTGCCCCACTTTCTAAACCGAATGATACCCTTCCAAGGTGAGACCTTCAACATACCCCGATCACCCACCTGGAACTCAATCGGTCTGCGTCGTTTATCAGCATACGACTTCTGTCTGTGTCTTACTACCTTCGTCAATGCTTTGATCCTTTTGAGCTTCTTAGTCATAGCCTCGATCACCTTAAACTGTCACCGTGACCCCGTCAGGCGCTGTCAACCATATCATTTTCCTGCGACACCCAATGTTCGCTTCGAAGTACGCTGACCAATCCCTCCTGAGAACAAATTCGAAGGGCGTATATATATCCCTATTACTAACAGGTAGCGTAGCGATGATAGTAGCAGGAATAAAACTTTTACTAGCGCCAGAATCGAATGACACAAAAACTAAAGGTTGATTTACTAAAAATGTACCTGACACGACATCGGGGTCCGTCCTATCTTCCTCCGATCTTCTTCACTCCCGAACCTTCCGCCCTCGGCTTCTTGCAATCCCTGCTCATGTGACCTTCATCCCCACAAGAATAACACCTCCCCATACCGCAGTTCTTCGCCACATGTCCGGTCCTTCCACAATGGAAACAGACATTGGTCCCCAATCTACATTCCCCGGGTGCTTGTGTCCACACTTGTCACACCTTTCCGACCCCGTCTCAGTTATGACCACACACTGATCATCCACCCGTGCACCCTTGTTACTTGGAGCGACTTCGCCACGTCCCAATCGCTTCCTATTCCAATCCCGATCACCTTCTCCTTTCTTGCTTGCTTCTGTCACCACCATCGATCTTTCATCGTATAACCTCCCCACCAAATCCACCGCCGACCTAAACGTACTTAGTCGGGCAGCGATCATGTGCCTGCGAATATCCGCTGGCAAACCCTGAATGTACCGCTTTATCTTTCGGGATGGAGGCGTCACCTGATCCGGCACCAGACGTGCCATCTCGTTAAACTTTGTAGTGTACTGCTGGTGTGTCATCGTTCCCGCCTCCAGCTGCAGGAACTCTCTCTCAACTTTATCCATTTCTCGACGAGGACTGAACTCCTCGATCACCAATCTTTTCAGCTCGGACCACTTCATTCTTCCAATGGCCCTACTACCCTCGGCTTGGACTAGGTTGTCCCACCAGCATCGAGCCGAACCCGTGAAAGAGTGGGTAGCGAACTTCACCTTTTGGTCCTCATGGCACTCGCTGATATCGAGGACAGCCTCCATTTCTCTCACCCACTGGTGAGCAGCAGCAGCGGTGCCATTACCGTCAAAAGTAGGGGGCTTGCACCTCATAAACGCCCCGTAGTTACAGCCTCGTGCTTGCTCCTGCACAGGCTCCTCTTCCTCTTCTTCTTCATCATCCGAAATAACCATTTCCGGCTCTGTTTGCTCCTATCTCCTTGAGGACCGGCCCCTCTCTCGCCTTTCATCTTCGCATACAGCCTTTATCACTTCGGTCACCACAGACGGTAAGATCGTCTGCATGACCTGATGCACCTCTTCGACCACTGCCTCTTTTACCGAGGCCCTCAGATCGGCGCTCTCGTCTACCCCCTCCGGTTGAGTGGTCTCAGGTTCTTCAGGAACCTCTCTCTCGACCCTAGGCCTTCCTCTTATGGCTCGTGGTTCAACACCACATCCGCCACCACCTCCACCACGTGAGGTCTTAGATGATCTACCACCGACCATCTTCTATCACACACTGAAAGGTTCAAATACTAACACGGTCATTCAAGGGAATAGCTCAGTTTATGTCAAGTATAGTAAGTCCCTAATTACAGTGGCCAGTTTTGATTAGCCACTTACTTTACTCTTCGTACCCCTAGCATTACCTGTCCTGACTACATTAGTATCTAAATCTAACAGTAACACATAAACACATAACATGCGCACATAATACCGGTTAACTTCAAGAAAATACCTGATGGCACGCAGCTACTCAGATTGGCATTCCTTTCCTTTCTATCCCATTTTCAGTTTAAGTTTAGGTTTATTTTGAAAAAAAATTTACCTGTTTCACTTAAACTTTGGCTCTGATACCAACTTGTAAGGCCCCGTTCTCGGGTACCTCACAGTTGGTCGTTCATCGCACATAAACGTTTTAAATCGTTCATCTATTTTGCAGCGGAATTTAAAACTTTCATTAATAACTAAAACATGTCATTTCATAGCTTTACAACATTCGTTTTCTTCTCAAAATACAATGACATGTCAAAATGTAGATGCCAGCCTCAACAACTGAGTAGTCGCCGTGCGCCATCCTCAGCAACACACCTGCCAACTGGAAACACATCAAAAGTTAGCGTTGCTGAGTGAGTTCTAGTTTTGAATAAAACATACTTTACTTTCCTCTTACATACATGCGATCACACATCATACGTACACATAGATAATATTATTATTATCTTCTTTTCTCATTCATTCATTAGCTTTCATTTGCGTACCGTTCATCGTTAACATTCACTTTCTTTCTTTTGTTTGTGTGTCTCTTACATACATTCATACATGACTGACACAGCACCGGGATACGCGACAAAGATCCCCTACGAGTCAATCACAGAGATCGAACTCCATCCGAGTCTGTTGCGACACAAAGTCGCTCACCTCATAACTATGCTTGGTTTTAATGCCACACCCCAGAAGTTAAACATAACTTGGGTAACAACACCCCCACCAAAGTGGGTATCAACACCCCCACCGTAGTGGGTAACATCACCCCCACCGAAGTGGGTAACTACACCCCTACCGAAATGGATAACATCACCTCCACCGAAGTGGGTAACTATGACATACTACACCCCCACTATGTGGGTACCTGTGACATACCACACCCCCACCATGTGGGTACCTGTGACATACTACACCCCCACCATGTGGGTACCTGTGACATACTACACCCCTACCATATGGGTAACTACTATTCACCATGTACCACACCGAAGGTCAGTCACAAGACTGGAATCTCTACGTGCACCCTTAAAGATTAGCTGAACCTCACGCGGTTGAGCTTGGGGCATTTAGAGCCGTGCAATTTGGTACACTTCGCTTGCAAGTCTCTCACGTCTTCATTCGTTCATAAATGATTCATTCAATCATAGTATTTCTCTTTTATTATCTTTCACCTTACGTTATTAATACTTTTCATTCGCTCATAAACAATACACGTAAAGATACGGAAAGATAAACATACATCGAAGCAAGGAACATCGGCATTTACAAATCATCAGTATTCACCATCTATTATGGCAACATCATACTTAACATACATACCTCAAGCATATACATGCAACACTATCGTCCTCGTGTTCTAAGCCTCGACAGTCCTTTCACATGTACCAACGGGAGCTATCACACCATTACTGTGGTCGAATGACAAGGATCCGGTTTCATCTTTTCTTGCACATTGGATATCTTTTGTACCACTACCCTATGCTATACCTCGATCAGTCCTAGCTACCAGGCCGAGGTCATTAAATGAACAACAAAGCGTATGCCACGACACTAGAGGTAAGCGGTAGGGGCACCATACATAAGGTCAATCACCAAGAAGGACTCGTTTACCTTATCCAATGCTTGCAAGACTTCTTTCGTTCGTTCGTTAATGCATGTATTCGTCGTCATATTCCTTTTTCACTTATTCATTAATACATGCACTCATCGTCATGTTCCTCTTTCATTATCTTTCACTTTACGTTACATAATACTTCGTTTATTTGTCATCATAATACGTAAAGTTTTATGGAAAGATATACGTACATTATCATAAGGAACACACATACCATTCATACATCATCATACCAGGCGTCATACACACATATCATTCCTACATCATCATGCAAGGCGTCATACACACATGTCATACATATGCACAAACATGTAATATCATTATCATCATTCCTAAGCCTTACTCGCATATCATTATATGCTTGTCATACTTACATATCATGTATCATGCATAAACATGCAGCATTACTATTATGCCCGATGAGGACCATCTATAAGCCTGCAAGGTGTCATACACACATAACCTACATCAACAGTCATCTACAGGCACTTATGGCAAATTCCATGTCAGGACTTACTCCTGCACTATCCCCCGAAGGCCAAAATTCAACTATTCATCTCCTTGAGTTCAACAGCCCTAATTATCTCTCCTAAACCTTGGGAAATCATACTAGGACATCATACAAACACATACATGTCCACATTCATACTTTAAACATACTACAAATGATTACACCCAAATGGGTCAAACATACACTTTACAAAATCGGGTTTTATATGTGTTCCAGCCCCAAAATCGTTTGAAAACATGTAAATAAGGGGTCCTAGAACTCACCTGTACTTGATGAGTAGCTTCTCAATCAAGCTTTAAAAGAGATGGTTGCACTACACCACCTGCAGATAAGTTAACACTCAAAGGAGTTAATTTCTGCCTAATTTCGCTGCTAGATTCGCTGCTAGATTCGCTGCTAGATTCGCTGCTAGATTCGCTGCTAGATTCTCTGGCATCTTTGCTGCCAGTTTCGCCCAACTTTCGTTGGATGACAATGTCAGCAAATCTACCAGAGAATCTATAGATTCGCTGACAGATTCTCTGCTAGGTTCTCTGCTAGATTCTCTGGACGAATA
The DNA here is from genome assembly GCA_024085815.1 of Flaveria linearis. Taxonomy (NCBI): domain Eukaryota; kingdom Viridiplantae; phylum Streptophyta; class Magnoliopsida; order Asterales; family Asteraceae; genus Flaveria; species Flaveria linearis. The sequence continues at coordinate 43,542,436 of CM044012.1, forward strand.
CATAGGTTCGCTGGATAAATACTTAGGTTCGCTGAACGAGCTGAAAATTACGAACCAACCCATTTTTAACCCAAAACTTCGATCTTTTACACCCAAACCTTGGGTTATCATCCAGGAAGCTATATCTAAGCTTTTTACATGTTTTCTTTCATCAAAACGTGAGTTTTTGGGTGATTTTTGCCACTTTCAAAACCCCAAAAACTAGAATCCGGGTTTTTCACAGAAAAAAGCAATTACACTACGTTTCTTACCTTGATTCTTGTTGTTTTGGAGTCCACGAACACCAACCTTCGATCCCTTGACCAACCGAGCCTCGATCCGACACTTTCTCTCTCTACACTTTCTCTCTCTACACTTTCTCTCTCTAGAAATTGAGTGTTGGGTGCAAATGAGAGTTGCTCAGCTGATCCATCTATATATATATATATCAGGCGTTCCCGTGACCCTAAAACTCGTTAAACTCGTGACCCGAAGGGTTAACTCGGTCTAACACCCACAATCATCTCATTTTATCAAATGGTCTTATCTGAGCCCATTATTATCGTTTGACATGCTTAGACAATATTCCGGGTGTTACAGACTTTAGCCTATTGGGATATGTAGGTGCTTCTTTGATATGTTGACCAGACAATCATATGAGGCATGACCATATTGATCAAATTTCACATTGATCATAACTAAAAGCACCCATTTTGACTCGCCAATATGCACAATAATTTGACTTATACAAATATGCTTAATAATTTGAAACATAAGCTGTATAAAAACATGTTGACCCATACCAAATAAAACCGCTTTGAACCATAACTAATACCATCCGTTTGATCCATAACAAATACCACTCATTTTGACCCAAAACAAATATCAATCATTTGACCCATAACCAATATGACCCAAGCTGACTTATACTCAATATCAACAGTTACGACCCATAACCATTATCACTTATTTTGACCTGTTCTGACCTGTTTTGACCTATAACCTATTAACAACCCGTTTTGACCCATATCAAATACCAACCATTTTGACCCCATTTCCAATACCACCCTTTTTGACCCACAACCAATACCACCCGTGTTGACCCATACCAAGTTTCAATAGTGTCGAGCCATAACCGATATCACCTATTTTGACCCATAAATAATATCACCCAAGATGGCCAATACCAAATATCAACCGTTTGACCCATAACCAATATCACCCAAGCTAACCCATATCTAATATCAACTGTTTCGACCCAAAACCAATATCACCAATTTTGACCCACATCCAATATCACCAAGTTGACCCATAACTTAATCACCCATTTTAACCTATACCAATACCACCCGTTTTGACCGATACCAAATATTAGTTGTTTTGACCCATAACCAAGGCCACCCATTTTGACCCATAACCAATACCACTCGTGTTGACCCATACCAAAATTCAGTCGTTATAAGCCATAACTAAAATCACCCATTTGTCCATAACCAATATCACTCAAGCTGACCCATACCAAGTATCAATCGTTTACGACCCATAACCAATATTGCTCATTATGACCCACAATAAATATCACCAATTGACCCATAACCTATCACCCGTTTTGACCCATACCAATACCATCTGTTTTGACCCATAATCAATATCAGCTGTTTTGACGCATACCAAATATAAATTGTTTTGACTCATAACCAATACCAACCGTTTTGACACATAACCAATACCACCCATGTTAGCGCATACAAAATTTCAATCGTTTGAGTTATAACCAATAACACCCATCTTGACTCATAACTAATATCACCCAAGTTGACCCATATCAAATATCAACTGTTTTGACCCACAACCAATATCACCCATTTTTACTCATAACCTATATCACCCGTTTTGACCCATTACCAAAACCATCCATTTTCACCCATACCAAATATCACCTGTTTTGAGCCATACCAAACACCATTCATACTGACCCATAACCAATACCACCCGTTTTGACCTAACCAATACCACCCGTTTTCACCCATAGGCCATAACCAATGCCACCCATGTTGACCCATACCAAATTTCAATAGTTTTGAGCCATAACCAATATCACTGATATCACCCAACCTGACCCATACCAAATATCAACCATTTCAACCCCTAACTAATATTACTTATTTTAACCCACAACCAATACCATAAAGTTGACCAATAACCTATATCACTTATTTTGACCATATCAATTCCATATTTTTTGACCCATAACCAATACCACCAGTTTTGACCTAAACCAAATATCAATCGTTTTGACCATAATTAATCCCACCCGTTATGACCCATAACTTATACGCCTGTTATGAGCCATAACCAATGCCACCTGTTTTGACCCATAACCAATACCACCCATGTTGACCCATACCAAATTTTAATCATTTAGCCTTAACCGCCGCTGCAAGGAAAGGCGTGGCGGTTGACGACCGGCAACACCACCGGAAACAACCATCAGGAGTAATCGGGCTGTATAACAAATCCACCACCGGCCGAGAATGCCCATGGCACACAAGAGGAACAACAACCTTCTTCTTATCCATAATCTCCTCAAAAAAATCGAATCACACAAAAACCCTAAAAAAACCCGATCCCTCAATTCGAGCACAGATTCCAAATCCCAATCGCAAACCCACAAATCAACGACCAAAAACCTAGAAATCGACAATTGATCCCAACAAAAACAACGCACAATTGCGTCCGCGATGAATCTTCGTGTTGAAGAGGTTGTGAGTGTGTGTGTGTGTGTGTGTTAAATGTGAGTCGCCAGAAAGGAAGCTGTGAAATACCCAAAATAACCTTGGCCGGTGGTACTGTATTAATAAGGCACAGATCTGTTAATAATGATAATCAGAGCAAAGATGAACAAACCGTCATGGCTGCAAATATCATGGCTGCTTCAACGGTAGAAACACCAATTTCCACCGTGAAACCTCCGGAAATTACCCCGCCAAGATACGGTAAGTTTCAACCTTCGTTCGATTCACTCAGACAACGACAGATTCATCATCATCGCCGACCGCCACCGACACCTCCACCAAAACCTAGAAAACCCACTTGAGACACAACAAACCCCTTTTATCTCCATATAAACACACTTCAACTTCACAAAAAGACATGACAGAGAGAGCCATAGGGTGTCTTTGGTCGGTAACTGAAACCAACCCTCATCAACACCACCAAAGAAACCAAAAAATCATGGTAAAAGAGAACCATATAGTAGGCAACAACCGAAGGTAGAGAATAACCACCAAACACAACCCAACGCACCGGTCGAGGTTCGCCGGAGGTAGGTGGGGGTAGTCGCACTATCCAGACAACGGTTGCAAATGAGAATTAGGATCATTCCAACAAAAAGTTTTGGTTGCTGTGCATTAGCCCTGGATTTACAACACGACTATGTTAGAATAATCACAATCGCATTTTAGTAGAAAGGAACAATGAATCCTATAAGATATACAAATATTCACTTCGAGTAAGTTAACTATATGGGCCAATTTCAATCCACTCACTCATGAACATGTCGATTTGGGTGGCTACATGATATGATCAAATGGGTTGAAAGACATTCAAGGTATCTCTTTAATGCATAAAACATCAAAAAATCATGCTAAGTAACCAAGCTTCAATATTGTTCCAATAAAGCAACTGATGATTTTTTCTAACTATAAATACCACTCGTGTTTCAATATTGTTCACTTGTGAACTTTTCACAATTCTTAAAACTCAATAGCCCAAAGAAACAATTTGAAAACTTGCCAATATTTAGTGACTTTTGTTTATTCACAATTACCTTATACTTCAAGTTAAAACAGCAACCGTGTTTCATTTCCTTTTTATTTAAGCCATTTAATTTTAACATTCATGAATAATTTCATAAAAAGTTTATGTGACTTTATTTTGTGATAATCCCAACATTCGAATAGTGAAGAAACTTGCTATTAGATGACATAATCCCTTCTCAAACCAACACAAAAGTGTGAGCAAATCCACCCTAAACTAGGCGCGTTTCAACCCATACCTGTTTTGACATGTTACTCATTAGGCCCAACTTGTCCGTATGGCTTTTATCTATAATAATCCCAAGTCCTAACATCCAACCACTACCGAAACAACTATCACCACCTATCCCCTCCTCTTCTTACCAATCCCTCTAGCATTTGACTGGTCAGCAAAAAATACAACTTCACTTCTCTAAACATGCACATTCATCTTATGTTTTCAACATCTTATGTTTTAATACAGAGTATAATATGTTGGGACTAAAATTCTAATGCTAAATAGGAACCTTTGAGCATCATAATATTCAAACAAAAACACATAACAAACTCAGATCAAGATATTTAAACAGAGATGCAGTTCATCAAATTCAGGGCAATAAACAAACAGATCACAGTAAGAAAACAGAGATCAGAGAATTACCTAACACCAGCATCCCCCACGATTCCAATAGCCATAAAGGCACCAACCAATATCAATTTTGATCAATCTATATAGCAGGAGGTAGAAACTACTGGTGTGCAGAAATCTTACCACTAGAATTAAGGTATCAAGACATACTGTACAAAAAAAACATACCTGCTACAAAGCCGGAAAAGAAGAAGTTAACCCATGTAAAAGTGAGAGTCTGCCCAAGAAGGAAGAGGAGAGGAGTATGATCAGATCTCAAAAACAACATTTTTGCTAAAAAAAAAACTGATTAACAGTGTAAAACAGCATACCTGGGGTATGATCATTGAAAGATTCTTCTTCATCATATCCATAGCCATGTTCGGATCAGAGAACATTTGTGCCTGTGGATTCTGAGCCTGGCCCTTGGGAACATGAAGTAAACCATTTTCCTGTGAAGCAAAGAAGCAAAGAGCAATGTCATCTCATTATCATATGAAAGCACACCCAATATATATAAATTCTCTAATGAATCTAATTTAAAAGATAGATTTCAGGCATCTCATCAGAGAAACATCATTCAGATGTTCCTGCTAAGATTGAAAAAAATTGACGTTCTACACGTAACACACAAGACATCAAAAATAAAATCAAAATCAAATCATATAAACCCAAACCAAGAAAACAATTCGATATTTGAAAAGGATTTGAAATAAGCTTCAGCGACCAATCCACTATGAAGGTCATACTTATAAAATAAATTTATCCAAGAGATCATGACAACTTCAGCAGCCTCATAGGCTAATTGCCTTGGTTCCAACTTTCACAAAAGGTTATTCCCCTAATTTTCGATTAGAATTGTATCATATGAGAAGCAAGAAACCTAAGCCATCCTTCCTCGACCCCTACTCTTTCTCAAACTCAACACCCTTATTTGAAGGTAAACTGAAATCTTCCATTTAAATTATATAACTTTTCTTCATCAATAAAAAATAAAGAGTGATCTTCTCAACAGATTTCTCTTTAGAAACATTAGCTGTCAGATTCAACTTTAAGAATCTTGATTCTTAAATCCCTCAATCCAACCAACAATTCAAATCAAAACACGATTAATACATCAAACCCAAAAGGCATACCTCATTCGTGTAATACACTTTCCGACTACGAAACGCCTTAGGAGGAATAAAACCAGCAGCCGCTCGTAAGTTTCTAGACCTAATGATAACCTGACTATAAATCCCCAACAGGCAACAACAAAAGCAAAATCAGATCATCTGTCATCAGAAATTGAAACATATTCATCCAAAAGAGAGTATAAATAAGTTAAAGTTACTGACCCTTCTTTGATGATTTTGGGATCGGGTGATTGAGTAGTACGCATGACCTTGGAGACGAAGTAACGAAGGACTCCGATAAGAGCCATGACTACTGATAAGGGTATTAGCACCCAATCTCTGATCGCTGTGTCCAACACCAACTCTTCCGCCATTGTTGATCGAATCGGAGTGAACGTGCGGTTGTGGTGTGGAGATGCATCGGTGAGGGGTGCTGTGAAGATGGATAAGAAATTGGCAGGGGATTAGGGTTTTGTTGGGTCGGTGGCACTGTAGCCACCGACCAAAGTCTTTAATATGTATATATAATAGATGAATTATTTATATGTAAATAGTTTTAGAAACCCGTGTATTACAATGATGGATAATTTAAATTTTAAATTGTAAATCTATGTTTACTTGTAATTACTTATATCAATGATTATATTTATATTTAAAAAATGAATAAATTGAAAGTTACAATTATAAATCAAAGATGTGTAGATATTTGCTTATATGCTATATTTGACGTAACATTGATAGACCTCCTAGTAGTTTGGTTGGTGTCCCCTAACATTTTGTAGTAAAGAACATGTCAACTTGTCTGATGAACACAATAATATTTATGATTAGGGGGTGCCATGATTGTTGACATATGAGAATGATTCTTCAACTAAAAATAGTTACTTTACAACTAAAGATGAAGTAAAGACAATTTAGCACAATATTAAATTGAGAGCACGATAACTTATATGTAGCAAAAGGTTTGCTAGTTATAATTTTGAATAGGAAAAAAACAGAACTACCTTGAAAATTTTTGTTGTGGCATCCACAAGCAACCTGAATCACCATGAAAAGATCAGATGTACTGAAAGCTTGAGCTCTAAATGGGCCGCAAGTTAGTAACCTTTCTCCATAATTGAAATGAGAATTTGCATCAGTTTATTAATAGAAGTGAATATTCTTTTCTCAAAATGCAGAAGCATATTGTTAATATGTTTTACTTATAAACACATTAATGGTCTAATGTTTAATCTTCAAATAAAGTACTCAAGTATAGCATAGGAGACAATAATGTATAAATCTCTTTTAAATGACGAGTTTTCAACCTTTTGAAATGTTGTGGCAACTGCTAAGTTATTAGACATATTTTATTGAAAAAACAATTGAATCAGTTTATTGATGGACCTTTAAAGCATTGCTACGTATAGCTTAAGAAAAAGAGGAAGAATTACCTTGACATTTTTAACCTGAAATTTAGTGTTGGAGCAGGCACAATCAACTTGCATCAGCATGAAAAGAGCAGGCCTAGCAAATGGATGTAATTCTTTTTCCTCTGAAAATGAATGTTGAAGCTATTGTCTACCAAATCCAATGATACTTAGTCCAACTGATTAAAGTTAGGTACTCATAGCATGTAAATATTAGGAGATTATAGGTTTAAGTATCACTGTGAGCCAGATGCTCAAAGTTGTGTCATTGGGTTTTCTTAATAATGGGTTTCCTCCTGAGGGGGTTGGGGTGCGGTCACGACTGGAAAACAGTTAGGTGGACCCGATTAAAAGAACACATGTCCTTCGAATCAGGGTCGCACATTTGATGTTAAAAAAAACTATTGTCTACCAAAGTTTAGATATATACTTTATGTATTAAAGTTAGTTAGAATTACTTTACAAATTAGTTAGTTTGTTTGACCTTGACTGTATATATAGTCACTGTAGTCTTTCATTTAAAGTAATGAGAAATTAATCTTTTCGATCATCTCCTTCAAATCGACATGGTATCAGAGCAGTGAACTCTTCAATTGATCCATTGTCTCCAATGTTTCAAATCAAAGTGAACTCTTCAATTGATCCATTGTCTCCAATGTTTCAAATCAAATTTTCTCTTCTGTTTCTTCATTTCTCCTTCATATCTTCTTCATTTCTCCTTCATATCTTCTTCATTTCTCCTTCATATCTTCTTCATTTATTCTTGTTTTTGCCCTAGAATCATGGTAGAATCATCAAATTGTTCTGGAACAATCAACACGTAGATCGATTGTTCGAATCCTTTATACTTACATCCTTCGAATCATCCTGGTATGATCTTGGTGTCAAAATCGTTCGACATGGTGATTTCTTGGATCCTAAACACCTTGTCAAGAGAAAATAGCGAAAGTGTTCTTGATGTGCGCACGAAACGAAATCGAAGTCAAGCACGTTGATTCTGCGAATACCCGTGATGATCTTCACCAAAACCCCCAAATTCGGACCAAGAGTCATGGATTTGAAAAGAATAAAAGTTTAACTTCAATAATATCACCTGACATCTCACATTACATGAACATAACTTAAATAAGCAAACAAAATTCGGATGAGCCTAAAACAAACAACCATGGGCCAAACAAAATCCCAAAACAAACCCAAAAAACTATGAAAAACATAAAACTGGCCAAAAAACCCACTTAGAGGCCTTATTTTGGAAAATTAACAGGATAACCTGCCTATCGCTGGTTACTATAACGTGGTCCTCGCTTCCGCGGTCATTTTGACTGGTAGCACGTCAGAAACGGAGGCTCACAGCCCTGGTTAGGCCCATTTTCGTGCAGCGCGGTCTTGGACCTCCAAAAATAGTAAGGCCCGGTCTTCTACACTTGGGCCCGCATCAGTTCTTGATACACTGAATCTGTTCAAGAGCTTTGGACCGAATTGAACGATCGATACGATCAAGCTAATGGAGCAAAACTTTATGAACTGTAGAAGAGTTTATTTGAAAATTCTTGTGAACTGGCTCATCTAATAAAAGAAATAAAAAGGAAGGAAGACCGAGCACTGAATGCATGATAATGATAAAAAGGAGAAACAGGAAAGAGATCCTCATGGTCGCAAAGGTAGGAAATAGAACGTGCGGTAAAGAGCGAGCCTAGGATCGGCCAAGAGTTAGTCCAGAAGGGAGATAAAGTTTCCTACGATACGAGGGAAGCAAGTCGATACAACACCTATGATAATCAGCGCTAGCATAGAAGGCCAAGAAGTCCGTAGAGTTTCTCGATGGAGGTAGCGCAAGCGAGATCATGTATGAGCATTGTTTTTGCAACTGGAAGATAGCATTCGAAGAAACTTAAGTACCTTGCATACGCCCTTGATCAGTTTCTCAGGCGAGAAAGTGGACCCAATAGGGGAAATTAGCTTGGTTGTACGGCTAGGGCAAGGAGAGCTGACAAGAATCGAAATTTTAACATTCCTTGTGGTTCCATCCTCTTTAAGATACAACATCATACACTAGAAATGAGTCGGCTTATAGGAATTTTAGGTTATAACAATGTATAGTGAATATGAAAAATAGGATCTAAAAGTGACAGATAACCAAACCCAGTAAGTGGATAAGATAACATAAGATAAGAATATTAGGTGAGAAAATGAATATTCTAATGCTCTAGTTAATTGTCACGTGTCACTTACAATTTATCTTTTTATTAGATCAGATAAGATAAGATAACATAAGATAAATAAAATTAACTATAAATCATGTTCAAAATCGCTTCGTCGTAGTGCTATTCAAAACGTTCGACACTCACTCGGCGTTCATTCAGAATTTGCTTGAAAAATGATCGTTTGAACTTTTGCTCGTTTGAAAACAAGCAAATAGGCTCGGATCATCTTTTGCTCGTTATTTATTTATTTCATATATTATATATATATATATATAGGGTTGGGTTATTATGAGAACCCTTTATTTTTGTGAGAACCCCTTACCCAATCCTAACCATAGATCAAAAAATGGATGCATAAAATCTTACAAAAAATTTATTTATAAAAAAGGGCATAAAGGTCATCTAACAAATCCATCAGAATTCAGATTTAACAGGATGATGACAAGTATCATCCCTACATCCTCCTATTTCTTTTTTTTATATTTAAAAACTTTAACCCCTTTTTATTTAAACACTCATAACTTTTTTATAAATTATTATTTTTTCATAAAAATTACACCATTAAACTCGTCATATTTTTCTCTTAATTCTATTATAGTATTGCAAAAAAAAAAGTTTCACTTGTACGTAGTTACATAATATTACAACGTTGCACCGATGTAACATGCAGCAAAACTATAACAGAAACAACAAGTTATAATGTTAATTCCCATGTTATCTTACAAACGACAATAGATCATATAATATTGCATTACTATACCAAACTTTTACACCCCATATTACACCACTCCACTAAGAATAACATCCTCATTACGACAACCCAACAACCAAATGACATTATATCATGTTATACTAATGTAAACTTTAGCAAAGTTGTAACAAAAAAAATCTAGTTACAATATTAAATACATGATATTACACTAGTCCAACTAAAAGTAGCATAATCATTACAACAAACAAATGACATTACATCAATATAAACCAATGTAAACCAATATTAACTATTATAAAACGATCTGTAAACACAAACGAATCATTAACCAATGTAAATCAAACGTTTTTTAAATGTAAACCATACGACATTACACCATGTCCTAATGATTTAGTACTACATCTGGAACAAAACAACCCAAAATATTAACCAATGTAAATAAAAAAAGTATTACTCGTACATAGTTACATCAAGTTACACTGCTATACTACTGTAACTTATAGTAAAACTGTCACGAAAACCAGACTGTAAACCAATGTAAACTATTGTAACCCAATGTAAACTAATGTAAACCAATCTGTAACTTCGATGTAAAATGGTATGCTACAGATTTTGTTAAAAAAATTAATGGCACAACTAGCAATCTAATGCTACACAACTAGCATATGTTAAAAAAATATGCTACACCATTTTTCAGATCTAAAGCAAGAAAAAAAAGAAAAAAAGAAACAATCTATCTATTTGAACTAGACCTGAAGCAAGAAAAAAAGCAACAATCTATCAATTTGAAAAAAAGAAACAATCTACAGAAGAAATAATCTATCAATTTGAAAAAAAGAAACAATCTACAAAACATATATAAAAACCAACAAAGACATTAATGTAAGAAAATACATCATTGTATCATAAATACACCAGTGTAAAACACCACCATAACATAAATACACCATTGTAACAATGTAATGCATTAATATAATAAAGGGTATTAGACTACTCTAGCATAAATGCTATATTAATATAAAAATGTATTCAACTAGAAACTCTTAAGATTTATGCAATTCAATTATAAAATGAAAACAAGTTGAAAAATAATTTACAAATATGGATAGTTAACAAATAAAAATTAACTAAGAAAGCTCTATATAACAGCAAACCTAAAACATTTTTCTAAATTTAAATATACAATAACAATTTAAATAAATTATAAAACTAAAATGGAAAAGGTTGATTGAGGATATGAAAACAAAAATTAGACACTATGATTAAAAATAAAAAAAAGGTTCTTTAAGCTCCATGATCAAACAAATGAACGTCGTACCTGGATAACATCACCATTAGACCAAATCCACTTGCTTCCACTTCAAACTTGGATAACATCACCACTAGCCCTAAACCCACATGCTTTCAACAATAATTTTTTCTCATGGAACCGTTGACAAATAACCACCGTTGGAGAGTCAAGAAACCAACACTTCTAATGTCGAAGTTCTTGCTTCCATTGTCGCAGTCACCTCTCTATCGATGGATCTGATTTCGTTTGCTCCCAATCGATGGTTTTTTGGGCTTTCAAGTCTTCGTTTGCTTTCTAGGTTGTAGATCGACGATGAGTGAGTCTTAAACAATAAGTGGGTGAGTGCTTTCACGGTTCTAGATCTTGGATTGCTTTTGGGATTCTTGAACTTCATCTTCATTTAAAGAGAGAGAGAGAGAGAGAGAGAGAGAGAATGAAAGCTTTGAGAGAGATAATATGATTTTTAGGTGAGATAGTCTGACCACAATCAAAGAAAAAGTACACCACAAAAATTACATATTTAGCCTTGATCTCATCTCTACCATTCATTGGAATCTTAAATAATTTATATTATATCAATGGTTATGGTAGGGTTATTGGGTTCTCATAATTATAGAGGGTTCTTATTAGAACCAAATCCTATATATATGTATATATATATATATATATATATATAGGATTTGGTTCTAATAAGAACCCTCTATAATTATGAGAACCCAATAACCCTACCACAACCATTGATATAATATAAATTATTTAAGATTCCAAATGATGGTAGAGATGAGATCAAGGCTAAATATGTAATTTTTGTGGTGTACTTTTTCTTTGATTGTGGTCAGACTATCTCACCTTAAAAATCATATTATCTCTCTCAAAGCTTTCATTCTCTCTCTCTCTCTCTCTCTCTTTAAATGAAGTTGAAGTTCAAGAATCCCAAAAGCAATCCAAGATCTAGAACTGTGAAAGCACTCACCCACTTATTGTTTAAGACTCACTCATCGTCGATCTACAACCTGGAAAGCAAACGAAGACTTGAAAGCCCAAAAAACCATCGATTGGGAGCAAACGAAATTAGATCCATCGATAGAGAGGTGACTGCGACAATGGAAGCAAGAACTTCGACATTAGAAGTGTTGGTTTCTTGAGTCTCCAACGGTGGTTATTTGTCAACGGTTCCATGAGAAAAAATTATTGTTGAAAGCATGTGGGTTTAGGGCTAGTGGTGATGTTATCCAAGTTTGAAGTGGAAGCAAGTGGATTTGGGCTAATGGTGATGTATCCAGGTGCGACGTTCATTTGTTTGATCGTGGAGCTTAAAGAACCTTTTTTTTTATTTTTAATCATAGTGTCTAATTTTTGTTTTCATATCCTCAATCAACCTTTTCCATTTTAGTTTTATAATTTATTTAAATTGTTATTGTATATTTAAATTTAGAAAAATGTTTTAGGTTTGCTGTTATATAGAGCTTTCTTAGTTAATTTTTATTTGTTAACTATCCATATTTTGTAAATTATTTTTCAACTTGTTTTCATTTTTATAATTGAATTGCATAAATCTTAAGAGTTTCTAGTTGAATACATTTTTATATTAATATAGCATTTATGCTAGAGTAGTCTAATACCCTTTATTATATTAATGCAATACATTGTTACAATGGTGTATTTATGTTATGGTGGTGTTTTACACTGGTGTTTTATGATACAATGATGTATTTTCTTACATTAATGTCTTTGTTGGTTTTTATATGTTTTGTAGATTGTTTCTTTTTTTCAAATTGATAGATTATTTCTTCTGTAGATTGTTTCTTTTTTCAAATTGATAGATTGTTGCTTTTTTTCTTGCTTCAGGTCTAGTTCAAATAGATAGATTGTTTCTTTTTTTCTTTTTTTTTTCTTGCTTTAGATCTGAAAAAATGGTGTAGCATATTTTTTTAACATATGCTAGTTGTGTAGCATTAGATTGCTAGTTGTGCCATTAATTTTTTTTAACAAAATCTGTAGCATACCATTTTACATCGAAGTTACAGATTGGTTTACATTAGTTTACATTGGGTTACAATAGTTTACATTGGTTTACAGTCTGGTTTTCGTGACAGTTTTACTATAAGTTTCAGTAGTATAGCAGTGTAACTTGATGTAACTATGTACGAGTAATACTTTTTTATTTACGTTGGTTAATATTTTGGTTTGTTTTGTTCCAGATGTAGTACTAAATGATTAGGACATGGTGTAGTCTTTTTAATTATTGTACTTATGTGTGATGTGTCATTTGATTTGACCAAAAGTTTTCAAAATATCTTTTCTAATTTCTTTTAAATTTTAAATAACTTACCAACATCACCACCAATCCATATCCAAACCCCTAATCCACCTCCACACCACCAGTTAACCTCCAGTAAAACACTTCCCGTCGACCTCCTCCAGCACATTACTTGTTGTGCCCACCACAACACCATCATCGTAACAACACCTCCTACCGTGACGTCAACCACCAAAGCACTACCGTCGTCACCAGATCCCTCTATCCTTAAGAGTGCATGATTCAAATCTGGGTTTTCATTCTTTACCACAGACACCACCACCACGAGCATACCACCATTTCCTCTCTTTCATCCCTCTCTCCTCTCTTTCATCTCCACGCCACCACCACCTGCACAACTCCCCGCCGCTGCCACCTGCATCGTCGCCACCGCTGCCACCAATACCGCAACCTTTCTCTCATTTCTTGTTTATGATTTGTTATATTTTGGCAAATCTTGTGGGTATGTGTTAATTTTTAATGTTCTTGATTTTTACCTTTATCTTCTTAGTTCTCAAGTTCTTGCTCTGTTATCATTAATTATTGTCAGTTTGGAATTTTTTAGTTTTATTTCTTCATAAATTTAGGCTTATTTTTACCTATAATGTACTTTATCTTGTAGCCAACAAATTATTCAATTGAGGTATGTAATATAATGCAACAGACTGGTGTCAAATCATTATTGTTCCGTCTTATGTGTTTTTCATCTTCGTTCTATCCGGTTCAAGATGAGTTAGTTTCAGATTTGGTGGTTTTCAGACATGTTTATCGAGTAATAGTATACGTCACAAAAGAAAATATTATTTTTATTTAGTTTACATTAGTTTACATTGATTTACATTGGTTTACAGACTGGTTTACATCGGTTTAACTTTGTTTACGTTACTGTGGTTTTGTTATTTTGGTTTTGTTATAGTGTTGAAATTTCATTACAGTGTTGTAGTTACATGGTGTAATGTCGTTTGATTGTTAGGTTGTCGTATTCTGTCTTTGTGTTTTTCATCTTCGATTCTATTTTGTTTAAGATGTTTTATTTCCAGATTTAGTGGTTTTCAGGCATGTTTATCGAGTAAAAGTATACCCCACAAAAGAAAATGATATTTTTATTTAGTTTACATTAGCTTACATCAATTTACATTGATTTACAGATTGATTTACATCGGTTTAACTCATATTATTACATTTGTGCATTACGTCATGTTACACTAATTTCGAACGGTCTTTTTTGGCAAAAGTATAATGAAATTAAAGAGAAAATTAGATGAATTTAATGGTGTTATTTTTATATAAATCTAACATTTGATAAAAAAGTTAAAGTAGTTTAAAAAACAAGGGGGTAAACTTTTATAAAATAAAAAGTAAATAGTAGATGAAATATTTTAATAGTAGGTGGTGACACTTGTTACTACCAAACAAAAAATTGACTTTTGAGTAGTATTGAAATGTCAAAAATGTCCTTTGTATTAAAAAAAGAATGGAAATACTTGGCATCATCTCATGGCATAATAGTTTAATCAATGGTTCACATTTGGTTAAAGGGTTTTTACAATAACCATGGTTTCTTAATAGAACTTCACCTATATATATATATATATATATATATATATATATATATATATATATATATCATATATATATATATATATATATAATATATATATATATATATATATATATTATATATATATATATATAGGATCTTTACAGTACCACAATTAAAATCAGAAACTAAAAGAACCATTTGTAGCCCTTGATTTTGAGAATCAAGGGTGGATGGGTTTAAGGGTAGAAATTGAAAATTTAATACACCAAACAAATGAGAAAAGTAATTAAAAATGGCATTTTGTCATTCTCGTATTTTTAGAAATTGGAAGGTGCGGATGTTGGAAACAAAATCCCCAAATCATAGGGGATTCCATTTCAAGTCTTACACCAGAGAAATCATCGAACACTATTGGGGATTAAATCAAAAGAAAATCTTGAAGAAGGAGGGCTATTGATCGTTTTCTAAAAGTTAGAATTCTCTGTTTCGGCATTCGCTTCCGAAGAACAGCAGTAAGTAATTTGATTTAAGTTTGCGGATTATTAGTTTACGTATTTGTAACCCTGATTTCGAGTTTGTTTTGTTGGTTGACGGTAGGGTTTAAACTGTAAAATCGTCTTTATTGATGCAAGGTAACAAATAGTACATTACCTGGCGTTAATCTGAGCGTTTGGAATGGAATGTTAGTGTGTAAAGTTTAAAAAATTATAGGGTTTGTACATAAATGTAAATCTGAATAAGTTTAGGTATGTGTTGAGTAATACATATGTGTAAATTAAACGTATGGTATTCAATGTCGTGTATATGTTTACAATGTGTACAAGTGCTGGTAGTTTATTCAGAAGATGAGTGTAAGGCCCCGTTCCCGGGCACCTCACAGTTGGTCATTCACAGCATAAAATATACATATTACAAGTTAAGCAGCGGAATTATATTTAACAAAAACATTCACTCATTATAAAAACTGTTGTTAAGCAATACATTCTAGTTTCTAAGTCACAAAATATTTAATTGAATGAATTACAGAACAACAGTATCGTCAAAACAAAATGGATGTCAGTCTTCCCGCCAAGTAGCCACCCCTGTGTGCCATCCTCAGCAACACTACCTGTGAACTGAAAAATACATAAAAGTCAGCGTTGCTGAGTGAGTTCTAGTTTTATAGTTAAAGTACTTTACTTTTCGTTCAAAAACCATTCCTCATTTGTCACAAGTGATCATACATCGTACGTACACATAGGTAATACTTTCATTATCTTTATCATCGTTCAATTCGTACTTTTATCATTCCTCTTTAATTAAACTGTGAGTCTTTTGCAACACCAAGTCGCTCACCTCTAAGCCAATCACAAAGATTGACCTACATACTGTGAGTCTTTTGCGACACCAAGTCGCTCACCTCTAAGCCAATCACAAAGATTGACCTACATTCCTGTGAGTCTTTTGTGACACCAAGTCACTCACCTCTATATCAATCTCAAGGATTGATCCTGTGTGCATCCTTCGGGGTAGCGAACCCGCATCACAGTTGAGCTAACACCTGCCAGGGGTGTGCACCTCCATTCATTTGCTTGCAAGACTTTCGTTCATCGTTCACGTTCCATTCCTCTTTATCATTAATCTTTCACTTTATTAATGATAATAATTATTGATCATGATTATTCCACATAGAAACATACAGTATTATTATTAATAAGTATAATAATAATAATACTAATAATATATAAAATATTATTCATACTCTTAATATATCCCTAATCATAATATTAATCATAATATTAAGAAGAGGATATTATTACATTCAAACATCATCATACATTTACCACCATTCATAGCATCATGCCATACTTAACAATATTTTATTAATAATATTGTTAACATTAATAATACACTGATAATAATATCAGTAATTTAATCATACTCAAAAAAAATTCTAAGTATCCTAGGTTTGAGCCCTGTTGGGCGTATAAGCCCTCTGGCCGTATGAGCACTATCGGGCGTAAGAGTACTGCTGGACTTTTCATTTTACACTTAGAATTATTTGGTCATACGACCACACTGTTGGTCGTATGAGCACTATTGGTCGTACCATTCCCCAGACTTAGAAATATATTCCGATCATACGACCACTGTTGGTCGTATGAGTCCTGTGGGTCTCATACTTAGAAAATTTCACATTGTCATACGACCACTGTTGGTCGTATGAGTCCTATTGGACTCAACACTTAGGATATAATCTTGGTCATACGACCACACTACTGGTCGTATGAGTCCTATTGGACAACACTTAGAAACATAAATTGGTCATACGACCACACTACTGGTCGTATGAGTCCTATTGGACTCAACACTTAGAAACATAAATTGGTCATACGACCACACTACTGGTCGTATGAGCACTGGTGGACTTATCAACCTGCATTTATTTATTCTTAAGTCCAAATTTCAGTAGTATTAGTACCTGTTCAGATATCTAAGCCCCAAACATCAAAATGCCTAGTTCTAAACATACATACATGATTCTTAGGCATAAATCTAACATAATCATAAACATGCATACAATCATTTCATACGGGTATCATCCCAAACTTTACAAAAACATATATATATGCATTTCCAGCCCCAAAACGTTTAAAAATCAGTAAAGAGGGGTCTAGAACTCACCTTTGTTGCCTTCTTCAAATGTCACACTCTTCACTTGAGCCTCCTCAACTGTTCTAACACCTAGAACACACACACCACACCACCCGAACACACAAGACACATTTATAAGCTCACATACGGTTCTAGAATCATCTAAACTTCAAAAATTCGAGATTTCTTACCAAAAACTTCGAATTCTCCTTCTTTCTCTTTCTAAAACTCGAATTCTGCTTTCTCTCTCTGAAATGTCCGAAGAAGGTAGTGATGTGAAACAAGGGTGGGCGGCCATACCACCTTTTTGTGCCAAATAAATATAAACTTTGCATATTTGGCACTTTTGGCCCCTTCACTTTGGTTGACTTTTGTTTCTTTCTTTTTTCCTTCTTTTTCTTTCTCCTTCTTTATTTTCTTTTAAAAGAATATACGGGTTACAATGAGTCATTGTTATATTGTTTTTACCTACATGTAAACCTGTATAAGTTTTGTGTATTTGTTTGTAAGTCCAGTTGTTTAAAATAAAGTGTATTGTGTAAATAAAGATGTAGGCCCCGGTTCCCGGAGACCTCATAGTTGTCATTCACAGCATAAACATACATATTATAATTTAAGCAGCGGAATCAATTTGACAAAAACCCCTTCATTCGTTATAAACACTGTTGTTAAGCAATACATTCTAGTTCATGGGTCACAAAATATTACTTGAATGAATTACAAAACGACATTATTGTCAAAACATAAATGGATGTCAGTCTTGCCCGCCAAATAGCCATCCCCGTGTGCCATCATCAGCAACCTGTTACCTGCCAACTGGAAAATCATAAAAGTCAGCGTTGCTGAGTGAGTTCTAGTTTTGTAATTAAATACTTTACTTCTCATTCAAACCGTTCGTTATGCATATGTGATCACACATCGTACGTACACGTAGGTAATATCTTTATTATCTTCATCACGTTCAATTCGTACTTTTATCATTATTCTTCCGAGTCTTTTGCGACACTAAGCCGCTCACCTCAAAGGCAATCTCAAGGATTGCACTGATGCTGTGAGTCTTTTACGACACTAAGTCGCTCACCTCTAAGCCAATCACAAAGATTGACTTTCATCCTGTGAGTCTTTTGCGACACCGAGTCGCTCACCTCTACGTCAACCTCAAAGATTGACCCTGTGTGCATCCTTCGGGATAGCGAACCCGCATCACAGTTGAGCTAACACCTGCCAGGGGTGTGCACCTCCATTCATTTGCTTGCAAGACTTTCGTTCATTCATTTACGTTCCACTTTCTTTATCATTAATCTTTCACTTTATTAATGATAATACTTCCTGTCTTGATCATGATCATACCACGTAGAGTCATACCATATTATTATTAATAAGCATATTAATAATAATAATATTAATCATTAATAATAGCCCTAATCATAATATTAATTAAAATATAAAAAAAGGGTTATTATGACATTCAGACATAATTACATGCATTTAATAAATCCTTGGTCAATAATCATGCGAAACCCTACTGCACAGACTCCAAGAAAATTCTGTAAAAATTTCTAAGTGTTTGGGCGTAAGAGCCCTGTTCAGACTTTTCACCACTATGCAGACTTATCAGTCTACACTTAGAAAAATTTCATCTTTAGGCGTATAACCTGTTTGGACGTATAAGCACTATTGGGACTTATGACCCTACACTTAGTCATTCGGCTGACTTTTCTGGGCATATGACCACTGTTCAGACTTGTCACCATATACTTAACTTATTTTCAGACTAGGCATATGACCACTGTTCAGACTTATCACCTTATACTTAGCCTATTTTCAGATACATGAGCATTGTTAAGACTCATGAGTCCTATACTTAGCTTATTTTCAGACACATGAGCACTGTTGAGGCTCATGAGTCTTAGGCGTATTAGGACTATTTGGACTCATGAGTACTATTTGGACTCATGACCATACTTAGAATATTTTCTAAGGCAAATTCCTAGGCGTATAAGCACTATTCAGACTTATTATCTTGTACTTAGTTTTCTAAGTCCAAATTTCAGACACGTGACCACTATTTGGACTCATTAGGTGTATTAGCAGTCTGTTTATGTTTCTAAGTTATTTTCCAGTCCCCAAACATCATATTACCTAGTTCTAAACATGCACATACGATTCCAAGCATAAACTTAACATAAACATAACAATACATTTTACCCAAAACATACTCTACAAACATACACATGCACATATCATACGGGTAACATACCCAAATTCATAAAACATACATACATGCATTTTCCAGCCCCAAAATCATTTAAAAACATGTAAAAAGGGGTTCTAGTAACTCACCTTTGTTGTCTTCGGGTTTGATACCCCTTCTTGAACTTCTCAGTCGTTTCTAACACCTAGAACACACACACAATGCAACCCGAACACACAAGTCACATTTATAAGCACATAAGTGGTTCTAGAATCATCCTAAGCATCAAAATTTCGACATTTCTTACCAAAAATCTCAAGCTTTCTTGTTTCTTCTTCAAAAATCCGAAGTTCTGCTCTTTCTCTCTCTAGAACCGGTTGAAAAAGGTGAAAAGTAGCAGGACATGGTGGCTATACCATCTTTTGTATCAAAATAAATATGAAGTTTGCATTTTCAACAATTTTGGTCCCTCCACTTATGTTGACCTTTATTTCTTTCCTTTTCTTTCTCTTTTTCTTGTATTCTTTTATTTTTCTAAAAGAAAAAAAATACGGGTGTTACAAGTCCACCCCCCTTATATAGGTTTCGTCCCCGAAACCTGTTATTCCTCAAACAGATGTGGGTAATGTTGTCTCATCTCCTCTTCCGTCTCCCACGTAGATTCTGATCCCTTTCTGTGCTTCCACTGTACACGCACAAGAGGAACCACTTTAGTCCTCAGCCTCTCTCTTTGTGATCGATGATTGCCACTGGTTGCTCCACATAATTGAGCCTTTCATCAA
This sequence comes from Flaveria linearis, assembly GCA_024085815.1. Classification (NCBI taxonomy): domain Eukaryota; kingdom Viridiplantae; phylum Streptophyta; class Magnoliopsida; order Asterales; family Asteraceae; genus Flaveria; species Flaveria linearis. Next base: position 43,563,023 of record CM044012.1, read on the forward strand.
CTTCAATGTCCTCCAGTGGTACAACCATGTCTTCATCAGCTAAGCACTTTCTCAGATGAGATACATGGAATGTGGGATGAATTCCACTTAACTCATCTGGCAATTCAAGTCGATAGGCTACCTCTCCTACTCGTGCGATAATTCGGAAAGGTCCTATATATCTCGGGCTTAGCTTACCTTGTTTCCTGAATCGAATGATCCCTTTCCAAGGTGAGACCTTTAACATGACTCGATCTCCAACCTTGAACTCTATTGGTCTTCGCCTCTTGTCAGCATACGACTTTTGTCTATCTTTCGCCGCCTTCATGAAGGCTTTGATCTTTTCCAACTTCTCAGTCGTTGCTTCAACTACCTCGACACCTCCCAGTTCCTTCTTCCCAATGTCTCCCCAACATACGGGCGTCCTACATCTCCTATCATACAGCATCTCGTAGGGTGGCATGCCAATACTGGCATGATAACTGTTGTTGTACGAGAATTCTGCCAACGGTAAGTGATTATCCCAACTTCCTCCAAAATCGATCACACACGCTCGAAGCATGTCCTCGAGTGTTTGGATCGTCCGCTCAGACTGGCCGTCCGTCTGAGGGTGATATGCTGTACTGATGTGTAGCCTCGTCCCTATTGCATCATGAAATCTCTTCCAAAACTTGGAGGTAAACCGGGTGTCGCGATCAGACACAATAGACACCGGTACACCATGACGAGCTACAATTTCCTTGATGAACAGATCCGCCAATCTTTCGGATGAGTACGTTTCGCGGATCGGTAGGAAGTGAGCACTTTTCGTCAAGCGATCGACTATCACCCATATAGCATCATACCCTTTCGGGGTACGTGGTAACTTCGTGATAAAGTCCATGGTGATGTGCTCCCACTTCCACTTAGGTATATCCAATGGTTGGATCTTCCCATAAGGCTTCTAGTGTTCTGCCTTTACTTGTAAACAAGTCAGGCACTTACTCACGTACTCCACCACATCACGTTTCATACCCGGCCACAAGTAATCTTTCTTCATATCGTGGTACATCTTGGTAGCACCGGGATGAATGGAGTATCGAGTCTTATGGGCCTCATCCATAATCTTTCCACGTAGATCCCCGTATCGAGGAATCCACATCCGCCCGAATCGGGTCTTAACACCAAGAGTGTTCTCGCCCAATTCCGTGACTAGACCTCTCATCCTTTCGGAGTTAAGATGATCTTCTTTCAAAGCCTCGTCTTGAAACTCCTTAACCTGAGTCATCACATCAGAGGTCATAATTAGTTGATAAGCCTTTACCCGAATCGGCTCGGGCCTTTTCTTTCGGCTAAGGGCGTCTGCCACCACATTGGCTTTGCCCGGATGGTAATGGATTTCGCAATCATAATCCTTTATTAGTTCCAACCATCGCCTCTGCCTCATGTTCAGATCTTTCTGCTCGAACAAGTACTTCAAGCTTTTGTGGTCGGTGAAGATTATGCACTTCATCCCGTATAGATAGTGCCGCCAAATCTTCAACGCGAAGACCACCACAGCTAGTTCTAGATCGTGCGTGGGATAGTTGATTTCATGGGTCTTCAGTTGTCGAGATGCGTAGGCTATCACCATTCCATGTTGCATCAACACATAACCTAGCCCAGAATAAGATGCATCCGAATAGACCACTAAGTCTTCATTTCCCTCGGGCAATGTCAAGACAGGAGCTTGTGTCAGTCTCGTCTTCAACTCCTCAAAGGCAGTCTCTTGCTCTCGACCCCACACAAATTTCACATCCTTGCAGGTCAATATTGTCAAAGGTGAGGCTATCTTGGAGAAGTCTTAAATAAATCTCCTGTAGTAGCCCGCCAATCCTAAGAAGCTACGAATTTCGGATGGCGTCTTAGGAGACTTCCATTGCATCACGGCCTCCACCTTTGCTGGTTCCACCTTGATTCCCTCTGCATTTACCACGTGACCCAGAAATTGCACCTCGCGTAGCCAGAAAGCACATTTGGAGAACTTAGCATACAGTTTCTCCTTTCTCAAAGTCTCCAACACTTCCCGAATGTGACCGGCATGCTCTTCTTCGCTCCTCGAATAAATCAGGATATCAACACAATCACTGACTTATCAAACATTGGCCGACACACTCGGTTCATCAAATCCATAAAAGCAGCTGGCGTATTGGTCAACCCAAAAGACATGACGAGAAACTCGTAGTGACCATAGCGCGTACGAAAAGCTGTTTTAGGAATGTCCTGCTCCTTCACTTTCAACTGATGGTAGCCAGATCGAAGATCTATCCTCGAGAACTAACTGGCACCCTTGAGCTGGTCGAACAAGTCGTCGATCCTCGGTAACGGATACCGATTCTTTATTGTCAACTTGTTCAACTCACGATAGTCAATACACATTCTCATGCTACCGTCCTTCTTTTTCACGAATAAGACCGGAGCACCCCAAGGAGAGATACTCGGTCTGATAAAGCCCTTGTCAAGCAACTCTTACAGCTGCTCCATCAACTCCTTCATCTCAGTCGGAGCCAATCGATACGGTGCCTTAGCGACAGGTTGGGCACCGGGTATCAAGTCAATTTGAAATTCGATTTCGCGATCCGGTGGCACACCTGATAGGTCCTCTGGAAATACATCGGGAAACTCACACACCACCGGTACATCGGACAATTGGGGTGTTGACGTGTCCACATCCTTTACGTAGGCCAAATAAGCGCTACGTCCACGTCTCATGCACTTTCCCGCCACCACCATCGAAATCACCTTTGGAATTGTCGTGACCCGATCGCCATATATTGTCACCGGACTTCCGTCAGGCGCCGTCAGTCTAATCATCTTCTTACGACATACGATATTCGCTTCATAGGTTGCCAACCAATCCATCCCTAGCACTACATCAAATCCTCCTAGGGGCATCACATGTAATCTAGCAGCAAACCTATGACCTTCTAATTCTATAGTACAGTCCTCTACCACATCAGTAACTCTAGTGGACTTACCAATAGCGGTTTCTACTTCAAAGGGCTCATTAATGCATTTACTACTAACAGACAGTTTAGCACAGAAAGTGGCAGACATGAAACTCCTACTAGCACCAGAATCAAATAACACAGAAGCAAGAGTTTGATTTACTAGAAATGTACCTGACACAACATCGGGGTCCGTCCTAGCCTCCTCTCTGGTCATGGTGAAAGCTCTGGCGCTTGCCTTCTGCCCTTCAGCCCCGGTCGTCTTCTTCGCCCCGGAACTCTCCACCCTCGTCTTTCTGCAGTCTTTGCTCATATGGCCCGCCTCACCGCAGGTGTAACACCTCAGCTCCTTACAGTCTTTCAAGATGTGGCCCGGCTTCCCGCACTTGAAACACACTTTAAGCCCCATTCTGTACTCACCCGTATGCTCCTTCCCGCACTTGCCACACCTTTTAGGCCCCGAGCTTGATGACCCCACCCTACGGTCATCCATTCTCATCCTCTTATTGTTCGGGGTAAGACCACCACACCCGAACCGTTTCCCATTCCAGTTTTGGTCACCACCACCAGCCTTCTTCACCTCTGCATCTGCTACCTCCTTCTCATCATAGAGTCTCCCAGCCAAATCCACTGCCGACCTAAAAGTGCTTGGTCGAGCAGCAATCAAGTGCCTACGAATGTCGGCTGGCAGCCCCTGAATGTACCGGTTAATCTTTCGAGACGCCGGAGTTACTTGATCAGGTACCAGCCTCGCCATCTCATTGAATTTGGTAGTGTATTGCTGGTGGGTCATGGTTCCCGCCTCGAATTGTAGGAACTCCCTCTCAGTCTTATCAAGTTCCCTGTGAGGACAGAATTCCTCAATTACCAGCTTCTTCAACTCAGACCATTTCATCTTCCCTATGGCCCTGCTGCCCTAAGCTTGGACGATATTGTCCCACCAACATAGTGCTGAGTCAGTAAAGGAGTGGGTGGCAAACTTCACCTTCTGATCCTCCCGGCACTCGCTGATCTCGAGTACCGCTTCCATTTCCCTTACCCAATGGTGGGCGGCAGCAGCGTTGCCATTTCCATCAAAAGTCGGGGGCTTGCACCTCTGGAATGCCCCATAGCTGCATCCCTTGGTCGTCACCCCTACTACATCATCCTCCTCCTCATCAGATACTACTATCTCAGGATCCGGTCGTTCCTCTCCTCCCTTGCTTTCCTTCCCAGTTGACCCTCTCCTGTCCCCTTCTCCTTTCTCTCCTCGTTCCTCACAGCTCGAATAACATCGGTCACTACAGATGGCATAACTGCCTGCAGGACCTGGTGTACCTCATCAGCAATCGTCTCCCTAGCTGAGGCATTCAGGCTGGCATTCTCGTTTCCTTCGTTCCGGTCATGCACCTCAGGGTTCTCGTGATTCGTATCAGGAGCTTTAGCACTGCTCCTAGTCGTACGCGGTCGACCCCTACCTCTAGAAGCCTTGGAAGGTTTCTTCCCAGCCATTTCCTATGCACTATAAGATTCAAACACTAAAACGGTCATTCAAGGAAATAGCTTAGTTTATGTCAAGTATAGTAAGTCCCTAATTACAGTGGCCTGTTGTGATTAGCCACTTACTTTACTCTCCACATCCCAAGCACTTCCTATCCTGACTACATCAGCATCTAAATCTACTAAGAACACATAAGTCACATAGCACACGCATATAATATTGATTAACTTTAAGAAAAACAATACCTGATGGCACATGGCTACTCGGGCTGACATCCCGCTTCCCGTCCCATTTTCAGTTTAAGTTAAGGTTTATTTTTAAAAAAAGATTACCCGTTTCACTTAAACTTTGGCTCTGATACTAACTTGTAAGGCCCCGGTTCCCGGAGACCTCACAGTTGGTCATTCACAGCATAAAACATACATATTATAAATTTAAGCAGCGGAATCAATTTGAAAAAAAACCCTTCATTCGTTATAAACACTGTTGTTAAGCAATACATTCTAGTTCATGGGTCACAAAATAATTAGTTGAATGAATTACAAAACGATAATATTGTCAAAACATAAATGGATGTCAGTCTTGCCCGCCAAATAGCCATCCCCGTGTGCCATCATCAGCAACCTGTTACCTGCCAACTGGAAAATACATAAAAGTCAGCGTTGCTGAGTGAGTTCTAGTTTTGTAATTAAAATACTTTATGTGACAACCCGAAAATTTTTCGTGATTTAATAAATTTTTATGTGAATTTATAATTTATTTTTTTATATTTTTGTTATTATATTAATAATAATAAAATAATAACAATAATGATAATAATATTATTATTATTAAAAATAATAATGTTAATAATGATAATATTAATAATAATGAAAATATTGTTATTAATAAATAATTTATAAAATTATTAAATTAGATTTAATAAGTCCAGGGGGAAATTGTGTAAATTCTGAAACTTTAAAACAAAGTTTAAAACAAGAAATAATAACAATAAACCAGAGGGACTATATGCGTAAAATTGGAATTTCAAACCCAACCCCCCCGCCGTCGACCCCGTTCCTCCGGCCGGCCACCGGCGACGCTCCGGCGACTCCTAAACATCGAATTTACCCGGTTTTTCATCAATCAAATGGTACCAACACAATCCCGTGAGTGTTTCGAACACAATGACCCACAATAATTTGAGAATCAAATTGATAGTGCGATCTAAACCGCCCGTGTTCCCTGTCGGCTACTTTACAGGGTCGAATCGCACAAAAACATCAACAATAATCGAATTAATCAAACCAAAGCGATGCTATAAATGTTCCTAATCGGTCTAGCATTCCAATTGCACTAGAAACACATCCCTTCATCGAAATTGAATTCTCTCTTCTTCGCGGACCTGCAACTAACCGAACACCCCTGTTCGAGTTTCGAAACACAAAATTGATAAATTTCTTTTGATCATTGGAGCCATTAGAGACTTCCTGTGAAGTTAATTGCATTTTCATCCACGTTTGATCGTCGTTGGATCCTCCCAAGCCGCGACCTGTTCTTCGAGGTGTTCATCATCGATTAGACATCTTTCTGGTAAATTAAATACACCCATTTGTTCGATTTATCATGGGGAACAAAAGCCCCATGAATCTGTGCATGATCATAGCCATTTCGATCTTCAATTTGATAGATTTGGTTCTAGGGTTCTTGATTTGGGGGTAACATACGGGATGGTGTTTAAATTTAATTGGACCCGAGTTCCTTTCGATTTGGAGCCTTTGGCTCACTGGTTCGGGTGTTGGGTTATGGGGAGGAAGTCGCGGGTTCGAACCCGACCCCCTCCCAATTATTTTTTTTAAGCCTTTTAGGCTATTTAAAAATATATAAAAATTATTAAAAATTATAAAAATAATTTTTAAAATCTTCTGTTATTTTTAACACCATTAAATATTTTTCTGTAAATTATTTAATTAAAAATACTTTAAATAAAATTTATAAAATATTATTTAAAAATATTATAAATAACTATTTTTATAAAAATAGACTTTAAATTATGATTTAAAGTATTAATTCATTAATTGAACACCATATCATTTTTAATTAATGATAAATCATAAAAATTGTAGAAATTTAATTATTTAAAAACCCTAATTATTTATGTAAATAATTATTACATGTATTATAAATTATTACATGTATTATAAATTGTTATCCATACAAAAATGGGTTTTTAAATATAAATTAAAACAATCAAATTATTAATGGATATTATATTATCTAGGGATTTATTTTGATAATAAAATACGAATTAGATTTTATAAATTTAAATGTTTATAAAATCTTACAAAAATTAAATATAAACTTATATGTTTAAATTACATCTATAATTTAATTAGAATATAATGATATGTTAAAATCATTATTAAGCTAAATAAATGTTATATAAACCATTAATTATTAACAAAAATAATTAAATGATTTAATTATATGTTTATAACAAATCCCCGAAAACCAAATCCTAGATCAATTGAACACCAGGTTCAAGATCTAACTTATTTAGGTTTTGGATTTGTATCTGTTTGCTGACGCGAAATATAATTCCTTAGCAGGAATTTACTAGGTTGTCAACACCACACAAGGACTGAGGTGAGTTCATAACTATTCCCCTTTTTAATCATTTAAATATTTTGGGGCTGGAATACATGTTGTAATTGAAATTACAAATTATTTTGTGTATTATGTTAAATAATAATTTAATCACATTTATGATTACATATGGTTATTATGAAAATCCTTCTCTGTATACTGGACTATAAATAAGCAGGGATCTTTTGGATAGTACTATCGGGGAGTGACTTACCCCCACAAAGGTATGGACATGTGATCCATATCAGATGCACAAAGATCTTGTTGTCATTTGGGATGACTGTTTCTGTAGTGAGAAGGCAGATGTGCACTTTATATAGTTTGCATTATAGTTCCACTTACAACCCATATGAGGATAAATGTAAAGGAGGATTTGCTCCCTCTGATTTGAAATTATTATGATAAATATGATATACACATAAAAGGATAATAAACTAAGTGACATGGACAAATTCAATGTGAAGGATTTGTTGGGCTTGTACTTAGTAGGTATGTGGGATAGCGGGTTCACCTTATTAAAAAGGGTTCCGACAGGCTATTCATATACCGGTGAGTAAATTAAACTCACACTTTTTCTATAAATCCTATTTGATGATAATTGATGATTTATCACTATGTTTTACTTACCTGTGAACTCACCAACCCTGTGTTGACACTTGATTTACATGTATTCTCAGGTATCTACTAGGAGCTTACGGACATGCACGTAGGATCATATAAGAGCTCAAGATACCTATTGATTATTATCTGAAATATGATTAAGACATGTTGTCATGAAACAATCTATATTTACTTCCGCTACGCATAATATTACTCTGAACATCATTGTAATGATTATCTAAAAACTATCATATAGATATTTGCATCTCTGTGTAACTACTGTGTTCGATCCTGTTTGTTCACCCCTCCGTGATAGATTCCAGACCCGGAATTTGAGGGTGTGACAGATTGGTATCAGAGCCACTGGTTATACTGAGTTAGGGATTGCATCTAGCCTATAGCCACACACAATAGTTGCACAAAGTAAATTGCCTTAGTTAGAGATAGGATAGGATTAAGAAGTTATATGCTTAAACTTAGATAGTTGTGTTCCTAAACATAACTTGACTCTTTGACTCTTTTCGATAATTCCTAAACTTATTCTCAACGACATGTGGGATCTACATTTATCATCGTGCCTAAATCAATTTTTTTTATTCTCGTCAAAGTCTGTGTCTTACAACTTGAAACATGTAATGCTGGAAGAGCGTGATGCCTGTATCTCGGGGTGTTCTGTCTAGGCAAGGTATTCGCATATATCCAAATCAACCGATGGACCTGTTTACCTTACCTGGGAACCCTTGGGATGAGTATCTGCTTATAGGTACGCATGTCTTCAACAAAGTTGTGATTGACCCAATACTTTGATTAGTCAACGTACTCGCTTTGATTTACAAATCAAACGATTACACCTGGAACATCTCATTGCTATTATGCCAAATTCTCGACCGTCGTTTTCGTATTGAATAACTCGTATTACCCAATTTCCATGAAAACTCTTAATGATCTTTCAGAATGACTTCTTGTCAAATCCGTTCACGGTCTAGAAACTCCGGCTGTAAGATTTCTGCTATTGTAGCACGTGAAGTTACTGCGATCATACACAAGTCATTAAGGCAAATAGGTCAAATTACCTTGATATGTTCCATTCGGAAATCTAAGCTACGCTTGTCCTAACCTAAGGCGAGACTTGTTTCCTTAGTACTCGTGCCTTGCCGAATTTAATCGAAAAATCCAGTTTTCTTAAATTCCCATCTGTCCTACAGTAATTGTCCATACTTTGAATATTTGATATAAAATGCATCTATGGAATATGTCAAAGTGTGAATTCTCACCAAACAATTTCATGATAGATGGACGCACCAGCGGGCAGAGGCAGAGGTAGAGGATGCGCCAGAAGAACTGTCCCAATAGGGATGACTCCTGAAGAAATACAAGCCTTGGTCAATCAAGGTGTTGCTGCAGCCCTAGCCACTCAGGCTGCTCAGAATGGTCATCACTATTCGTATAAAAAGTTCCTAGACTGCAAACCAGATATCTTCACTGGTGCAGAAGGGGCCATTGGGCTCATAAGGTGGTTCGAGAAATGTGAATCCATCTTCGCTATATCTGAATGTCCCGATGAGAGTAGGACCAAGTATGCCTCCGGAGCCTTGAGTGGAGCTGCACTCTCGTTCTGGAAGACAGAAGTTTCAAGACTTACTCTCTCCCTAGCCAATGCTATGGATTGGGAGGAATTCAAACAGCTGATGATGGAAGAATTCTGTCCGAGAGAAGAAGTACAAAGGTTTGAAACCGAGTGCTGGAACCACAAAATGGTGGGATCTGAAATTGAAAAGTATACCACCGAAAATCATGAGTACGCAACTTTGTGTCCTCATATGATGGAGCCTGCTCACAGAAGGATTGAAGGCTATATCCGTGGACTGTCTCCGGTCATTCAATCTATGGTCACTTCCTCCAACCCAACTTCAATCCAACAGGCCATTAGGATAGCTCACAAGCTGACTAATGAGGCTGTGGCTCAGGGGAAGTTACCACCAAGAAACAAGGGTAAGGGTGTTGTTGCTGAAAGCTCGGGGAAGAGAAAGTTTGAAGATGCTAAAGATGGTGAGAGTCAAGGTACAAGCAAGAAGCAAGATCAGAAAAAGCACCAAGACAATCAGGGCATTCCGCCTAGATGTCAGAGGTGTGTCAAGCGTCATCATGGCAAGTGTACCGCAATCATCTGCTACAAATGCAACAAGAGGGGGCACACTGCTCCTGAATGTAGAACCAAGACTCAAGACCAAGGAAAGAAGGATGGTAATCAGCAGAATGGTGGAAAGAAGGAAGTTATTTGTTTCAGATGTGGAGAAAAGGGCCATATTGCTAAAGACTGCACTGGGGAAAAGAAAGATACAGCCAAGGGCAGAGCCTTCGTTATTGGCAAAGGTGAGGCTCTCAAAGACCCTAACGTTATTATGGGAAAATTTTTGGTGAATAATGTTTATGCCATAGTATTATTTGACACGGGAGCTGATAGAAGCTTCGTATCTGATACTTTCTATAAGCACCTAAATGTAAACCCTGTACCCCTAGATGAGCCATATGTTGTAGAAGTAGCAAATGGTAAATCCTTGACCGCATCACAAATCCTGAAAAACTATACACTAGATTTATCAGGTCATATCCTACCAATAGACCTCATGCCCATTACTTTGGGAAGCTTCGATGTGGTAATTGGTATGGATTGGCTATCCAAAAACTCTGCAGAAATTATCTGTAAAGACAAAATGATTCGTATCCCCCTACCAAATGATGAAGTCCTGTGCGTGGAGGGAGATAAGACTGGTGTCGTGATGGGAGTTATTTCTTACTTGAAGGCTCAAAAGTGTCTTCGAAAAGGACATACTGCTATCCTAGCCTTAGTCACTGACAAAGAGAAGAAGGAAAGGAAGATTGAAGATGTACCCGTCGTCAGGGAATTTCCTGAAGTGTTTCCTGATGAACTGCCTGGATTGCCCCCTAAAAGAGAGGTCGAGTTTTCAATCGAGTTAGTACCTGGAGCTACACCTATAGCTCGGGCACCATACCGTCTCGCACCTTCTGAATTAAAAGAACTATCTGACCAGCTTAGGGAACTCCTTGATAAAGGATTCATCCGACCTAGCTCGTCACCATGGGGAGCACCAGTGTTATTTGTGAAGAAGAAAGACGGAACCTTCAGAATGTGCATTGACTATCGGGAACTGAACAAAGTGACGATCAAGAACCGTTATCCCTTGCCACGTATTGACGACTTATTCGACCAACTGCAAGGTTCGAGCATTTACTCCAAGATAGATCTTAGAAGCGGCTATCATCAGCTAAGAGTCAGAGATGAAGATATTATGAAGACGGCTTTCAGAACTCGATACGGTCACTTTGAGTTCACAGTCATGCCATTTGGGCTAACAAATGCACCTGCTGTATTCATGGATCTCATGAATCGTGTATGCAAGCCTTATCTAGACAAGTTTGTCATTGTCTTCATTGATGACATCTTGATCTATTCCAAAAATGAGCAGGAGCATGAAGAACATCTGAGATTGATCCTTGAACTACTAAAGAGAGAGGAGCTTTATGCTAAGTTCTTGAAATGTGATTTCTGGCTTAAAGAAGTTCAATTCCTTGGTCATGTGATTGATGCTAATGGAATTCATGTAGACCCAGCTAAAATTGAATCCATCAAAAGTTGGCCTACACCTTCTAATCCAACGGAAATTAGACAATTTCTGGGACTAGCCGGCTATTATAGGAGATTTATCGAGGGATTCTCCAAGATAGCTCAACCATTGACTATGCTTACCCAAAAGGGGGTAGCATATCATTGGGGATTCAAGCAAGAGGCTGCTTTCCAAACACTGAAACAGAAGTTGTGCAGTGCACCTATTTTGTCCCTACCCAACGGTATTGAAGACTTTGTAGTCTACTGTGATGCTTCTGTTCAGGGACTGGGATGTGTTTTGATGCAGCGAGACAAAGTCATAGCCTATGCCTCAAGACAGTTAAAGGCTCATGAGAAGAACTATGCAACTCATGATCTAGAACTGGGAGCTGTTGTGTTTGCTCTTAAATTATGGAGACATTACTTGTACGGTACTAAGTGCACTATTTATACCGACCACAAGAGTCTTCAACACCTGTATAATCAAAAGGAGCTGAACATGAGGCAGAGGAGGTGGCTCGAACTACTAAACGATTATGATTGTGCCATCAAGTACCATCCTGGTAAAGCAAATATTGTGGCTGATGCTTTGAGTAGGAAAGAACATATGAAGCCTCGTAGAGTGCGAGCTCTACAACTCACCATTCAAAGCAACCTGTCGGCACAAATCTTGAATGCTCAGACTGAAGCCCTGAAAGAAGAGAACATTAAAGATGAAAACCTTCGAGGGCTAGACCAACAGTTTGAAGTTCATTCGGATGGGATACGCGTTATAGCAGGAAGGATTTGGGTACCCCTGTACGGGAATCTGCGAAGCTTGATCATGGATGAAGCCCACAAGTCTAGATACTCTATCCACCTAGGTGCAGATAAGATGTATTACGACTTGAAGCTTGTTTACTGGTGGCCAAGAATGAAGGCAGATATTGCAACTTATGTCTCAAAGTGCTTGACTTGTTCTAAAGTCAAGGTCGAATACCAAAAGCCTTCAGGAATGTTAACCCAACCAGAAATTCCCGTGTGGAAGTGGGAAATGATAACCATGGATTTCGTCACTGGTTTACCCAAGTCTCAAACGGGCAATGACACCATTTGGGTTATCGTTGACCGTCTCACCAAATCCGCTCATTTCATACCCATCCGTGAGAAAGACAAGATGGAGAAACTTGCAAGGGTGTACATCAAAGAAATTGTCTCAAGACACGGAGTGCCAGTGTCTATTATCTCTGATCGTGATGCACGGTTTACATCAATCTTCTGGGGAAAACTTCAGAAAGCTCTAGGCACTCGCCTAGATATGAGCACAGCCTATCACCCTCAAACTGATGGTCAAAGTGAAAGAACCATACAGACTCTTGAGGATATGCTTAGGGCTTATGTTATTGACTTTGGAAAGAACTGGGAAGGTCATTTACCTTTGGTAGAGTTCTCATATAACAATAGCTATCATTCGAGCATCAAGGCGGCACCATTCGAGGCCTTATATGGACGTAAATGTAGATCACCGCTTTGCTGGGCAGAAGTTGGAGATAGTCAACTTACTGGTCCAGAGTTGATCTTTGAAACTCATGAGAAAATTGTCCAGATAAGAGAACGCATGGCTGCTGCCAGGGATCGCCAGAAAAGCTATGCTGATAAACGCCGCAAGCCACTGGAATTTCAGGAAGGAGATAAAGTTTTGCTAAAGGTATCTCCCTGGAAGGGAGTTATACGCTTTGGGAAACGGGGGAAATTGAACCCTCGCTACGTGGGACCTTTTGAAATTGTCAGAAGGATCGGCCCAGTAGCCTATGAATTAAATCTGCCTGCTGAACTTAGTGGTGTGCACAATGTTTTCCACGTATCCAATCTAAGGAAGTGTTTATCCGACGAATCACTTGTTGTGCCTTTAGAGGAACTACAAGTAGATGAGAAACTCAGGTTTGTCGAGGAACCAGTTGAAATCATGGATAAGGAAGTTAAACAACTAAAGCATAGCAAGATTCCCATTGTCAGAGTTCGATGGAACTCCCGGCGTGGTCCTGAGTTCACTTGGGAACGAGAGGACGAAATGATGCGCAAATATCCTAGCCTGTTCAAAAATATTACTAGTACATCTTAATTTTCGGGACGAAAATTCCTCTAACAGGGGGATGATGTGACAACCCGAAAATTTTTCGTGATTTAATAAATTTTTATGTGAATTTATAATTTATTTTTTTATATTTTTGTTATTATATTAATAATAATAAAAATAATAACAATAATGATAATAATATTATTATTATTAAAAATAATAATGTTAATAATGATAATATTAATAATAATGAAAATATTGTTATTAATAAATAATTTATAAAATTATTAAATTAGATTTAATAAGTCCAGGGGGAAATTGTGTAAATTCTGAAACTTTAAAACAAAGTTTAAAACAAGAAATAATAACAAATAAACCACAGGGACTATATGCGTAAAATTGGAATTTCAAAACCCAACCCCCCCGCCGTCGACCCCGTTCCTCCGGCCGGCCACCGGCGACGCTCCGGCGACTCCTAAACATCGAATTTACCCGGTTTTTCATCAATCAAATGGTACCAACACAATCCCGTGAGTGTTTCGAACACAATGACCCACAATAATTTGAGAATCAAATTGATAGTGCGATCTAAACCGCCCGTGTTCCCTGTCGGCTACTTTACAGGGTCGAATCGCACAAAAACATCAACAATAATCGAATTAATCAAACCAAAGCGATGCTATAAATGTTCCTAATCGGTCTAGCATTCCAATTGCACCAGAAACACATCCCTTCATCGAAATTGAATTCTCTCTTCTTCGCGGACCTGCAACTAACCGAACACCCCTGTTCGAGTTTCGAAACACAAAATTGATAAATTTCTTTTGATCATTGGAGCCATTAGAGACTTCCTGTGAAGTTAATTGCATTTTCATCCACGTTTGATCGTCGTTTGGATCCTCCCAAGCCGCGACCTGTTCTTCGAGGTGCATGATCATAGCCATTTCGATCTTCAATTTGATAGATTTGGTTCTAGGGTTCTTGATTTGGGGGTAACATACGGGATGGTGTTTAAATTTAATTGGACCCGAGTTCCTTTCGATTTGGAGCCTTTGGCTCACTGGTTCGGGTGTTGGGTTATGGGGAGGAAGTCGCGGGTTCGAACCCGACCCCCTCCCAATTATTTTTTTTAAGCCTTTTAGGCTATTTAAAAATATATAAAAATTATTAAAAATTATAAAAATAATTTTTAAAAGCTTCTGTTATTTTTAACACCATTAAATATTTTTCTGTAAATTGTTTAATTAAAATACTTTAAATAAAATTTATAAAATATTATTTAAAAATATTATAAATAACTATTTTTATAAAAATAGACTTTAAATTATGATTTAAAGTATTAATTCATTAATTGAACACCATATCATTTTTAATTAATGATAAATCATAAAAATTGTAGAAATTCAATTATTTAAAAACCCTAATTATTTATGTAAATAATTATTACATGTATTATAAATTATTACATGTATTATAAATTGTTATCCATACAAAAATGGGTTTTTAAATATAAATTAAAACAATCAAATTATTAATGGATATTATATTATCTAGGGATTTATTTTGATAATATAAATACGAATTAGATTTTATAAATTTAAATGTTTATAAAATCTTACAAAAATTAAATATAAACTTATATGTTTAAATAACATCTATAATTTAATTAGAATATAATGATATGTTAAAATCATTATTAAGCTAAATAAATGTTATATAAACCATTAATTATTAACAAAAATAATTAAATGATTTAATTATATGTTTATAACAAATCCCCGAAAACCAAATCCTAGATCAATTGAACACCAGGTTCAAGATCTAACTTATTTAGGTTTTGGATTTGTATCTGTTTGCTGACGCGAAATATAATTCCTTAGCAGGAATTTACTAGGTTGTCAACACCACACAAGGACTGAGGTGAGTTCATAACTATTCCCCTTTTTAATCATTTAAATATTTTGGGGCTGGAATACATGTTGTAATTGAAATTACAAATTATTTTGTGTATTATGTTAAATAATAATTTAATCACATTTATGATTACATATGGTTATTATGAAAATCCTTCTCTGTATACTGGACTATAAATAAGCAGGGATCTTTTGGATAGTACTATCGGGGAGTGACTTACCCCTACAAAGGTATGGACATGTGATCCATATCAGATGCACAAAGATCTTGTTGTCATTTGGGATGACTGTTTCTGTAGTGAGAAGGCAGATGTGCACTTTATATAGTTTGCATTATAGTTCCACTTACAACCCATATGAGGATAAATGTAAAGGAGGATTTGCTCCCTCTGATTTGAAATTATTATGATAAATATAATATACACATAAAAGGATAATAAACTAAGTGACATGGACAAATTCAATGTGAAGGATTTGTTGGGCTTGTACTTAGTAGGTATGTGGGATAGCGGGTTCACCTTATTAAAAAGGGTTCCGACAGGCTATTCATATACCGGTGAGTAAATTAAACTCACACTTTTTCTATAAATCCTATTTGATGATAATTGATGATTTATCACTATGTTTTACTTACCTGTGAACTCACCAACCCTGTGTTGACACTTGATTTACATGTATTCTCAGGTATCTACTAGGAGCTTACGGACATGCACGTAGGATCATATAAGAGCTCAAGATACCTATTGATTATTATCTGAAATATGATTAAGACATGTTGTCATGAAACAATCTATATTTACTTCCGCTACGCATAATATTACTCTGAACATCATTGTAATGATTATCTAAAAACTATCATATAGATATTTGCATCTCTGTGTAACTACTGTGTTCGATCCTGTTTGTTCACCCCTCCGTGATAGATTCCAGACCCGGAATTTGAGGGTGTGACACTTTACTTCTCATTTCAAACCGTTCGTTATGCATATGTGATCACACATCGTACGTACACGTAGGTAATATCTTTATTATCTTCATCATCGTTCAATTCGTACTTTTATCATTATTCTTCCGAGTCTTTTGCGACACTAAGCTGCTCACCTCTAAGGCAATCTCAAGGATTGCACTGATGCTGTGAGTCTTTTGCGACACTAAGTCACTCACCTCTAAGCCAATCACAAAGATTGACTTTCATCCTGTGAGTCTTTTGCGACACCGAGTCGCTCACCTCTATGTCAACCTCAAAGATTGACCCTGTGTGCATCCTTCGGGGTAGCGAACCCGCATCACAGTTGAGCTAACACCTGCCAGGGGTGTGCACCTCCATTCATTTGCTTGCAAGACTTTCGTTCATTCATTTACGTTCCACTTTTCTTTATCATTAATCTTTCACTTTATTAATGATAATACTTCCTGTCTTGATCATGATTATACCACGTAGAGTCATACCATATTATTATTAATAAGCATATTAATAATAATAATATTAATCATTAATAATAGCCCTAATCATAATATTAATTAAAATATAAAAAAAGGGTTATTATGACATTCAGACATAACTACATGCATTTAATAAATCCTTGGTCAATAATCATGCGAAACCCTACTGCACAGACTCTAAGAAAATTCTGTAAAAATTTCTAAGTGTTTGGGCGTAAGAGCCATGTTCAGACTTTTCACCACTATGCAGACTTATCAGTCTACACTTAGAAAAATTTCATCTTTAGGGGTATAACCTGTTTGGACGTATAAGCACTGTTGGGACTTATGACCCTACACTTAGTCATTCGGCTGACTTTTCTGGGCATATGACCACTGTTCAGACTTATCACCATATACTTAACTTATTTTCAGACTAGGCATATGACCACTGTTCAGACTTATCACCTTATACTTAGCCTATTTTCATACACATGAGCACTGTTGAGACTCATGAGTCCTATACTTAGCTTATTTTCAGACACATGAGCACTGTTGAGGCTCATGAGTCTTAGGCGTATTAGGACTGTTTGGACTCATGAGTACTATTTGGACTCATGACCATACTTAGAATATTTTCTAAGGCAAATTCCTAGGCGTATAAGTACTATTCAGACTTATTATCTTGTACTTAGTTTTCTAAGTCCAAATTTCAGACACATGACCACTATTTGGACTCATTAGGCGTATTAGCAGTCTGTTTATGTTTCTAAGTCATTTTCCAGTCCTCAAACATCATATTACCTAGTTCTAAACATGCACATACGATTCCAGACATAAACTTAACATAAACATAACAATACATTTTACCCAAAACATACTCTACAAACATACACATGCACATATCATACGGGTAACATACCCAAATTCATAAAAACATACATACATGCATTTTCCAGCCCTAAAATCATTTAAAAACGTGTAAAAAGGGGTTCTAGTAACTCACCTTTGTTGTCTTCGGGTTTGATACCCCTTCTTGAACTTCTCAGTCGTTTCTAACACCTAGAACACACACACAATGCAACCCGAACACACAAGTCATATTTATAAGCACATAAGTGGTTCTAGAATCATCCTAAGCATCAAAATTTCGAGATTTCTTACCAAAAATCTCAAGCTTTCTTGTTTCTTCTTCAAAAATCCGAAGTTCTGCTCTTTCTCTCTCTAGAACCGGTTGAAAAAGATGAAAAGTAGCAGGACATGGGTGGCTATACCACCTTTTGTATCAAAATAAATATGAAGTTTACATTTTCAACAATTTTGGTCCCTCCACTTATGTTGACCTTTATTTCTTTCCTTTTCTTTCTCTTTTTCTTGTATTCTTTTATTTCTTTCTAAAAGAAAAAAATACGGGTGTTACAAAAGAGAAACCTGAGAAAAAATGTTTTAACTGTGTACAATGAATATGTTTATTCAGAATATTAGACTTGTTATATGAACATAACATAGATGTAAATTTGTTATATGTTTGTATATATGGTTGTAAATACATTTGTGTAAATTAATGTGTAGAAAATGAGCATTATCCTTTTTTGTATGAAAGTGTAAAGTTGATCTTTGAAACATATACATTACATTAGAATATTTTGTGTAGACATTTTACTAATGCTAAACATTTGTTGAAAAATGAGGTTTCATTCATTGTCAAGTAAGTGTATTCCTTTTGTAATTTACTTTTTAAATGTAGTAGTATGTGATATATGAAATGAGCATATACTTGATTACAGGACGTAAAAGCAGTAGAATTGCCAGAAAAACGTCTTTTTCGAAGTTTAAAAATAAGGCTGATAGCCCTGTTGTACTTGGAGATTCAGATTTTGAAAATAGCGAGTCTTCTGAAAGAAATTATGGTGAAGAGGCATGTGGATTAAATGAAGAAATATCTTTGGATGAAGAAAATGCAGCTAGTGATGAGTCGTATGAAAAAAAAGATGATATGTTATATGAAGCAGCAGGTATGATATTACGATTTAAGAATTATAAATTGGTATTTTAATAGTATGACAAAACATTGATTGCTGTTGTATATATTTGTTAACAGATAAGGGTGTGGATGTGGATAGTAGATGTGGAAAACAAAGAACCAAAAAAAGATCACGAAAGATGGGAAACGATGTAAACAAAAAGAAGAGTAAGTAAAAAAAACATTAAGTTGTTAATGTATTCTATAAAACAAAAATAACATTCATGGAAATTAGTTACCAAGTATAATATGTTTACCTTATTAATTATTTTAAATGTAGATCTGTTTTATATGCATATGAAGTATTATTAATAAATTCATATGTAAAAGTAATATGATTACTGAAAATGTTTATGTTACAGAGGGGAAGATGAGTAGGAAAAGATTGGGTAAAGACTCATCTTTGAAAGGATCCATAGTTGGGAAACAAAGGATAAATGAATGTGTAAAAGGAAGGAAGGGAAAAGTTGCAAAACAAGGGAAAAAGATGAAAGGTGGTGATGAGAATTTTCAATTGTTGATACAAAGTGGTGGAAGGGAAGAAAGTTTTGGGAAAGGTATAAGTATTTCTAAATTGATTTATATACATGTATAGTATAAAGTAATGTAATGAGATATTTATATGCAGGTAAGAAACAGTTGGCGTTAAGAAAATATGAAGAGGGTTCATCAAAGAAAAATAAATCAAGAAATGATTATGAGTATTTCAGTATAAGAGCTTGATGTATACCACTGAAGTTATATTCGGTTTTAGGTTCTTTAGGTAAGAAGCAAAGGTAGGCAGTTATAGACATAGGATTTGGTAGAATACTAGAACTAAAAGCACATCAAATTCCTACAAAATTAGGGTATTTTGTTATGGAAAATCTGAACACAGGAACAATGGAGATAACGTGCAAGAGAGGATCATTAAAGGTAGATAGTGATGCAATTCACACGTTGTTAGGTTTGCCAAATTCAGGCATTGATTTGGTTTCAATGGAAAAAGCGACAGAGTGGACAGAATTAGGAAAGAAGTGGAGATGTAGATATAAATCTAAGCTGATTAGTGTAAGGGATATTGTTAGGAACATAACATTTTCAAATGATGACGATGGTATAATGTTCAAATTGGATTTCATAGTGTTGTTCTTGAACACAATGGTAGAGTGTCATAAAAACAGTAAATGTAAAGTTGGTGTGTTAGATCTTATAAGTGAGGATGTGGAATTGTCAGCTATAGACTGGTGCGGTTACATCGTGTCTAGGATCAAGCAGTCGAAAGAAAAATGGAGGAGAAGAGACTTGAACTCTCATTTCCAAGGCGCTTTAACAATACTTACGGTATTGATCTACATTTGTGTTAAAAATAATTTAAATTGTATTATTTGTATCTAACTGTTTTACTCTTAATGCAGCTTTTATATGTTGATGGAACTACTTGCAAAGGAATAAACGATCAGCGTTCAATGAGTCCTCTTAGTTTCTGGACATTTGAGAACCTAGAGATCAGAGAAGATTTAGAAATAATGAACGGAGGATTTGGCAACGGGTTCATGCGGGTGTTGTATGTCAAAAGTGATGAAGACGATAATGAAGAAGAAAGTACGGATGATGAGGGGAATAACTTTAATGATGAAGGAAGTGATTACTCAGCAGATGTTTGTGAAGTTCCTGGGTTGGAGGTAATGTGGCAATATAATCTGTAATATATAAACATAATGAAAATATCATATAATATCTATTTGTACACATATGTAAAAGTGATATAGTTATGTATTAATAATTTTTCACACTAATTGTGAGGTATGTTTGTATAGAGTATGGTGTCAAAAATAAAGACCCATCTTAATTGGTTGCTAACAGAGAGGAAAAGATTCGAGAAGCTAGTAATTGATGCGTATAGTGAATATCCTGGTAGTAGCGAAGTTAAGGATTGTATAGAGAAATTTAATTTTGGATTCAAGGATGGTATCTGTGTAGATAACATTGGGAGAAGTGACGTAGGAGAAGAAGCTGAGTTCGTATTTCCTGTTAGAGAAGAAAATAGAGAGGGAGCACAAACAACAGCAGACCATCAGCAAACGGTTGTGTTTCATACGCCGTTGGATAATAGATTGGTTGTCTATACTGGTGCGGTAGATGAGGGTGTAAGTCTGACGCAATCATCAATTAAAATAGCTGATTGGGCCCAAGATAGATTGAATAGTACTTTATTAAGAAACTCAAAGTTGATGACAAACATGATTACTTCACCGATACCAAGTTTTAGCTCAGGGTTAACACAAGAATTTAATGATGTTTTAAGAAGTGACCATGTAAATGAAAGATCAATGAGAGTAGATGGGGGAATAGAAAGGGTTAAAGAAAATGATCAGTCCAGACCCAAAAGATTGAAGAAACTAGCTGATGCATGCAAGTCGCCATACTTGGTTCATCCAGTTAACATCAATAAGAATGTTACAGATGATGAATTGAAAGTGTGGTGTTACATAATGAAAGAAACAGATGTTGTAGAGTAAGTTTATTCTAATTATTGTATATTAGCTAATAAATCTGATTTTTGCCATTCGTACAATGCATAATAAAGATTAATTGTAACGTTGTATGTAGGAATGATGGGGATGCAGCAGCAGGGGAGTTTAAAGAAGTTATTAATGAATTCAGGTTAGTAAGAAAGTGGTTTTGTTACATTTGTAAAGCGTATTTAATTATTTGTAATATTATGTTTACATGCGTTAATGAGTGCAGTGATGAAGTATTTGAAACAAAGAATGGTTTTGTAACAAAAAGATTTTTGCTAAGGTCACTGCTACCTGAGGAGACTATATTGAGCAATGTGATAGATTGTTGGGCATCAGTACTAAACTTAGAAGAAAGGAACAAAAGTGCTGAATCACCTAATAGGTTGTTCATGAGTACGGGGAGTCATAGTAAGTTAAAATTATGGTTTGTTGAATATGGTAATTTACTGGTTAATAAATGTAATATAAAATAACATTTATAATGGTGCTTCGCAGACTAATGCAATGTTAGAAGATCCTAAACTTGATAATGTTGCCCGGCTTGATTCATTTAGAGACGGCTTGAGAAGTGTGGTAGATGGTGATGAGAGTAAACTCTACATGAAGAATGTTGATATTATTATGTTCCCAATATTAGAGTCGAACCACTACTACTTAATATGTTTTGATCTGAAGGACCCGTACATTGAAGTCCTGGACAACATGCATCATACAAGAAGCTTTGTTGGTGTGACAGATTCAAATGATTTCCATAAGAAGGACACAGTGCTGAAAGTGGTAAGTAAAGCTTTTCAATAGACAATTAAGTGTAATTATGTGAAAGTTTAATTTACACCAATACACATATGCTATGTTGACATGTATGTAAATATCAATCAAATAAACGTAGATGTATTTGAGCATTAGGTAATCTTAAAAAATAGATTAGGCTACTGTTTTTATTATAATGATGAACATGTAATAGTGAAAATGTTATGTAAAGCGTAAAATAGTAAAAAGCATGAGACATATTTAATACATAAGACGTTAGTGTATAGTAAAATTTCCTGAAATCTATAAAAGAAAACATTACTAATTGATTTAATCTGTCATTGTCCTTGTAGAAAGATATATTTACAAGATACTTGATGTACATTGGTCATAAAAAGGTTGAAGGATTAAGGGCTTGTAACCCTGTGAAAAGGATGTTGAGTTGGGTGACAAAAAATAATTCCATTGACTGTGGGGTGTTCCTTATGAGGCATATGGAGACATACATGGGAAGCAAAGTAAAGCGTTGGAATTATGGCTTCAAGAAGGAAGGGCCTGGACAGGATGTGCAGTTGAATAATTTAAGGATCAAGTACACGTACAAAATACTTACATCAGATGCAAACATACACAAAGACAAGGTTATGCAAGAGGCAGAAAGCATAGACTTGGTGGCTGAATTTGAATGAGAGCAGATGATGGTTAAGTGTGGATTGGATGTTTCTTTAATATACAATTATATTTTGTTGGGAAACATTATGAATATGTCTTTTAGAAGAATTTTAATGGTTTTTTTTTGTTGAACATGTAAACCAAGATATTTTGTGATTTGATTAACAGATGAATGGTTTGAATTTGGATGAAGTATATGTCTTTTAGATTATATTATGTAATTTGATTAATTCTTGAATTGTTTATATGTACATATATTATGTAGTTGCAGGTTTGGATTTTGATAAGGTTATTATGAATTTACATGTATGTTAATTTAAGTAATGTTATTAAAACAATGGTCATGCATTAACAAGTATGTTGGTTTACATATGTGTAAAGTAGTCGGCTGGTATCCTGAGAAGTATACATAGATATATTGGTTTACACACCTGTAAATGTGTATGTAAGTTTAATTACTGTTGTCAAATGAAGTAGATTATATGTATGAATAAAATGTTATTAAATGTGTAGCTTAAATGCAAAAATAAGATATCGTTATCGTAATATAAAAAAGAGAAAACATCTACTGAAATAAACATTGAAGACAGTAATATTAAGACTATTTTACACAAATGTAAGGTAGGAGGCTGGTATCCTGACCAACACACAGATGTATCTGTATACTCAATTGTAACAAGTATGTTGGTTTACATATGTATAAAGTAGTCGGCTGGTATCCTGAGCAGTATACATAGATATATTGGTTTACACACCTGTAAATGTGTATGTAAGTTTAATTACTGTTGTCAAATGAAGTAGATTATATGTATAAATAAAATGTTATTAAATGTGTAGCTTAAATGCAAAAATAAGATGTCGTTATCGTAATATAAAAAAGAGAAAACGTGTACTGAAATAAACATTGAAGACAATAATATATAGACTATTTTACACAAATGTAAGGTAGGAAGCTGGTATCCTGACCAACACACATTGATGTATCTGTATACTCAATTGTAACACAGTGAAACAGTATATGTAATGTATTTCAATTAAATGATGCTATTTTATTTAGACTATTATACATAAATGTATTTAGCGGCGCATAGTATCGTGACCAACACAAATTGATGAAATGATTTATTCAACTGTAACAGAGTATGTAAGTTTATCTTCATTGGTCTAAATGTATCGAATAATAAATCTGAATAAAATAGTAATAAATGTGTATTACAAATGCGTAAATGACATGTCATTACTGACAGACAATGAAATCCCAAAAAAAAAATGAACCAATCTTCGATAGTGACCAACATGTAAAAGTGAAAAAACATGTAATACGTAGGGGGGACGTTTTGCTGTTGATTAATTATTATACTGATGGATGAGCTTCAGCAAACTTTATCTTCAGTGGACAATTTCGAGAATCATGATCATTGGTATATGTATTACATGTCCAACAAAACCTCTTCGGTTTTTGACTGCGGGTAATAGCTTTCTCACCAGGTCCAATCAATCTTCTATTTGTTCCACAACCTTTATTCCTAATGCCTTGAGGTGGGTTAACATCTACTTCCTGTTCTTTCAAATGTCCAGTAAGTTCCTCAATAACAACACCCTTGTTTTGTCGACGCGCTTGGTACTGGAAATCTTCAATGATTTTACGATTCAGCTCCTTAAGATTGTCTTTCAGAAGTTGCAGGCTGTCACACCCTCGCTTATAGCGGAAACACGAGGATGCGACGGACGGGATCGTCATAACACTTGGTATAATTACAGAGACATATTATATGCAAAATCCTCGTGTCATGACGTCGCCCGACACAATGGTGACTTGTGTCGTGGTTAGTCAGTTCCACGACTATCATAGTCTTATTAATTCCAAATCTAAATTACACACCGTTCACAAATGAAACAAATGATATACATGACTAATGCAAAGATTATTGAAATCCTGAGGGTCTCGGCTAAGGCATCAACTCTAGCTATCCTCTTTGAATATGTTCACCTGAAAAGATATGCTCAAAAATGTCAACACATAATGTTGGTGAGTTCCGCAGGTTTAAATTGAAAACATGTAATTGATGCTGTATAGAATTTGATATGGAATCATACTGCAAGCACAAACCACATAACATGTGTTTAACACAACCAAACCCTAATGACGTTATGCATATAAGTTCGACGGAATATATTCACCCTTGGCCAGATTGCTGGCAGCTGTGTTGGTAACTCGCAAGTTAACCAATCGTCGAAGGGTGGGGGTGTCAACCCAGTAGTACTACCAATACCTAACCGTTGGTTCCTAACCCGGAATTAATGGTTGTAAGAATCATAGAATAACACCATGTATGCATGCAAAACAGTATCACATTGATTCCAAGTATGAAAACAGAATATACAGTGTACAGCATTGAAAACGAGTGAGCATACTTTTCCCCCATTGATTGAAAACAGTAAAAACTTGTATAAACATAAAAAGGGGCCACGAAACTCACCTTGGATTGATGTAATGAATCACATACTTCACAGAATAATGCAATGCACGTCCAAACACGATCAACACCTGATTCGTAGTTCAAAATGTCAAGATTCAACGAAGAACATGTCGCGATAGGGAAGAAGTGGTTCGAGGTGCAAATGATGATGATAAACCAATTCAATGCACAGATACCTTCTAATGATCTCAATGGACAAAAGCCCTTTGTCAATTTTGGATTATATTGACCAGAACGGTGTGTTCGACTAACTTGCAGGTCGCGGATGATGGAGGGATACGAATTCAATGAATGTGTGTTTGTGATTTGCAATCGAAGTTTGTATCTTATTTATAGGTAGATAACGTTTATGCAGATTGATTTAATTTGATTTTAATTGTCGTCTGAGTGTGCTTTTGAGCTGTAAACGCATTCGAAAATGAAGTGGGTTTGGTGAGCTGTTTATTGATTGATTAAAGGCATTTTAAGAGTGCATACCAGCTCGAATTGGGTCCACGAATGGATTCGGACCGATTTTATGTTTCAA
Organism: Flaveria linearis; assembly: GCA_024085815.1. Lineage (NCBI taxonomy): Eukaryota > Viridiplantae > Streptophyta > Magnoliopsida > Asterales > Asteraceae > Flaveria > Flaveria linearis. The sequence continues at coordinate 43,588,647 of CM044012.1, forward strand.
AATCAAGTAATCTAGGCGATTTGGACTTCGCCGGAGCTCGCCGGAAGTTGGCCGGACGGCGGCCGGAAAATCGAGGGTGGGCGGGGGTTGGTTTTGTAATTTTAAAAGTTACACAAATGGTCCCTGAGGTTTGTTTGATTTATTATTTTATGTAAAAACTTTGTTTTAAAGTTTCGGATTTGACAATTTAACCCCCTGGACTTCATTATTAATATTATTATTATTTTTTTATTATTATTATCATTATTATTATTATTAACAATATTATTATTATTGTTATTATTATTTTTATTATTATTTCTATTATTATTATTATTATAATTATTATGATTATTATTATAATTTTTTTTATTATTTATTATTATTATTGTTGTAATTATTGAAATTTAACGTCAACGTATTTAACTTATTTGTTTTATAAAAATACGGGATTTTACAGTCTCCCCTGCTTTAGGAAATTTCGTCCCGAAATTTTAATCACAAGGAGGCTGAAACGAAAAGAGGAGGATACTGAGATTTTATTTGGTCCTTACGTTCCTAGTTGAACTCTGGGCCACGTTTAGATTCCCAGCGTAGACAATGGGTATCCGGCTGTTTGAGTTGTTTGATTTTCCGATCCATAATTTCCAGAATATAATGTCTAGAAATCAGGATAAGACCAACAATGATGAGAAAGGTTATCCGTTAAAATTTAAGAATCCCAACGCCAACATATGAAACAACCTTAACACATATCTTGTGAATATGTATTTCTCCTTTGACCAACCATCGGTCTAAGAATAATATGCTATGCGAAGATCTTGGAATGAGTTTACGACAATGGTTAAGAATATTATTAAAATAGAAGAGGAATCAATCATTCAGAATAACGATTGATGTTTTAACGTCATACCACGGTGTACGAATATTTGAAACAGATGCAGGTTAATTTCTCGACGTTGTGAGATAATGGGTCGATTTGAATTTTTAGTTAATCGATCTATAATGCACCAATTGTCATTATGACCTCTAAGAGGCACTTAGTGAATGAAAGTTAAACAGGAGATTTTACAGGAACACGGAGGTTCGGTTTTGTTATATGTGAAGGTAAGACACTTGGACACATACCAAGTTACGTCGTCTTTTCCTTTAGACCAAACCCATGTCTACAAGTTACGAAGGTTTATGAACCCTTGCAACGAGGATAATAACGAGTCTTGTTGTTCAAATCCAAGATAGAATTCTAATGATTTTTAAGGATTCAAAAGCGATTCAAGAAGTGACGCGAATAATAGGAAGGTATTTGTAAACATGTTTTGCAGGGTAGCAATATCTAAGTAAGTTCGCATACGCAGTTCAACCAACCGTAAACACAGCTGAGACCATTTATATGACTAGAAAGTCATGTTCATAAGTTGATAATATCTTCAGCAGAGGGATTGTTTAGGAAGGCTACCATCGCACAATCACGTTTTGATGATAACTCAAAATGAAAGTCGATAGATAAGGAATGAATGTTTCCATATAGCTAGGTCAAAGTATAAGGTTAAAGGGAGGGAAATTGATGTAAGAATTTTAAGTGCTCCAAGCTTGGAATCAAAATCAACTTAATATGATCGGGTCTCCTTTCAGGTTCAGAGATCATGCTTTGGCTTGATAGGTCGAATTACCAACATTGGTTCACCCTTCAAGTTACTTCATGCTTCTCGTTACTTGATTACAACCATGGTAAATTGAAGATCAAGAATTGAGATTAGTCATCAAGGTATGGAATTCATGCCTATCTTGATAATAACAAGAAAACAATCGAAGGTTGACATTTGTCACCAAAATACGGGTTTCAATCCTATTTTGGTGAGATCATGTCATTTGTGAAATGTAAGTTCCAATGAGAATAACTGAAGTCAATCCTCAAGATAAGGAAGTCACCCTAATCCAGAGAATGAAATTTCACAAAACAAACAAATGGGAAACCATTTATCGAAATAGAGATTCATCAAAGTAAGGGAATCTCCCCTGCTTTGATGAGATAGAATCATTTAGGAGATACAAGTGTTCTTAGTCATAGGTTGACTTGCAAACTCTTGTGTTTCCCACGGTGCAAGTAGTATGAAGTTTGACTTGACGACGAAAGGAAAATTAATATCAGTTAGGAATTCAGAAAATTTCAAGTTACATCAGTGTAACGAAGGAAAAATCATGATTACAAGCTTAAGATCGAAGTTCGAGATAGCAGAATTTGTTATGATGGTATTCAAATTTTGAATAATTTAAATCAGAAAGACGAAATCAAGGACAAGAAATGATTCGACATCACAATGAGATGTGAACATTCGATTCATAATCGAAGGGAATATATGGACTTCTCAAGATATGAGGTCAGCCATAACCTTATTGAAGACACGCGTTCCGATAAGCAGATACTCATCCCACTCTTTCAACCTTGCATGTATTGGGTGGTGAGGCACCGACTTTGATGAGATTTTGAAAACCACGGATAATGATTCAAAGCTTATTTTTGTTTAGGCACACAATGCCTTAGAATATGATTTAAGATTTGTGTGGGTATTGATAAGATTCAAGGTGTAAGACATATAATCTTATAATCAAGTTCTAATAACCTATGCTTCGGTCCATCAAGATCATCACGTAGCCCAGTTTAAACACATTCTTAGTATACCGGTGATGCTTATATATAGGGTTCCCCGCAGCGTTCCCACCATATCCACGATATACCTTAAATGACGCTTAAACTGGTTACATAACATCCCAATTTTCCTTAGCATCATCCTAAAGAATAACGTAATGTAAGTTTAATAAGAGCCACCGCAACTACACTTATATATAGGCGGTTTTACCAGTTATAAATGGCTACAGTCAAACCTATACATCGGTTCCACATGGGAATTGATGGCTGTAAAGAAAACATTCCCAAAGTGTAAATAGTTTAATGTGACGTAGCAAGATCCACAAAGCGCATACGTATAGTTTATATGACGTAGCAAGATCCACAAAGCGCATACGTATAAGTTTATATGACGTAGCAAGATCCACAAAGCGCATACGTATAAGTTTATATGACGTAGCAAGAACCACAAAGCGCATACGTATAAGTTACAACCAAACCAATCCTTAGGTCCTATTACTGGAACTAATGGTTGTAATGGATGCTCGGCAAAGAAGAACCACAAAGTAGACCCACAAAGAAGAACCACACCGCCGAAAGCATCCAAGCTCAATAGCATTCACAAGTAATCATCATACAACACTTAGCATCAAGTATTAGCACATAATAGAGTATAGCCACCAAGTAACATATAAGGTAGCAACATAGCATAGAGTTAAGAGTCATAATAGCATCATGCCTCAGACAATCGGAATCATCACGTAGCCCAGTTTAAACACATTCTTGGTATACCAAGGATGCTTATATATAGGGTTCCTCGTAGCGTTCCCACCACATCCGTGGTATACCTAGAACGATGCCTAAACCAGTTACGTGACATCCGTTTATCCTTAGCATAAGGTCAATATGATTGGAAATACCATGAAGGCTTTAAGTAGGATAGGACTTGAGTAAATGTTGATAATGTTTGATTGCCTTCAACAAGGACTTATAATGTTTGATTGCCTTCAACAAGGACTTACAATGTTTGATTGCCTTCAACAAGGACTTATGATGTTTGATTGCCTTCAACAAGGACTTACAATGTTTGATTGCCTTCAACAAGGACTTACATTGTTTGATTGCCTTCAACAAGGACTTACAATGTTTGATTGCCTTCAACAAGGACTTACAATGTTTGATTGCCTTCAACAAGGACTTACAATGTTTGATTGCCTTCAACAAGGACTTACAATGTTTGATTGCCTTCAACAAGGACTTACAATGTTTGATTGCCTTCAACAAGGACTTACAATGTTTGATTGCCTTCAACAAGGACTTACAATGTTTGATTGCCTTCAACAAGGACTTACAATGTTTGATTGCCTTCAATAAGGACTTACAATGTTTGATTGCCTTCAACAAGGACTTACTAGAATTATGACCCTAGCACCCTAGGGTATAGAATAGAAACTTGTAATACTCATGATCGTTACCTCATGGTAAGATTAACCAGATTTCTCATGCATGGTGAATTGCAATTACGTGTGCACCCGTAATGGTAATTTACCTTGCATGGTCACCCTAGCTCCACTTACCCCAAGTTAACATCATAGTATTATCTAGATTTATCAAGCACAAATCATGTAATGTCCTTATGTCCATGAGCCAATAGTATTCTAATAATAGCATGTAATAGCAAGTAAGCATATGAGCACATTATGTCTAATGATAACTGCATATCCGTCATACTTTCAGGATTTCAGTCATAACTATGATAGGGTCGGATTCAATATCCGAGATCGACGCTACGCGTGATCACCGAAGTTCCCTAATAATATGATGTTGTGCGCATACAAGCGTAAAGTTCTTAGTATAAAAGTATCCCATGGAGAAAGACTAAGAGTAATAATGTCTTCCCCGGGATGTTCAGATAACACGTGTACATGTATAAAATCAAGTATGTAGGAACATACTTGTAGATTATTAGGTATATAGGAATATACCTGTATATTAAGTTCATAGACTTAATATACTTGACCCATTTGCCTTCTAGTTTTGTGTATTGACCATAGTTTATCACTCATCCCAGAAATCCCCAGGTAGCGTAACGGGTCTCGCAATGAGATTTATACGAATACGCTTGCCTTAGCCCAAAGGCCTTTTGCCAGGAAATCCAGAATACAAGTGTCTATGTGTCACACAAATCATGAAAGACATTTAGGTAAAATCAAATGCACACAATCCTTAGCATGCATTCTATATGAAGGTTCTTAGGTTATAGTCAAGGTTGAGTTCTCCACCTAATTCTCTATAACCAAGGCTCTGATACCAATCTGTCACACCCTCGCTTATAGCGGAAACACGAGGATGCGACGGACGGGATCGTCATAACACTTGGTATAATTACAGAGACATATTACGTGCAAAATCCTCGTGTCATGACGTCGCCCGACACAATGGTGACTTGTGTCGTGGTTAGTCAGTTCCACGACTATCATAGTCTTATTAATTCCAAATCTAAATTACACACCGTTCACAAATGAAACAAATGATATACATGACTAATGCAAAGCTTATTGAAATCCTGAGGGTCTCGGCTAAGGCATCAACTCTAGCTATCCTCTTTGATTATGTTCACCTGAAAAGATATACTCAAAAATGTCAACACATAATGTTAGTGAGTTCTGCAGGTTTAAATTGAAAACATGTAATTGATGCTGTATAGAATTTGATATGGAATCATACTGCAAGCACAAACCATATAACATGTGTTTAATACAACCAAACCCTAATAACATTATGCATATAAGTTCGACGGAATATATTCACCCTTGGCCGGATTGCTGGCAGCTGTGTTGGTAACTCGCAAGTTAACCAATCGTCGAAGGGTGGGGTGGGGGTGTCAACCCAGTAGTACTACCAATACCTAACCGTTGGTTCCTAACCCGGAATTAATGGTTGTAAGAATCATAGAATAACACCATGTATGCATGCAAAATAGTATCACATTGATTCCAAGTATGAAAACAGAATATACAGTGTACAACATTGAAAACGGGTGAGCATACTTTTCCCCCATTGATTGAAAACAGTAAAAACTTGTATAAACATAAAAAGGGGCCACAAAACTCACCTTGGATTGATGTAATGAATCACATACTTCACAGAATAATGCAATGCACGTCCAAACACGATCAACACCTGATTCGTGGTTCAAAATGTCAAGATTCAACGAAGAACAGGTCGCGATAGGGAAGAAGTGGTTCGAGGTGAAAATGATGATGATAAACCAATTCAATGCACAGATACCTTCTAATGATCTCAATGGACAAAAGCCCTTTGTCAATTTTGGATTATATTGACCAGAACGGTGTGTTCGACTAACTTGCAGGTCGCGGATGATGGAGGGATACGAATTCAATGAATGTGTGTTTGTGATTTGCAATCGAAGTTTGTATCCTATTTATAGGTAGATAAAGTTTATGCAGATTGATTTAATTTGATTTTAATTGTCGTCTGAGTGTGCTTTTGAGCTGTAAACGCATTCGAAAATGAAGTGGGTTTGGTGAGCTGTTTATTGATTGATTAAAGGCATTTTAAGAGTGCATACCAGCTCGAATTGGGTCCACGAATGGATTCGGACCGATTTTATGTTTCAAAATCAAGTAATCTAGGCGATTTGGACTTCGCCGGAGCTCGCCGGAAGTTGGCCGGACGGCGACCGGAAAATCGAGGGTGGGCGGGGGTTGGTTTTGTAATTTTAAAAGTTACACAAATGGTCCCTGAGGTTTGTTTGATTTATTATTTTATGTAAAAACTTTGTTTTAAAGTTTCGGATTTGACAATTTAACCCCCTGGACTTCATTATTAATATTATTATTATTTTTTTTATTATTATTATCATTATTATTATTATTAACAATATTATTATTATTGTTATTATTATTTTTATTATTATTTCTATTATTATTATTATTATAATTATTATGATTATTATTATAATTTTTATTATTATTTATTATTATTATTGTTGTAATTATTGAAATTTAACGTCAACGTATTTAACTTATTTGTTTTATAAAAATACGGGATGTTACACAGGCCATCTGTGTTGCCACCCAAACGCTCCGCACATTGTTCAAACAAATCAAAAGCCTCGTGCCTCAATCTTGTTTTTTCATTTGTAATCAGCCCATACCTATTTTCCATATTAAAAAGTCTTTTGGGCAACACGTTCCTCATCCATCTCTTCGATAAATACACGTTAGGTATCTTGTGAATGTTCTGGTTTTTATAAACACAAAACACGTCTACATAAATACCCAATCCTAGTGAACAACATGCATGAACAAGTGGCTGAATGATCGTTAAGATTCAAAATAACCTGCATATTTTAAAATGAAAAATATGAATGTACAGCACTATTTGTTTTGTATAAACATGAATTGAAATATAAACAGAGAATATGTACCTTGAACTCGCCAACCAAACCAGACTGTTCTTTGTTGTGGGAAACAATATAAATCTTAGAATTTCCAACAACTTCATAAGTTGAGACACTACAAAACCATACTGCTTTTACAATCTCCTTTTGAACCTAATCAAAAATGTTACGCGTGTACACGCAAGATGCATGTTTTTCAATATGTAAACGTGTTCGTAGCGAAGGTTTCGATGTGCTAGTACCATGCTCTAATAGCCGTTGTTGATAACGTTGTCCCTCGATTGTTGAATCAAAACATAACAGAAAATCAACAAGAGTGTTAGATCCACTAGAATTAAGTTTGAATAAAGCATTAGAGCTCTCACATCTGGATGTTGTTTTCATTAGACAACACATTTGAATATCTTTAAAATATACGGGAACCCATTGTTCCCTTATGGCAAACATATCACATAACCATTCATGATGTTCAAGGTTGTACTCACCCATAAGTAAATGCCATTGTTCTTCGAAAACTTCAGGTTCTATGAATACATTCCATACTAACTTGTGGATTGCTCTACGAATTTCATTGTTCTTTGAGACATCACCAGAAACCTATTAAAACGAAAAATATATATGTGGAAATTAATAAAATGATCGTGAAAAATATATAGATTCATTTACAACTGACTTACAGTTGTGTAAAATAGTAAAGTGATATGTGCATGACAGGACACTATCCGCATAACTTACATTTGGGGAACCTATAAACTTACTTACAGTTGTGTAAAACAGTAAAGTGATGTGTGCAGCACAGGACACTATGCGTACATTTGTGTAAACTAAACTATGTACATGATCTGAAATTAACTTTATAAGATAAAATATGATGTATTAATTATGTTTTGATGTACCTTCTTTGGGAGTTTTTTTGTGATATGCCACATGCATAGACGATGTTTAGATTCGTTTAGAACGGCAAAAACAGCTTGCTTCATTGCGGCATCCTGATCCGTTAGAACTAATGTAGGTTGTTTACCATGTGCATGTATAAACGATTCTAGTAACCACTTATAGGAATCAATTGTTTCATCATATAACAAACCAGCACCCAATGTCACACATTTTTTATGATGGTCTACACCGGTAAAAGGAACAAAAATCATGTTGTACCTGAAAAAACACCAAAATAAGATAAAAAAATAAAGGAAAATGGAATAATAGTGTGTATATAACTTACTGGTTCGTGTGGTATGTTGCGTCAAATGCTAAAATGTCTCCAAATACAGAGTAATTGCACTTAGAAACATCATCCGCCCAAAATATAGACCTAAGTTCACTTTTAACAGCTTTGCAATCGAAAGTGAAATTTTCCCAGATCACTTTACGTTGATTTAGAGTATCAATAATCATCTGAGCATCTCTATTACCAATGAACCGCCTTATGTCCCTACCAAAATTCTTGTAGTCGGTAACCGTGCCACGAACCATATGTTGACCACCCTTAATTGCGGTCTGGATCTTATGAGCAACATTTGGACCAACGTTAGCCATTCGAGCCCTGTGTATGAACTCTTGATCAGAAAAGTTCAGCTGATGACGCTTTCTAGTCAAATCTTGATTATTACTGTCTACAAGACCATGGTTGTGTTTCTCAACAAAATCATAGATAATAAAATGTCCATTCTTAAATTTGACCCTTATGCATGCAGGGCATTCAGTAACCTTGATAGAAGATGTTCGTGAAGGTCAATAAGATGATCCATTATTCCTAGAATCAAATTGTTGACCACGAGGCTTACCGGACTTGCTACATAGAATATATTTATGCGTAATAATACCATGTTTCTTCTTAGTAGTGGATAATATTATATCAAAACCAGAATTCTCCGCATATAACTGATACATAAGATAAACGTCATCCCAATTAGAAAATTTTGTACCAACAATTGGTTTTAAATCTTCAGGCGAGTTAGGCATCCAGTATTTAGTTCCATTAGGAGAATGGAAGAAGTTACTGCAAATTGATTCCTCTTTGCCATTATCATTTATAACTACCAATAAAATGAAATGAAAAAATTAATAAAAATTTATATCTATTGATTTACATAAATGTATAACTTTGTAAATCAAGCATTTAAAAAAAAACATTGAAAAATATGTGCTACCTTCTGATTGAAGATGATTAAAAACATCCAATTGTTCATTCAAATTGGATGAATCCTGATTAATGTTACATGATGATCCATCATTGACATTGTTATGCATGTTGATAACAACCATCTGAAAAAGCAATATGAATATACACCTGCGGGGAAAAACGAAATGTGCAAAGGTTCTGTACAACAACGTAAATCTGAACTAAGAATCTACTCAAAATATATCTGGTTCTGAACCCATACAATAGGTCTGTATAAATTTACATATACGTAAACCTGAACAACTTATACATCACATAGATCCATCGTTTATTCCATACAATTGTATGAATCATGTTTATTCAATACAATTATATGAACATCTAAAAATGAAATTATAATCGATGTATACAGAAATCGTTAATTGAATCTTCGAACATTGAGATGCTGATACGCTTATCAAGCTTCGAAAAAATGCAATACGAGATAATTAACACCTATATCAATCGTTTATGATGACAAAATCGATTGAGAGAAACAATGAAAATGGTGACTTACGCAAACAGCAAAGGATGAAGATGCGTAGATGTTGCATTCGATTTTTTGATCAGAAACGTAATGAAAAGATCCAAATATTATGATGATAGATAGTTACCTAACTTAAAGGAGATAAAAATAGAATATTATTTAGTGAATATTGTGTTTTTACTTAATTACCCCTCATGATATATAAAATCCAAAAATAAATTAATTATCAATCAAGGGCTATAAATGGTTCTTTCGGTTCTGAAGATTTAATTAGGTTCTGTAATGATCCTGTCTCATATATATATATATATATATATATATATATATATATATATATATATATATATATATATATATATATATATATATATATATATATATATATATATATATATATATATATATATATATATATATATATATATATATATATATATATATATATATATATATATATATATGAATGGGTTCATGTGATAACTCATCCTATTTGTGAGAACCCATTAACTCAATCTTAGCATTCATTAATTATAAAATAATTAAGATTCTAAATGAGTGGTAGAGATGAGGTCAAGAGTATATTAGTCTTTTAAATTATTGTACTTGTTTGTGATGTGTCATTTGATTTGACCAAAAGCTTTCAAAATATCTTTTTCTAATTTCTTTTAAATTTTAAATAACTTACCAACATCACCACCAATCCATATCCAAACCCCTAATCCACCTCCACACCACCAGTTAACCTCCAGTAAAACACTTCCCGTCGACCTCCTCCAGCACATTACTTGTTGTGCCCACCACAACACCATCATCGTAACAACACCTCCTACCGCGACGTCAACCACCAAAGCACTACCGTCGTCACCAGATCCCTCTATCCTTAAGAGTGCATGATTCAAATCTGGGTTTTTATTCTTTACCACAGACACCACCACCATGAGCATACCACCATTTCCTCTCTTTCATCCCTGTCTCCTCTCTTTCATCTCCATGCCACCACCACCTGCACAACTCCCCACCGCTGCCACCTGCATCGTCGCCACCGCTGCCACCAACACCGCAACCTTTCTCTCATTTCTTGTTTATGATTTGTTATATTTTGGCAGATCTTGTGGGTATGTATTAATTTTTAATGTTCTTGATTTTTACCTTTATCTTCTTAGTTCTCATGTTCTTGCTCTGTTATCATTAATTATTGTCAGTTTGGAATTTTTTAGTTTTATTTCTTCATAAATTTAGGCTTATTTTTACCTATAATGTACTTTATCTTGTAGCCAACAAATTATTCAATTGAGGTATGTAATATAATGCAACAGACTGGTGCCAAATCGTTATTGTTCCGTCTTATGTGTTTTTCATCTTTGTTCTATCCTGTTCAAGATGAGTTAGTTTCAGATTTGGTGGTTTTCAGACATGTTTATCGAGTAATAGTATACATCACAAAAGAAAATATTATTTTTATTTAGTTTACATTAGTTTACATTGATTTACGTTGGTTTACAGACTGGTTTACATCGGTTTAACTTTGTTTACGTTACTATGGTTTTGTTATTCTGGTTTTGTTATAGTGTTGAAATTTCATTACGGTGTTGTAGTTACATGGTGTAATGTCGTTTGATTGTTAGGTTGTCGTATTCTGTCTTTGTGTTTTTCATCTTCGATTCTATTTTGTTTAAGATGTTTTAATTCCAGATTTAGTGGTTTTCAGGCATGTTTATCGAGTAAAAGTATACCCCACAAAAGAAAATGATATTTTTATTTAGTTTACATTAGCTTATATCAATTTACATTGGTTTACAGATTGATTTACATCGGTTTAACTCATATTATTACATTTGTGCATTACGTTATGTTACAGTAATTTCGAACGGTCTTTTTTGGCAAAAGTATAATGAAATTAAAGAGAAAAATTAGATTAATTTAATGGTGTTATTTTTATATAAATCTAACATTTGATAAAAAAGTTAAAGTAGTTTAAAAAACAAGGGGGTAAACTTTTATAAAATAAAAAGTAAATAGTAGATGAAATATTTTAATAGTAGGTGGTGACACTTGTCACTACCAAATAAAAAGTTGACTTTTGAGTAGTATTGAAATGTAAAAAATGTCCTTTTCTTTTAAAAAAGAATGGAAACACTTGGCATCATCTCATACCATAATAGTTTAATCAATGGTTCACATTTGGTTAAAGGGTTTTTACAATAACCATGGGTTCTTAATAGAACTTGACCATATATATATATATATATATATATATATATATATATATATATATATATATATATATATATATATATATATAGGGGAGAGTTCTAATGAAAACCATATTATAATTGAAAACGAAAAAAACCATTTATTCACCATTGATCTTTTTGATCTATGATTGAGATTAATTAATGGTATTTTAGTAATTAAATGAAAGTTTATGAGTGTTTAAATAGGCATTAAGGGTAAAATAGGAAGAACATAAAATAATTAACTTTCTAAATTTACTCACATCTTTCCAATTTCTCTCACCTCTCACCTCTTTCTTATATTTAAATAATCAAATATATTATTTTTATACTTTGGATTGAAAAATTAAATAATCATTGTTTTTTTACAAATAAAATAAAGAATATGATTGGTTATGCATGCATCACACAGTGTTACGTATGCGTAACATTGTGTGTTACGTATATGTAACATTGTCATACGTATGTGTAAAATTGATGCACGTAACAGTGGTACATATACGTAACAACAGAGTTACGTATATGTAGCAACAATAATCATACTGTGATTATGATAACACTACAAATCTTCATGTTCATTATGTTTTAGTGTTACATATACGATGATAAATGTCATCTTATAAATTAAATAAATAATAGAATAGATTTAGTCAACACCTACCAAAATTAAAGGGTGTTAAAATTACCATACTAGCCTTTTAAATAAAAAACTAAAAATTGAAAGACAATTTTTTCATTGATATGTAGCAAATGGATGGCTGGTACGTATACGTATGGACAATGTATGTAAGCTTATATGTAAGTCTTTGTTCGTTTAATAGTGCGGTTAGGGTTTGCTTATAAACTAAAGAAGGTTTGGTACATATATGTAAGCATATAGGATTCTGTTATTATTTGGTGGCTTTGGTTGCTTAAGAACCGAACATGGCTTGGTACATATACGTATGATCCGTATATGTAAGGAGCTAAAAGAATGTACGCTATTTATTATAGTTATATAATGGATGGAAAGGAGTAATTCAACATATTAGGGGTATATTTTGGAACATGGCTTGATACATATACGTATGATCCATATATGCAAGCAACAAAATTAATGTACATTGTATGTATTTTTGTTACATATACGTAACCTATATACATAACGTGTTAGGGTTTTCTAATCTTCATCTTCTTTATCATAAATACTAAGAACACACTAGTATGTGCTTTTAAATATATAAAAATATACAAGATTTCATTCATATCTTATTGTGAATATTAAAAATCATGATTAGAAAAAATAGGAAAATCTCAAAAAAGACGATTTAAAATCGTATATCATCAAAAAATAAAATTAAATTAAACTCACAAGATAATGATTTCTACGTAGAAGAAGAGGAAGATGTATCAGAAACCTCATGATGCACTTACCAACTTCAGTAATATAATAATTTGAATTGAAATTGATTTGCGGTGGCGAATATACTCGAACAACAAATAAAATAATTTTTTTATGATTTATAGAGAAATAAAAGAATGAGTTAGTCAACAAATCAATTAACATTAGAGTAAATCAAGGAATTCTTAAATTTAGATAATTACTAAAATTAAATGATGTCAAATTTACAAAACTAACCTTTTAGTTCAAAAATAAAAGGGAAAAAAGGAAAAAATCTAATTGGTTGAAAGTGGTTTTCATGGTTTTCAATTATAAAAGTGGTTTTCATTTGATCCCTCCTATATATATATATATACATATATATATATATATATATATATATATATATATATATATATATATATATATATATATATATATATATATATATATATATGACGTGCTGTCGCAGTACACGTAAATTTAATCCAAATTACAGTTCAAAGATAGTAGTAAAAAGGTATCAAACATAGGGAGTTTGTGGAATATGTGTTTATCTTATAGTCCTGTAAATTAACTATAATTACCCTAAAATGCAAAAATTACATATCAAGAATTGGATTGTTTTGGTTTAAGAACTAATAATAACTAAATATATTGCACATCACAACGTACTTTTGTAACAGGTTAAGAACAAGTGATCACCCTAGATTTCAGGTTTTAATCCACACTTATGTTTATGCTTACTAGAAAGAACCACATAGACATGGTTCGTGCTTGAATAGTCGTTTGTGATGAAAGAGAACTAAGTACTCGGTTTGTAAAATGCGAGGTTGTTACTCGATGATCAATTGACAATTATCCAACCTTAATCCCTCCCATGATATCTCGATTGCCCATGGCACCAAGAACGTATGGTTTGGGTTAACATCAAACAACAATCAACAACTTACAAACAAATATCCAAACACCATAATAACTCAAACAAACATTCAAAGTTATCATTCTAGAAATTCAAGCACAAACATAGTGTTTCAAAAGCAAACCTTACATCTAGGATGATCACCACAAGTTTAGCCAAGTATGACTTGAATCTTCATCCTCACACAATGGTTCATGTTCAAAGGAATTGACTCCCCAATCAATTGTTTTGCAATCTTTTTAAACTAGCAAACACAGACCAAATTCCCCTCTTTCTGCCCCAAAAGTCGTCAGATCCAGATTTTGAGCAAAAGGCACCACTCAAACCATTTTATTAAGGCAAGTTGCACTTTTTCGTCAGCAGCTACCGTAACTTACGGTAGCCACCGTAAGTTACGGTGGAAACCAAATCAGTACGGTGGAAATCCACTGCATTACGGTGGAAATAATAGTGTTTGGGGGGCCACCGTAACTTACGGTGGCTACCGTAAGTTACGGTAGACCCCCACTTTTCTTGTTTGATTCCTTCTTCCCATCCTTCCTTGCTCCATCCCGTTGAGGTCCGTCCACATCTGCGTTTTCTTCATTTTAAGCTCCATAATGTGCCTGAAACAAAAGCAACTGTAGTTATCTAATTCAAGATAATTACACAACCAAATATGAGAATATCACGCGTTTTAACATCATAAAAGGGTTGTTCCTTGAACCACCCGTCACATCCCCACACTAGACCGTTGCTTGTCCCAAGCAACATATCAAATCAATTTCAAACAAGCGATCAACGTAACCTAAGCATAAACATGTAATACTTTTACTAACCCTTTCGTAACACCCAAAATGATACACCCTCTCGGGCGGTTGTTCCCTCCTCTCGGTGACAAGTAAGCACTAGCATCTATCAGCTAGACACACAAAAGGCAAACGGGCGGTTGCACAACTATAAGCTTGTACATAAATCGACCCTTCTCTTAACAAATGCCAAACATGAATGCATATCAAAGGGACTTCCAGGTTGTAACGTGACTAGGTGTATGGGTAGGAAATGGAATATATATGAAGAAGCGAAAACTTAACCTGGTCTTTTATTACACAATAACATAAACAACTAACTACCAAGCCTAACTACTATGCACAAGATACTCAACTTCAATCCTTTTTTTTCTTCTTTCTTCGTTTTTCTCTTTTTTTTCATCTTTTTTTTTCATCGCTTTTTCCAAAAAAATTTTATATATATTTTTTTCTTTAATAACAATAAAACAAACACGAAATCTTCACGCAAACATTCAACATAGCATTGAAGATGATTACAACTACTAAACAACTACTAACACTATAAGATCAGGTCAAGTTGGGTAAATTTAAAAGTAACTAGGTAAGGGGTAATAAACTATAGGCTTTTAGGCACAAAATTGGGCAACTAAATGTCCAAACCCCCGCCCCTCTTGCAACCAAGCTCATATATATAATTTATGAGGTCCAACCCCCCAAATCCCACACTCGCACACATCAAAGACGAGGCTACCTAAATGCCCTTATTCTTTTCACATTCATATTCAACTAAGGTCTCGAATCGTATTCAAGCACAAGTTCTAATGCACCCCCACCTGTTGCCACTCTCATAAAGAAATGTGTTATTTATCTACAAGTGTGGCTTCAACTCTCACCAAGAATAAGACTGATTAAAGGTTACCGATGCATCATTCGGAATTAATCCAAGGTGTTCAAATTCTCACAATGTTTTGCTAGAATTTTTTTAAAAACTTCAAAATTTCTCCGCATCGCCACACTTGGGATACATTGTCCCCAATGTATGGTTTTGAAAGGAACAAAATAAACAAAACAAAAGACTCAAAAAGTTGAAAATATTTTTTTTTGTTTTTATGACACTAACACCTCTTTAATTCAACCCCGACACATAAACATTAACATATCATAAGCTCCACCCTACCACCCAACCGAACTACTCAAAAGAAAACAAGAAACAAACTATACAAGAGAAGATGCAACCTGAATAGCTTGACTTATGGTGGCCTTGTGGGATGTTTCAACTCTTGCCGGGAAACTTGACACACCTTCCCGCAACCTGAATAACAAGTGTGCTGCATCCAATCTTCTTACCTTCACTATCCATCTCAGTTTGTTCAACCATCTTCTCCACCTTCTTTTTCTTCGCTCTTCTCTTTCTCTTTCTCTTTTTTTCTTTAGCTGCAACCTCTTTTACTTCCTTTAACATGTCAACAGCAAAACATGCTTCCTCGATAGAAGGGTTAGTAACAATAGAAAACATATTTAAGTTCAAAACCTTCTCACCAAACTTCATGTTCACCATTCCTAGCTCACAATCTAGGACTGCCTGTGCAGTAGCTAGAAACGGCCTACCCAAGATGACTGAATGTGGTGCATTCTCAATAGAAGAAGTGTAATCCAGTACCAGAAAATCCACTGGGCAGTAGCAATTTCTCACCTTTATAATGACATCTGTTAGCATACCCCTGGGCCTAATGGGTGTTTGGTTAGCCAACATTATTAGGGTATCAATATATTTCAATGGACCAAAATCAAATTTGTCATATAAATGCCCGGGGAGGATGCTAACACATGCTCCTAGATCTAAAAGTGCCCGGTCAATTTTAAGGTCTCCTATATGAATTGGAATCAAGGGCACTCCTGGATCTGGGAGTTTGAGGGGTAATTTATCTAACAAAGGAACACTTACCTGAGATGTGAATTCCAAAGCATTAATGTGTACTTGTTTTGAGCTCTTGGAACTAGATTGGTGATTAGGATTCACCACAGTATCACTTGGCAACTCTCCTTTGTTCTTCTTCAAGTTTGCTACTTCTGTTGCGAGTGGCCCATTTGGATGCTCAAAGATTGAATGGCCTTGTCACGAATTTCATCTTTTTGGGCCCTAGCATCATCCAACTGATTTCTCTTTTACATCTCCTGTTGCAGCATCATAAGAATATCCATAACTTCATTCCCGCTTGAAGTAACATGACCCGCTGAACCACCTTGCTCATTACCCGATTATTGAGATTGCCTTTGGAAACCTTGATTGTTTCCACCCCAGTAATTGCCTTGACTATTGAATTGTTGGCGAGGCACATAGTTACCTTGGGTGTTTCCTTGAAAATTCGGGTTGGATTGATTGGCCGGATTCCCATAACTGAAGTTGGGATGATTTCTCAAACCCGGATGATAGGTATTTGAATTCATGTTGTAATTTCTTCCACCAAACCCTTGACCTTGAATAGCATTCACTTCCTCCACTTGTTCCAAAGTTACCGTGCAAGAATCCACAGTATGCCCTAACTCATTGCAATTTGTACAAACATTGTAAACTTGATTTGTAGCTTGTACATTACCATCATCCACCGCATGAACTGGAGCTCGTGTAATGACCGATCGTGCTCGTCTTGATGATTGAGCCTTCCTCTTTGACGTAACCGCCATTTGTTCCAAAAATGCCCAATCGTCTTGCTCGTAATTTGTACCAAATGTACCATTTGTGATAGACATTAAATCCCGGGCATCTTCAGAATGAAGCCCCTCGTGAAAAGCGTTCAACAACTCCCATAACTCAATTCCATGATGAGGACAATTCTTGATCATCATGTTAAACCGCTCAAACGCCTCATGAAACATTTCACCTTGTTGTTGTTGGAAGCTTATCAAGCTTCTCCTAGCATTATTAGTCTTTTGGGCTGTGAAAAACTCTTCTAAAAACCTTTGTTGCATCTCAGCCCATGTGTAAATTGAAGCAGATGGCAAAGTGTAGAACCACCTCTTTGCCTTATCCTCCAATGAAAACTGAAATAACACCAACTTGACATCATCCGCAGAAAATCCTTGACCACCAATTGTGTTACAAATTGAGTCATAAGCTTCCAAATGAAAATAAGGTTCTTCCGTCGCTAACCCTTTGTACTTTGGCAAACTTTGAAGTGAATTTGTTCGGACTTCAAACGTTCTCCCTTGATTGTTTTGAGGAATGACCATTGGTGAAGGATTATTTATGATGATTGGACGAAAGTGTGCCTCAATACCCTAGCAGCGTCCCAATTATGCCTTCGTGGAACACCCAACCTAACTCTTGGTCGCTGAGGACCCATTGGTATTTGAACTTGTGGTCCTGGAGGCATGAATTGCTGAAATGGTGGTTGAAAGTTTGCTCCCCCATATTGTGGTGGAATCTACTTGAAACTGTGTTCCATAATGTGGTCTTACTTGGGTTTGTATTTGTGGTGATATAATTTGTTGCTGCACAACTTGTGGTTGTGGTCTCCCATATCCTTGCATATCTTGTCCTTGACTGTAATCATAATTTCCTTGATCAGCATCTCCTTCGTACGTATACCCTTCTTCCTCATGTCTCCTAAGTGCATCACCATAACCACCATCAACACCAACTCCTCCTGCTCTCGATGTTTGTACAACTTGAGGTTGTTGGTATTGTGTATCCGGTTGCATCTGAGAGGTAGGGGGAGTATGAAATATGGATGGGTTGGATTGATATGGTTATGGTGTTGGTACTGGTTTAGACGATGATGGTTGACCGGTTGTTGGGAATAAATATGAAAAGGGCGGAATGGGTGCTGATGTGTCAAAGCTAAAAGAATATTTGGTTTGGGTACATGTAGGTAATGGGGTATGGGTTGGTTCAGTTTCCGATGTTGATGTAAACGTGGGTAAAGGTTTGGGTGGTGTTGTTTGACCCGTAGTGGGAGGTGATGAGGGAGGATCCATTGTGTTTTGTGGTGTAACGGGTGATGTAGGTGCTATTGGTGAACCACTGAATTTATTTTGTCTGTGTAAGACTCTGTTCCTGCGAGCAGCTCGCTCAATTTCTGGATCAAACACTAATGGTGATGATAAGTGCGAGTTTCTGGTATGCATACACCTGAAACAAAAACCTGCACACTACACACAACCAGCGTAACACCAAAATAACAAAACAAACTAATAAGCAAACACACGTTGCGCACAACTCCCCGTCAACGGCGCCAAAATTTGACGTGCTGTCGCAGTACACGTAAATTTAATCCAAATTACAGTTCAAAGATAGTAGTAAAAAGGTATCGAACACAGGGAGTTTGTGGGAATATGTGTTTATCTTATAGTCCTGTAAATTAACTACAATTTCCCTAAAATGCAAAAATTACATATCAAGAATTGGATTGTTTTGGTTTAAGAACTAATAATAACTAAATATATTGCACATCACAACGTACTTTTGTAACAGATTAAGAACAAGTGACCACCCTAGATTTCAGGTTTTAATCCACACTTATGTTTATGCTTACTAGAAAGAACCACATAGACATGGTTCATGCTTGAATAGTCGTTTGTGATGAAAGAGAACTAAGTACTCGGTTTGTAAAATGCGAGGTTGTTACTCGATGATCAATTGACAATTATCCAACCTTAATCCCTCCCATGATATCTCGATTGCCCATGGCACCAAGAACGTATGGTTTGGGTTAACATCAAACAACAATCAACAACTTACAAACAAATATCCAAACACCATAATAACTCAAACAAACATTCAAAGTTATCATTCTAGAAATTCAAGCACAAACATAGTGTTTCAAAAGCAAACCTTACATCTAGGATGATCACCACAAGTTTAACCAAGCATGACTTGAATCTTCATCCTCACACAATGGTTCATGTTCAAAGGAATTGACTCCCCAATCAATTGTTTTGCAATCTTTTTAAACTAGCAAACACAGACCAAATTCCCTTCTTTCTGCCCCAAAAGTCGTCAGATCCAGATTTTGAGCAAAAGGCACCACTCAAACCATTTTATTAAGGCAAGTTGCTCTTTTTCGTCAGCAGCTACCGTAACTTACGGTAGCCACCGTAAGTTACGGTGGAAACCAAATCAGTACGGTGGAAATCCACTGAATTACGATGGAAATAATAGTGTTTGGGGGCCACCGTAACTTACGGTGGCTACCGTAAGTTACGGTAGACCCCCACTTTTCTTGTTTGATTCCTTCTTCCCATCCTTCCTTGCTCCATCCCGTCGAGGTCCGTCCACAGCTGCGTTTTCTTCATATTAAGCTCCATAATGTGCCTGAAATAAAAGCAACTGTAGTTATCTAATTCAAGATAATTACACAACCAAATATGAGAATATCACGCGTTTTAACATCATAAAAGGGTTGTTCCTTGAACCACCCGTCAATATATCACTGTAATATATTTGGCCAACTATATATATACAATTATAATACATATTAAATCAATAAACCTAATAATTTTTTTAACACTAAGTAATAAGGTATTTATTATTCGTTCATTTACGTACACAATATACAAAGGAACAAAGGCAACAAATCATCAAAATTGTAGGTGAATAACTAAGCTACTATCTTGTATGTAACAAACTAATTGAATTGGTATATTGTTGACTTTATTTAGAGGATATATTTAAATTGCGATGATAATTATCCTTTTACTTAGTATGTCCTCGCAAGATGGACGATCGGTTAGTAAGTCCAATCTTGGAAATGAGAGAATGAAACCGAGAACGATGTAGCGGTTTGGTGAGAACGTCAGCTAATTTATCATCATCGAATATATGAGTAACTCGAAGAGAACCATGTATATTTTCTCAAACAAAACGAAAATCCAAGGCAAGGTGTTTCATACGAGAGTGAAAAAACGGATTTGCTGAATAATTTGTTGCACTTACATTATCACAATAGATGGTGGGTGTGACGTACGATTTGTAACCCAATTCCGATAAAAGGATGTAAGCCATTGAACTCGGTTGTTGCCGATTCAACAATCCTAAATTCAACTTCAGTTGAAGAATGGGCTGATGTTGATTGTCACTTAGAGGACCATGCAATGGGATTGGAACCAAGATAAACAATATAACCCGTCGTGCTTCAGAATGTTTCCTTGTCACCCGCCCAATCAACATCGGTTAATGCATTAAGTCATAGAGGAGAATGATGACGGAGTAATAAGCCATGATGAAGAGTGGCATGCAGATAACGTACAATCTCTTAAGAGCTGACCAATGTATAGTAGTTGGTGCATGCATAATTTGTGATAATTGGTTGACCATAAAGGCAACATCCGGTCTTGTAATCAATAAGTATTGCAAAGCTCCAACAATAGCTTGGTAATCTGTAGGTGATGAGAGAGGCGTGCCACCAAGTGATGTGAGCAGATTGGAGCTAGTAATCGGAGTGGAAAGCGGCTTACAATCATGCATTTTGGCTCGCGAGAGAATGTCTAATATATATTCAGATTGAGAAAGGAAAACACCATTTGTATGTGGGAGGACTGCTTTGGTCGGCCATGGATGCGATAAAGTAGGGTATCAATTGAGGAAGAAGAAGAACAAAATATGATGGATCAGAATTGCTCTAATACCGTAATAAAGTATTGAAAAAACTTGATTATTCATTCATTTACATACACAATATACAACGGAACAAAGTACAACAAATTATTACAATTGTAGGTGAATAACTAAGCTACTATTTGTATATAACAAACTAGTTGAATAGGCATATTGTTGACTTTATCTAGAGGATATATTTGAATTGTGATGATAATTATCATTTTTCTTAATACTAAGCATAAAAATGAAATTTAAAGTTGTTAAGAGACAATTTTGACCATGCTTTTACTTTTAGTTAATTATCTCCCGTTCACACAATCATCTTTTCCTGTCATATGTTCATCGCATAATCGGCTATAGCCTTAGACTCATTAAACACAAGTCCATAACATATTGTCGTTCATAAAAATATTATGTTATGAAACATGGTTGCTTTTTGAGTCATATATTACTTAGGATCTAACATTATCACTGTCACTTATTGCGATATAAATCGGATAACACACTAGATAGTTGGGTTGTACAAAATTGTTTGTCGCCTGTTTGTAATCGCTCGAAGCTCGTTAGAAAAATTAACGCTCTATAAATGCTCTTTCGATTTCCCTTTGATTGTAAACAAGCCTATCGGCTCTGTTCTATTTGGAGACAAGCCAAGCACGAGCAGAACCTCTCAATTCGGTTCTGCTCGGCTCGTAAACAACTAAACGGCCCTCCTCCTTCGCAAATAGCTCTTCGTTAAGCACACACCGAAGTACCGAACACACCCTAACGGTTCCTTTGTACCCTATTTTGCCTCCAAAACTCGGCGGCGGCGGCGATGGGCGGAGCTCCACTTCCCATCGCCTCCTCCTCCTCCTCCTTCTCATCGTCATGAGATTCAAATCCTCCACCATCAATCTCCACATCTTGACCAGACACAAGCACAAACACCACCTCATGGACTTATCAACTCTCTCTCAAACCCTAACTCCACACCCCACCGAACCCCCTACCGTAGCTGACTCCGACGACAACCTCTGCTCCGAAACAACGCCACCGTCTCCTCCGAAACAATCCTTAGTAACAGATTCGTATTTTTTTGGTAGTTCAGATGGATACTTGAATCCAGAAGCTCGAATCGAAAAAGCTTGGTCCTATTGGAAAACCCTAGGCGAACCTAAGCTTATTGTCGCTCCAATGGTGGATAACTCGGAGCTTCCCTTTCGGATCCTCTGTCGGAAATATGGAGCTCAAGCTGCTTATACTCCTATGCTTCACTCTCGGATATTCTCCGAGAACCATAAGTATCGATCTGAAGAGTTCACTACCTGTGAGGTACATATATGATATGAATTGATCTAGATAGCGTGTTGTAACGTTCATGAAATGTTGCAGCAGACTTATTGTTACTTGAATTTGTAGGAAGATCGGCCTTTGTTTGTTCAATTTTGTGCTAATAATCCGGAGACTCTGCTGGAAGCAGCGCGCAGAGTGGAGGCTTATTGCGATTACGTTGACATTAACTTGGGGTAACTTTGCTAATTTTCTGTTTGATTGGTTGATGTATAGAAGAAATTGTGTTAATTGATGTTCATTGTTGCTAGCATATGTGTGATAGAGATGCATGATAATTGAAGCAATGTTAGAACACTGTCATTGAATTTCAAAATGTGTAGAATGTGCTGTTATCAATTCGTCATCTTCTTCATTGATTAAGTTAAGTTGCTGTTTAGTGATGGTCTGCAAATCATTTCCCATAGCAGATGCCCTCAACGTATAGCTAGAAGAGGAAATTATGGAGCTTTTCTAATGGATAATCTTCCTCTAATCAAATCCTTAGTTGAAAAGCTAGCTTATAACCTCCATGTTCCTGTTTCTTGCAAAATTCGAATCTTTCCAGACTTACAAGACACTCTAAACTATGCAAAAATGCTAGAAGATGCAGGCTGCTCGCTTCTTGCAGTTCATGGGCGCACTAGAGATGAAAAAGATGGGAAAAAGATTAGAGCGAACTGGGATGCCATACGTGCTGTTAAGAATGCCCTTAAAATACCAGTTCTTGCAAATGGAAACATCCGTCACATGGATGATGTGAGGAATTGCTTGGAGCAAACAGGTGCTGATGGTGTACTGTCAGCTGAATCACTTCTTGAAAACCCTGCTCTCTTTGCTGGATTTGGAGCCGTTGATCAGGTTGATTTGGTGGTTGATTATTTGAAGCTTTGTGAGAAACATCCCGTGCCATGGAGGATGATTAGATCTCATGTTCATAAGATGTTGGGGGAGTGGTTTAGGGTTCATCCACAGGTGAGGGAAGATCTTAACAAGCAGTACAAATTGAGCTTTGAGTTTTTGTATGATATGGTTAACCGGCTTCGGGATCTTGGTGTTACAAGGCCACGTCATGAGGGAACTGTTTCGGAAACTGTATCTGAGGACAAAGATGGAGTGCAGGTTCTTTGTGCAGAGAGTTAGGAACTGCAGTTGAAAAGGTAAACCATTTTCTATAAATTTACATGAATTCATTGGTTTGTTGCCTTTAATTAAAGAAACAAGGAGGGTGTAGACCATAGATAATAATCTAGTATTTATCTCCATTCTTTTGGTAGTCTGATTGTGATGATATGATGATAAAACATCTTGCATTGTGCTGATTAAACTACATTATTGACATTATTATTCTTGAATGTAACGCGCTAATGTCGAGTGGCATTTACATATAATATAGATATGAAAAGTTGAATAAAAGATCGAGTCAAGTCTCTACCAATTCAAGCTTCACTCGTTAGGTGGTTTGGGCACATCAGTTAATTATGACTCATGACTCGTTCTTCATGCAGTTAATTTGGGAACAAATTTTTACTTATGAGTCAATTTCGTCTACTAAATTTATATAACGGGTCAATTTGAGTCCATTTAAATTGTACAATAGGTCAAAATGGATCACCCTTTTAAAACATATTAACTTCAAGTGGTAGTACCACTTGTTACCATTAGCCTTCATGAGAAGAAATGTAGTCAGCGAACCTATTTTAGTATATTTTTTCTTTTCATAAAACGATCCATTCAAAGCAATCCCATCTATAAAAAAACACCAATTCAGACACTTATGTCAAGTCCAATATTGAATATGTTTTATTTGCGATTACTATTAGTAATTTTATAACCAATTAACTTTTTAAATAATCAAGAAGTTAATGTATAATAAAAGGGTACACTAATATGGAAGTAACATTTGTACATATAACCCATATAACCATTTACATGTTTTTAACTACAAAAAGCTAAAGAAAACAAATATAGTATTGTACTTGTTTAAGGTTGTTTGAATATAATTATATGTATAGTTAACTATTTCTTATCTCAGATTATGTAGAATAATAAATTAAGGTCTAGCAAGGATGAGCACACAAAGTAATATGTTGGAACAAAATCCAAATCATATCTATGCATTACATTAATTCTTTACATGAAGAAATTACATTTACACAAATCCCTCAAGAATGTTTATTTAAGACTGAACCCAAATTTCAAATTCCATCATAAATAATCAAATTCTACAACGGCTACCACAAACCACACAATGCAGTACGCCGGAGAAGAACCCCTGCTTACGCCACCTTCGCCGCGGCAGGACGGTTCCGGCAGAACTGGTGGCTGCCACCCTCATCCACCACCCTTTCCACCATATAATGTGCCAATAAATCCTTTGAAGACTTCACCAAATTCTCCTTACACAAAAACTCTTCACTAGACACCCTCTCAACCTCCCTCTTATGATCATGCACGAAAACATGCGTTTTCCTGTTACCACCCTTCTTGCTCCTCGCGAGGACGCCGGCGGTAAAGATCGCTGACATCCTCCCGGGCCCCTCGGGCCAGTACCCGCGGGGCCCGTCCACCAGTATAATATCCCAGTCCAACTCATACAACTGGTTAGGAAGATCATTCAACCCGATCTTGCACTCCGAAAACAAAAGATTCTGCACGGGCCGGCACTCGTTACGCGCTTGTTCCCGAACCAAAGTCACAAGCTCATTGAGCTCACTGATCTTTGTGGTGTACTGCACATCATACGCTTCGATCTCCGGGTGTTTCTCCTCTATGTAAGCAGCATAATAACGGTTTTCATCGATGAAAACAGTGCGCCCACGGTGGTTCAACGCGTTCCACAACAGTGTTTCGGGTGTCAGCCCGAAAACAAGAAAGTTACAAGGTGAGGGACATTGGCGTAGGACATCAGAGATTTGTTTAATATCAGTATGTGACATGTGCTCAGATGTGTTGGTGTTGGCTGCATAGTAGATCAGCGCCTTGGCGACGGATTTGGGGAGAATGTGGCGGTCGAGGGTGGCTGCAGTGGCGGTTATGGCGGTTGCAGTGGCGTTGGTGGCGGTTAATGTGATGAAGGATTCGCGGGTGTAGATGAAGGTGAGGAGGGAGGCTATGGCGAAGATGGAGACGGTGGCGATGAGGCAGTAGAGGCGGTTGTTGGAGCCTTGTTTTTGGATGTAGGGGTGGAGGAGGATGAGCTTTGTTCCGCCATTGTTGATGGTGTTCTTCATCTGTGATGTGTGTGTGTGTATGTGTGTGTTGGTGTGAGGTTGAAGATGGGGCTTTGAGTGGTTTTAAAGAAGGTGTTGAGGGTGGATTGAGCAGGAAATAAGGGTTGAAGCAAAAGGGATTGATGGAGATGTAACAATGGCTAAGGCACCATATTGGATTGTGAGGTTTCATCTGTAATTTAACTTAACTGTCCACCTAATTAGATAAACTAATAATTAGGAATAATGAGTATTATGATTTAGCATGTATAAAACTTGTTTGATACTTTTTAGTTTTAATATTATGAATATGTAACTTGATTAACAAAACGATTCGCTCCATGTATAAAAGCGTTTAGCCTTGAAAGCCGATCTAATAATTAACAACACGATCCGCTCCATGTATTCTTTAACTAATTTAGTGATTTATAATATACTAGGTTAGTATCCCGTGTATTACACGGGTTGAATAAATAAAATATTAAATAATTAATAATGAAAATTTATTAATTATAAAATGATATGATTGATATTGTATATGAATGTAAGTAATAATACAATGATATCATTTTTTAAACTTTTGTTTCTAAACACTTATTGCTTTTTTTAATAAATATTTTGTTTCAAACAAACCGTTTTAAAAAATATCAATATTAAAATTTTTCTTATTATAACTCCTAATTTTGGTTATTTTGTTTTACATAAAATCTTAAAAAAAACATTTTAAACTATTTTATATTCTTAATTATGTTTGCTGCTTTAGAAAATATTTTTATTTTTTAAATTTTGTTCATTTAGAAGTTACATTTATCAAAGCATCTCTTTCTCAATTTCTTTAAAAATAATTTTAATCTCAAAAACAATTAAATGATATTATTAGTATTTAGTGTAGTTATTAAATAAAAGAGAGAAGCGGGAAAATTAAAATTAGATGGTCTAGAATTTAACCAATTGTCATCTTAAAACTTTCTTTTATTATAATAGATAGATTTGAGATACAACATGACTAAGGAGTTGTTTGATTACCACTGATTCAGTAATATCTGACTAAGTTAGAAGCTGATCCAGTTAGAAGTTCTGACTGAGTCTGCATTTGACTGAAAATTGGTTGTTTGATTTAACAGAGCTGACCGAGACTTTTCCATCAAACATCCAAAACGTTAAATTCCCGCACCCTTTTCTCCCCAACACCCCTTTATATAAACCCATATTCCAAACAACACCATTGTTAAAACTCATTCTTCCAAACAACACCATTGTTAAAACTTAAAACTCTTAATATAAAACCCATCCTTCCCCTTCCCCTTCCCCTTCCCCTTCCCCATCCCCATCCCCATCTCCATCTCAATCCTAGCACCAACAACCACCCATAACCATCGTCCACCTTCATCTCCACTGACGATATCCTAGATCCCAGCAGCAACAACCATCGTCCACCTTCATCTCCATCGAAACCCCACCTTCGACCGCCCTTCGAGCCACCCCTGCTACCACCCCTGCTGCCACCCCTGTTGCCCTCTTGGTCCCCCAACTCGGTCAGTGATGAAAATTTTTAGGACTCGATCAGCCCTAAAGACCGGGTCAGTGGGCTTCACCCTGAACATCAAACGCGCTGACCGGCTGACCGAGTCAGCCAGTCAGCGATCAGTGGGCAGGTCAGTGCAATCAAACAGCCCCTAAACCTCGCCCAAAATATCAAAAATAAGATTAAGAAGATAATTTGCGTACAAATGAAAACGGTCAAGCTATCTACCAATTGAATTTTAAATATTTTTTAATCAACAAGAATCGTATGTTTTCATTTTAATTGTAAGACTGGACGTAGTAGATCCCCTAAGGGGCGTTAAAATTTGCTGATTTAGATACAAATGGGGAGTTAAAGCCACCACTCAAACCAATGTTTAGACAAGCCCTTAACAAACGTTAAAAATGGTGAGTGAATTTTTTTTTCCACTTTTCAACAATCCTTAACTAAAATGGCCTTTAAAACCACTACATTTGTTTTAAAGGACACTAAGAAATTCATATTTGTTAAGTGACATTTTAAATAAATAAACTACTACACATGATCTAAGAAGTAAATTTCATGTGAGAATCATATACAACAAATTAACATTAGGTTGTGCTCTTCCTATAACTTAGCATGATTTTCTAAAACATAGGTTCTAAAACCACTATGATACCCAATATGCTAAATATGTTGCCTGATTAATCCAACAAACCACTCAAATGAACTTTTACGTACATATTGAATAATTTGATGAATTTAAGCATATTAATCCTTGAATTGGACAATTTGAGTTTATACTACCATTTGGAAATTTATGTACTCAAGATAGCAAGTTTAGGTTCAAAATATATAAGTATGCCAAAACTGGTTGATTCGTTAAGAATTGATCAAATTTCGATCAGTATACTAAGTTTTAACATTGATCGCCATTAAATGGATTTATAACCACTATTTTCATCACCAATCTAAATGTTCGAATTCATTTTCTTATGTTTAGACGCCAAAAAGCGGATTTGAGCTTAAATTGCTCATATCAACCCCACCCAACTCATTTAGGACAATATCACAAAAAATGAGTTTGATATCTTCATGTGTGTTTTAAGGTTTAAAGTACTTATAAAGAGTATATCTAATCATTTTAAACTAGTTTTAGCCAATAGCCAATTGGGTCGATTAATTCATCAAATTGTCAGTTTTGGAAAATTTTGGTAAAAATTCATTTTCACAATTGTGCTTCGGATTTTCATTCATAGGATTTCCAACAGTAATTTAAACCCATTTAAGTCATAATTTTCATAATTTAAGTAATCCAAAACTTCATAAAAATCCACTTTTGGTCAAATTTTACAAGTAGTTAGCAAACCAATGGCTTTGGTTAGACTGTATATCTATCGTAACAGTCGTCTCGTGTGTTTCTAGGCTATTAAACATCACAAACTTGTTCAATTCTAGAAGTTATATACAATTCCAAACCTAATGTTCTATTTTTATGCTATTTTGGTCCTATTTTCAAATTAATTAAATTAAAATTATACCAACCAAATATATATATGAGATTAATATTCTCCTTACCAGATGTTGCAAAAAAAGTCATATACTACAACAAGTCCAGGGACGAAAGGGAGTTGGTCATGCGTGTGGGTAGAGGTGGGCAAAAAAACCCAGTCCGGTTTGAAAAAAACCAGATTAAGCTATTTGAACCGCTGGTTTGTATACCGGTTTGGTAGCCCGACACCCAAAACCAGTTCAAATAAAAAAAACCAGTTAAATTGAAGAAAAAAATCGTTATTTAGGGGTTCGAGTATTCAGTTAGAAAAACCAGTTTCATCACATAACATTAAAACCGGTTTGCTTTAAAAATCGAACCTGTTTGGTGAAAAGTTGGTTTGTACACCTCTAGGAGTGGGTTGCCTCTATGTGATATCGGGTCAAGTTAGATAAGCAACAACTGGTTCTTTAATATGTTCTTTTCCTTTAAATTGTTTTCATTCCATATATAATTTCAAAAATCTTCTATTATTCAAATTAAATCCTTTTAAGTAATCTAAATCTCTTTTATTTCTTAAGATTATTTGTTAGAGGGTATTAGTTGTAATTCCATGAATTGTCAAGGGTTGAAATTTTAATACGTTGCAGTACAAGTAGAGTATTCGGTTGTATTAGTTGCGTATTCATTTTTAAGTAACATTTCCCTCTCAAGTTCAGTTGTGTTAGTTAGAAACCTCCTAATGCTTTGTTTCAATTGATATTAGAGCTTGCAGAATAGCTCTTGAAGATCGATTCAAAGGACTGGATCAAAGGAAGATAACTTGAATCGTGAAGGAGAAGTTTTCGCGAAACCAAGATTCATAGAAGGTCTAGAATCTTATTCTAGATTTGGGATATCTTACCTGAGAAAGAAGAAGAGAATGGCAGCAACATCCAATAAAACCCAATTGGTTGATTGACTATATGTTAAGTTCTTGGTGTTACAAAGGCCACTTTATGAGGTTCATACTTTGTTGGATATGATTGAACCACCAGCTGGTACAAAAGTTGATTCGAAGAAGAACAACAATTGCTTACTTGTAACAAGCAATGCTAGAGGATTTGATCCTATTAGTCCCAAAGTATGAATCAGCTAAAGAGACCGGGGATTCGATCAAAACTAGATATGTGTGAGTCGAGAGAGTTAAGAAAGCTAGACTGCATACATTGATTAATGAATTTTAAAATTTTGAGAATGAAGGAAGAAGAATCAATTGATGAATTCGTTGGAAAAATCGGTACAATTTCTTCTAAGCAAAAGATCTGGGTGAACCTTTCATGGAATTTGTTCTAATTTGAAAGCTTCTTGGAGTTGTACCAAAGAGATTTATAAAAATTTTTGCGTTAATTGAACAATTTGTGGATCTTGACACATTGCTATCACAAGAGGCAATTGGTCGATTGAAAGCCTTCGAAGAAAGAATAGGGGTGATGGCAAAATCCATTGGTCCTAATAGTGATCAATTGCTACTCGCATTCTTAGAATGACAGAATCACCAAAAGGATTTTGAGAGTTCGAGCAAGATGAAAGACAAGATTGAAAGGGGTAACAAGAGTTGGTGAAAGGGTTGAAGTCGATAAAATTATAAAGGAAAGGAATCTGATCGTGATCAAGTCAAGAATATAAAACATTCAGATTGCCAAAATAAAGACAAGTCTAAGATTCAATGCTTTAAATTTAATATGTATGAGCATTTTGCTTTATAATGTCCTACTAAAAACAAAGATACATAAGTGAATTTATCGCACATAGTTGAAGAAGAGTCGGTATTGCTGATGACTATCAAGATTGAAGATCACAAAGAATTGGTGTTTCTGAATGCACATAAAGTGATGCTTGCTAAATAAGATGATAGTAAATCATCTAGTGATTTTTATTCTTGATAAGAATATAAAGGAAATGTAAAATATGGAGATAGATCTTGTGTTAAAATAAAAGAAAGAGGATTAGTGATTCTAGATTGCAAGAACAAACAACAAAGACTATTGACATATGTTTAGCCCACTCCTTAATTAAGGAGTAACATGTTGAGTCTTGATTAAGCTAAATAAAGAGGATGTGAGGTGAGAATGAAAGTTGTTGTATGAGAAGAGTGGTAAACTACTAATGAAGGTCTCAAGATCACCAAATATGCTATATAAGGCTAATTTGTCAATTGTATCACCGATCTGTTTTCATGTAAACAACATAAAGTGTACCCTGGCTTTGGCATGGTAGGCTTGGGCATATAAATTTTAAGTCCATCAGATGTCACACCCCAACGAGCGGCAGAATATGTCGAGCCATGTAGATTGTCCATAATACATGACATGATTAAAGAGATAATTTATTTAATCAACCTAATTTCACAGGTCTTACAAAGAAACTATAAAATGTTCAAGCAAACATAACATTAAATTAAGCTTGATTTAGAAACTAACTCCACAAACATCCTAAGTATCATAAACTTGTAGGCATCTCAAGCAATATTCCATGTGGCATGTATAAATTAAAGGTCATTTAACAAGTAGGTGAATAAACATAGGTTTTATTATATAAACTAGATTTAAAACATGATTTATGAGTCAAAGTATGGATTCAAGCAAGTATGACTAAACTAAATGCATTAATCAAACTTTTATTGACAATTGTCCCTATTTAAAGAGTTAGACTAAGAATATTGGTTTCCATACCCATATACCATCTACAACGACCCGTATGGGCACGTATCAAACCAATCGCTCTATCATTGTTACCTTAGGCTTTAAAAAGTTAATGATCACATGGTAACAAGTAAGTAAGCAAGACTAACCACCACATGAAAGACTAATCCAACAAGTTTATCACAAAAGCATAAAATACATATAAGATTTGATTGAATCGTATGATCTGCAAGAAAGATTTAGAATTGAATATATATACATGCCATATTCTAAAAATAAAAAAGGAAAAGTGACTATGAATACTCATATTGAGTTCGTGAGTGTGAGTTGGATTTATAATTTGATTAATGGAAATGGTGAAGCCCTAAATTAGCATGATTATGTGTATTAACACTTATATTTAAGGTTATAATTAAGAGTATTGATAATACTAATAAAGAAATCAAAAGCAAAAGAAAAGAAAGGTTGTTTTAAAATCAAAACATATTTGGATAGATTGATTATAATCTGTAACAATGTGAGTTGGATTTATAATCTGTAACAGCCCAACGTAACCGCACCATGATATTGTCCGCTTTGGCCGGGACGAACCACCATCGCCTCACGGTTTTGTTTTCACCTGAACCGGGACGTACCACCATCGCCCAGGCAAAACACGTCACTGTGGGGAAGGTCTTAAACCCCTTATAAAGAAGCATTCGTTCTCCTTCCCAACCAATGTGGGATGTCACAACAGTGTCATATGATTATTAAAAATATCAAACCTTAAGTAAAAATTATAAAACTCTCCAGTATACTATTTTAGGTGTTAGGAACAACTTATATTTAGAAAATTTCTTTAAATTCTACTCAAAAGCTGATCAAAACAGTAGTGTAAAGCAGAAGGTGCAAATCTACGCACTTACTTTGTAGAGGTTGTTGTGAAATCGCTGATTGAATTAGAAGTTGTATGAATTATGGTTGAAATATAACTTGATAAAATTGTTCATGGAGTCTGAGTTTTTTGATTTTTTATTTAGTATGACCACGTTATGGTCGTTTGAAGTTCTAACAGATTCAATCTTAAATCAAAGGTAGCACTTATATGCACCTTTTAGGGTTTTAAAAATAATAAGCACATCTAGTAAATTTTAGTGAGAGTACATATGATAATAGGAGGGTTATAATTAAAGAAGAACATGAAAAGTTTGATTACAAAGTTGCTTAGAATTATTTAGAAATCAATAGAATAATATGAACGCTGAAATTAAGAATACGATTGTTGCCTTATGACCAACAATCAGACTTGAAACTTCTAAAGGCTTCAATGGAGGGTTGGGGCTGAAAGTTTATTAAGATTGTATAAAGAATGAAGAATAACTCTCTTATAAGTTGAGAAAAGGTGTTGATGCAAGAGAATGATTATACAAATGTGTATTTATAGGTGGGGAAATGAGGGTTATGGATGGGGAAGCTTCATGAGCATAATTAAGATTGGAGGGTTATAGGTGATTTGTAAATGAGTCAAATGAGAGCATGTTTTGGTGTTTTAGAATTTATAAAAGTGGTGGAATGTTTATAAAATTATTTTTTTATTAAAAGTTTGTATTAAAGTTCTAAATTAGGGTTTTTCAGGATTTTAAAGATTTAAAAATAGTTAGTAATTTTTTATAAAAGTATAATAATTATAAATTTTTATAAAAATATATGACTAAGAATTTCTGTACAATTAAATATGAGAGTCCATAGGCATTTAGTTTTATTATACATATGCAAAAAAAAATAACACATGTGTACTTTTATAAGAATTTAAGAACTTTAATAATAATATAAACTCTAGAAATTTATAAATATTTAAGAATGTTATGATATTACTAGTTTAGGCTTTAATAACCATTATCAAGTCATATGGATATTGTTCATTTAAAAGTTAAGGTGTACAAGTAAAGTTATAAAGCAAAGATTAGTTATATTAACGAATATAGCTACTATAAAAACTCATGTATAACATGTATAAAGCTATACGTATTATCATATGTATTAGTATGTATGATAAAACAAATAAAATGACATATAATTCTAAATATTTTATTGCATAAACAATAAATGAAAATGGATCGGGTTTGGATAGGTGTCAGGGGTCACATCAAAATAATGACAATCAATGAAATGGCAAAAAAGGTGTCTTTTTTAATCATCCTGTCAAGGTTTATAAAGCTTTTCTAGCTGGTAAGCATACTAGGTTTTCTTTTCTAACATAGTCAACTTTTAGAGCATCACAACCTTTTAAGGTTATTTTAGTTGATCTTGTGGACCTATATGTCCACCAACACAGGCTGGCAACGGGTATTTCATGTGACTTGTTGATGATTGTATAATGTTCATGTGGCTATACATGCTTAAAAGGAAATATCAATCATAAGAGCACTTTATAATGTTCAAGTCCAAGGTAGAAAAGTAATTTAGACATAGTATTAGAACATTAAGATCTGATCGTGTGAGAGGGGGCGATTACATGAGTTCAACATACTTTGTTAGAAAGAAGGAATTGAAATGTAAGGCCCCGTTCCTGGTAAGCCTCACAGTTGGCAATTCATAGCATAAAAGCAGTTTAATAACAAAACATTGTAGCGGAATTAATTAGACATTCATTTAAAATGTAGAAAACATGTCATGCCCATACATTTGTCTCTTAATTGTAAACAAAACACAATACTTGTTCTTAAAATTACAAATAAAGTTTCATAAACAGAAATGCCATCCGTAAATTTTCAAGTAGCTCCACGGTGCCATCCTCAGCATCAGCACTTACCTGCCAACTATTATGCATAAAAGTCAGCTTTGCTGAGTGAGTTCTAGTTTAAAGTAAATAGTAAATATAACTTTGTCTTTCATATAATGACCACGCATACGTAATACATACATTTCATCATAATAGGCATGTTCATTATCTTTCATTCATTAATATCTTCCACTTTAACATAAACGAGATTGCACAAAGCAAGAGCTCCATGTTGATTGACAACAAATGCCAATCCCTGTCGGTACACATGAAAACGGTAGCTAACCCCCGACAGTTGATCCACACTGCAAGGCACATAGCCTGCTCATGAATACATATTTATCATCATACATCAGACTCACATAAGTAACTTTAGTGGTGAGGCCGAAGAGAACTCCCAAATCAGTATACAGGACATGGCGGTCCCCCGGACGTGTAGGTTCAAATACCTTAGCTCGTATATACAGGAAGACGGAGAGATACACAGCGATGTAGCCCATCGTGTACAATCAGGATGGTGCAACTGGAGAGCAGCATCAGGGATTCTGTGTGATAAGAGGTTCCCACCAAAACTAAAGGGAAAACTATACAGAATGGCAGTACGCCCAGCTATGCTATACGGCACAGACTGTTGGGCTATAAAGAAATCGCAAGAAAGACAAATAGAGGTCGCAGAAATGCGAATGCTGAGTTGGATGTGTGGACACACAAGATTAGATAGGATCAGAAACGACGTCTTTCGCCAGAGGCTAGAGGTGGCATGTATCACAGATAAAATACGAGAGGGAAGACTAAGATGGTTTGGGCACGTGAAGAGGCGAACGATGTCAGCACCTGTTAGAGCAGTAGAGAACATCAGCATAGAGGGTAGGAGGAGTAGAGGTAGACCTAGGTTGACTTGGGATGAGATTACTAGGCGAGATATGATAGACTTGCACCTCTCTGAGCACATGATCGAGGATAGGAGTGAGTGGAGGCATAGAATAAAAATTAAGGACTTTTAGTGGGATTTGTGGGTGAGACGGGCTACGGCTACATGTGGCGGGACCTCCTGCGTCAGGTGTAGTTTTTTTCTTTCGTCATTTCCCCTGTTTGGGTGTTACATGTCGCTTTTTATGATGCGCGCACTATCTAACTCTGCATGTGATGTGATATTTGCCTATGTGTTGCATGATATGTATTATGATTATTATGATTATGATTATTATGATTGTTATGGTTACCGCCTTTGTAAACGAGTCGGGGGTCTCTTCGGAAGCGGTCTCTCTATCTCTCAGGATAGAGGAAAGACTTGCCACCACATACCCCTCCCAGACCCTGCTCTTCAGCGGGATACACTGGGTATGTTTGTTTGTTTGTTTATCAGACTCACATAAGTGAAGTCTATCATAGTGCTTGCAAGACTTTTCATCATCATACGGGCCCGGGGGTAACATTCGTTAAGTTCCACTTCTCATTAATATTATCTTTCACTTAATATATAATACGTAACTTATTAAGTACACAACATACCAAGTACTAGTCATCATAACACGTAACCGACCCTCCGAGGGACAGCGGGGGTTCGGGGGCGACAGCCCCTGACAGCGGGGTCCTAGGGGCAGCAGCCCCTAGTGGGGTTCAAGGGGCAACGCCTAGGGGTGTAAGCGAACCAAGCTGGCTCGATGGATACTCGAGATCGACTCGGTAAAAAGCTCGATCGAGCCGAGCCTAAGCGAGCTCGAGCCCGATCTCGAGCTTGATATATAACTCGATTATTAATCGAGCCCGAGCCCGAGCCTTGCTTTCAAAGATCGTTTAGGCTCGCGAGCCTTAACGAGCCTAGTTGGATTTATACATATTATATATATATATATATATATATATATATATATATATTATATTTAAATCTCGAGCTCGAGCCGAGCTTTGGCTCGGTAGTTTTGTTATGCAACTAAACCGAGTTTATACGAGTCGAGCTCGAGCTTTATTGTCGCTACTCGAGCCGAGCTCGATCCAGAAATAACAGGCTCGAACGAGCTCGAGCTCGAGCCCGAGCTTTAAGAAAACCCATCGAACCGAGCTCGAGTACTATAAGGCTCGGGCTCGGCTCGGCTCGTTTACATCCCTAGCAACGCCACTGACTGGGGCCGGGCTGCCAGGTCAGCGCGCCCAAAAATTATTTTGAGCTATTTAAATGTCACATTTTACTTTAGAAAAATGTATTTTTCTTGTTAAAACACCTTGAAATCCTTATCTTGAAAACCTTAGGTTTACTATGCATAATAGCCCCAAAAACATGTAAAAACGTTTAAATAAGGGGATCTAGAACTCACCTGAACTTATCCAAATAGCTTAAATTCTATGTCACTTAAGCTATAGTCTGAACACTCTAGCTGCACGAAAGTTAATACACACAAACGTCATTTTCTTCATAAATTCGCTGACAGTTTCGCTGGTAGTTTCTGTCACACCCCCGCTTATAGCGGAAACACGAGGATGCGACGGACGGGATCGTCATAACACTTGGTATAATTACAGAGACATATTACGTGCAAAATCCTCGTGTCATGACGTCGCCCGACACAATGGTGACTTGTGTCGTGGTTAGTCAGTTCCACGACTATCATAGTCTTAATAATTCTAAAAATCCATATACACAGTGTTCAGATATAACAGTAAATGATATACAATACAAATGCAGTCTATTGAAATCCTGGGGGTCTCTGCTAAGGCATCAGCTCTAGCTATCCTCTTTGTTTATGATTACCTGAAAAGATATGCTCAAAAATGTCAACACATAATGTTGGTGAGTTCCGCAGGTTTAAATTGAAAACATGTAGTTGATGCTGTATAGAATTTGATATGGAATCATACTGTAAGCAAAACCCACATAACATGTGTTTAAGACAACCAAACCTAATGACAGTTATGCATATAAATTCGTCGGAATATATTCACCCTTGGCCTGATTGCTGGCAGCTGTGTTGGTAACTCACAAGTTAACCAATCGTCGAAGGGTGGGGGTGTCAACCCAGTAGTACTACCAATACCTATCCGTTGGTTCCCAAACCCGGGAATTAATGGTTGTAAGAATCGTAGAATAACACCATGTATGTATTAGAATATGAGAATAGTATCACGTCGATTCCAAGTATGAAAATTTATGTAAGATTTTACAGCATCGAAAACGGGTGAGCATACTTTTCCCCCAAGTTTGAAAAACATTGAAGCAATTATAAAAGCATAAAAAAAAGGGGTCACGGAAACTCACCTTGGATTGATGTAAAGTATATGAACAAGAACTTCAAAGAATTTGGCAAAGCACGATCAAACACGATCAATACCTATTATTAATTGCAACTAAGTCTTTAAAATGTGTTTATTGCGAATAAATATATTTGGTAAGATTCGGGTTGGTTTGGTTTAACACGTGTCACACACGCAATATGTTACAATGTTTTTATAGATTTCTATTTGTATTAATAAATAATTATCAATAAGTATTAAACTTATTAAATAATTATTTATATTTTGATTTCCATTAAAAAGGGTTTTCATATTTGTATTTAAATATTTTTAGAATTAAAAATAATGTGGTCTAATTATATAATTTATAATTATCCAATAATATTTATAAATAAGAATATTTACACTGATAGTATTTTGATTAGTAATAAGGTATTAATTTATACCTTTGGTTCAAATATATTTTATAAGACATAACCCACAATTTCATAAATAATTTGTGGATTTATAAAATATATTAATTTGTATTTAAAGATAATAAAGTGTCCATTTTTATAAAAATAATTATTTATAATATTTATAAATAATATTTATATGATTTTTGTGATTATCTCATAATTAACTTGATTTAGAATTTATTTTATAAAAATAAGTATTTTTAATATTTTTAAATAATATTTTATAAAAATCTATTAAAGTTTTTAAATAAAATAAATTTACAGAAAATTGTTTTGTAGGATTTAAAATGAGGGAAACTTATAAAATTTATTTTTATAATTTTTAGGAATTTTTCCATATTTTTAAAGTATTTTAAAAAGCTTTAAAAAAAATAAAACAATTAAAACGAGGCTGCCCGGGGTCGAACCCGGGTCCTCTCCCTGCATACACACACACCGAACCAGTGAACCAAGGCACAAGGCCGCGATAGGAATCCGTTTCCAATTCTTTTAAACATCTCAATCCCAGTTTCCCCAAATCACATAAACCCTAGGAATGAAATCGATCAAATTGAACATGTAATCGTTGTTGTTAACGACAGAAATCATAGGGCTTTGATTACTTATGTTAAACCGAAGGTAGTGATGTAATCAATTACCTGATTTGATGTTGGATTGATGCTGGACACCCGATGAACAGGCCGCGACTTTCGTGGTGTTGTTTAGGTAATCAAATGGTGATATTAATCAAATTAATTTCACAGGTAGTTTCAAATGAGGCTAATGAACGGATTCCTTCTATCAATTTCAGTTTATAATGGTTCTAAGTAGGAGTTCGAGTGTGTAGCAGGCTCGCGAAATGAAGATGATGAAATGGAGTGTTTGTGTTTGTTTTGGATGAAATGGAACTCGAAGGAAGTTTATATAGGACTAAATGTTCGTTAGTGCATAGTTAATTTAATCGTTAATGGGTGTAATGCGGGATATTGGTGGATGGTCGGCCGAAGTGGGTTAGGTTCAGTGGAAATCGCACCTAATCGACACTAATATTCAAATTGATGCGACCCCCGAGTTCGAATCATTCACTAGAAGATGTCGGGACGATTTAATCGAATTGAAAACGAGTGGTTTGGCCGTGGTGGCTCGCCGGAATTGTCGCCGGCGGCGACCGGAAGGCGATCGGGAAACCGAGGGTGGGGGGCTGGGTTTTAAAAGAATTTACATTTTACCCCCCTGCGGTTTGTAGTTTATTATTTTATGTTAGTAACTTTTAAAATAAGTTTTTAAAAATTACATAAACACCCCCTGCACTTATAAATCTAATAATTATATATATATATATATATATATACATATATATATATATTTTAAATCTTTGTTATTATTTTTATTATTAGTATTAGTAGTATTATTATTATTAGGATTATTATTATTATTATTATTATTATTATTATTATTATTATTATTATTATTATTATTATTATATTTATTATTATGGTTGAAATTTACATAAATGTATAAAATTAACTTTTATTTAACGAAGATTACGGGATGTTACAGTCTCCCCTGCTTTAGGAAATTTCGTCCCGAAATTTTAATCACGAGGAGACTGAAACGAAAAGATATGGGTACTTGGATTTCACTTGGTCCTCTCGTTCCCAGGTGAACTCTGGGCCATGTTTAAATTCCCAACGGACTTGACAATAGGTATCCGGCCTTATTTCATTTTTATAGAATCTTTTACAAGATTCTTGACGTAATGTATGCCAATTCGAACTCTTCCAGAGAATCGCGGGATTCTCTTTGAGATTTGGCATATAGAATGTTAGAACACAATGACGAGTTACCATGGTATGTTAGACTTATAATCATAATTTCCAGAACATAATTTCATGACAAGGTGAAGTCTAGAAATCATTGAAAGACCATCAATGATAAGAAAAGTTATCCGTTGGATTTTAAGAATCCCAAACGCCCCCATAAGAAGCGACCTTAACGCATATTTTGTGAATATGTATTTCTCCTTTGACCAACCATCGGTCTAAGAATAATACGCTATGCGAAGATCTTGGAATGGGTTCACAAGGATGGTTAAGAATATTGTTGAAACAGAAAATGAGTCAATCATTTAGAATAACGATTGATGTAACATCATACCACGGTATACGAATATTTGAAACAGATGCAGGTTAATTTCTCGACGTTGTGAGATAATGTGTCGAATTGAATTTTTATAATGCACCAATTGTCATCATACAGTTAAGATAAGAGGCACTTATTCTGGCCAAGTTAAATCTAAAAAGTTTCCATGGCCGGTAGGAATGAAGAAGATAGGTCACACACATCAATCATTTCCTTTCCAACCTTCCTATTCTAAGAACAATACTGTATACAATAATCTCAGTCTTCGAGTAGTTCTATACATCTTAACTTACGCATGTCGAGAGTTTTCCTATCTCCACCGACTAACTAATTTCTAAGCAACTGGGTTTCATGACAAATGAAGGAGTGAATTTGAAGGAATCAATGCTATCCTCTACCAGTATCCAACAGATATGTATTGATTGATGATAAGATATGTGCCTATAATAACATCTGAGTCTTCTTGTCTATTTCACCACTAGTTTGCTTGCTCTAATCTCCAACTTTGTCCTACTATCCACAGATCTTCCCAATGTCCTACTTAATTCTATTTGATCTAAATGTTACAAGGTATGACATTAGCTTTGTCAACTTTTGGATTCTATCAGTATAAAGAGCATGATTCTAGTATTACAATTTTAACTTTTGTATTTCATTCCTTGGGTAATAGTACTCACTCGCCAAAGATTTTAAACTTATCTCAAGTCATGACTATTGCAGCCTCACTACCTTATACTTGAGTTTAGGCATTCTACCATTTCAGTGCGGTACCCACTAGTGGACAAGCATCATTCTTCAAAGGCCATGTATATTCTAAGCAACCATTCAATTTGCATAATTTCTGAAATGTAAAAGGAGTGACGTCTCACTAGAGATAAGACTAGTGTCACCATGTGATTCCCATATAGACTCTAGGTAGATTAGAACTTATATAAGGGTAAATATTATAAATGTTTCATTTCCTATATATTCTGGCGCTCAGAACTTTATTTACAGCACGGTTAGTTAAAAGCAGGGTCAAAATAGTTCCACCTAAGTTTCGTGTGAAGATTGTCATTAGGTGTCTAACGGTTGAAGATGTTGAAAGATTTTACGAGCGTAGTTTTAAGGAAGGTGGTTATCAATCACAATCGGAGTTGATATTAAAAATATTCCTTAAATGCTTTGAGGTAATGATTCATGCCTATCTTGATAATAACAAGAAAACAATCTAAGGTTGGCATTTGCCACCAAAATACGGGTTTCAATCCTATTTTGGTGAGATCATGTCATTTATGAAATGTAATTTCCAATGAGAATAATTGAAGTCAATCCTCAAGATAAGGAAGTCACCCCAATCCAGAGGATGAAATTTCATAGAACTAACAAATGGGAAACCATTTATCGAAATAGAGAATCATCAAAGTAAGGAAATCTCCCCTGCTTTGATGAAATAGAATCATTTAGGAGATACGAGTGTTCTTAGTCATAGGTTGACTTGCAAACTCTTGCATTTCCCACGGTACAAGCAGTATAAAGTTTGACTTTACGATGAAAGGAAATTAATATCAATTAGGAATTAGGAAAATTTCAAGTTACATCAGTGTAACAAAGAAAAGATCATGCTAACAAGCTTAAAATCAAGGTTTGAGATAGTAGAGTTTGTTAGGATGATGTTCAAATCTTGAATAATTTAAATCAGGAAGACGAAATCAAGGACAAGAATGATTCGACATTATAATGAGATGTGATCATTCGATTGACAATCGAAGGGAATACGTGGACTTCTCAAGATATGAGATCAGCCATACCCTTATTGAAGACATGCGTACTTATAAGTGGTAACGAGGTTATGATTAGTTTATTCGATTATTGAGGTGAGTGACCACCTATAATATAAAATATTCAATTAACAAAGTATCCTGAGATGTAGGAATTCCACCTACAGCATTGCATGTTCTGGGTGGTGTGACACAGACTTTGACGAGATTTTGAAAACCACGAATAACGAGTCAAAGCTCATTTTGAAAATTATTTGATTTAGGCACGCAATGCCTTGACTATGATTTAAGATTTGTGTGTGCTTTGATAGGAATCAAAGTATAAAAAAAATCACATATGGTTTTACTTATCAAGTTCCAATAACCCATGCTTCGGTCCATCAAGATCATTACGTAGCCTAGTTTAAGCATATTCTTAGTATACCGGTGATGTTTATATATAGGGTTCCCCGCAGCGTTCCCACCACATCCACGATATACTTTGAATAATACTTAAACTAGTTACATAACAACTTAATTTTCCTTAGCATCATTCCAAAGTATAACGTAATATTAGTTTAATAAGAGCCACCGCAACTATACTTCTGTATAGGCGGTTTTACCAGTTATAAACGGCTACAGACAAACCTATACATCGGTTCCACACGGGAATTGATGACTGTAGAGAAAACATTTCCAAAGTGTAAATAGTTTAATGTGACGTAGCAATATCCATAAAGCGTACACGTATAGTTTACAACCAAACCGATCTATGCCTTAGTCAATCGGGATCATCACGTAGCCCAGTTTAAACACATTCTTGGTATACCAAGGATGCTTATATATAGGGTTCCCCGCAGCGTTCCCACCACATCCGTGGCATACCTAGAACGATGCCTAAACCAGTTACGTGACATCCGTTTATCCTTTGCATAATCTTAAAGAATAACGTTTTGTATGTGTAGAGAGTATCATTACTCCTCTACATTTATGTATTCCACTTTCATTCTAAGCATTAATCAGTAGTTACTGAAACGCTAAGTGGAGATATTTCTCATAAGGTCAATATTATAATTGGAAATACTATGAAGGTTCTAAGTAGGACAGGACTTGAGTAAATGATAATGTTTGATTGCCTTCAACAAGGACTTATAATGTTTGATTGCCTTCAACAAGGACTTACAATGTTTGATTGCCTTCAACAAGGACTTACTAGAATTATGACCCTAGCACCCTAGGGTATAGAATAGAAACTTGTGATACCCATGATCGTTACCTTATGGTAAGATTAGCCAGACTTTTCATGCATGGTGAATTGCAA
Source organism: Flaveria linearis (assembly GCA_024085815.1). Taxonomy (NCBI): domain Eukaryota; kingdom Viridiplantae; phylum Streptophyta; class Magnoliopsida; order Asterales; family Asteraceae; genus Flaveria; species Flaveria linearis. The sequence goes on from CM044012.1 coordinate 43,632,041, forward strand.
TTACGTGTGCACCCGTAATGGTAATCTACCTTGCATGATCACCCTTAGCTTCACTTACCCCAAGTTAACATCATAGTATTATTTAGATTTAGCAAGCACAAATAACGTAATGTCCTTATGTCCATGAGCCAGTATTCCAATAATAGCATGTAATAGCAAATAAGCATATAAGCACATTAAGTCTAATGGTAACTGCATATCCGTCATACTTTCAGGATTTCAGTCATAACTTTGATAGGGTCGGATTCAATATCCGAGATCGACGCTACGCGTGATCACCGAAGTTCCCTAATAATATGATGTTGTGCGCATACAAGCGTAAAGTTCTTTGTATAAAAGTATCCTATGGAGAAAGACTGAGAGTAATAATGTCTTCCCCGGGATGTTCAGATAACACGTTACATGTATAAAATCAGGTATGTAGGAACATACTTGTAGATTATTAGGTATATAGGAATATACCTGTATATTAAGTTCATAGACTTAATATACTTGACCCATTTGCCTTGTAGACCTGTGTATTGACCATAGTTTATCACTCATCCCAGAAATCCCCAGGTAAGCATACCAGGTCTCGTAATGAGATATATGCGATATGCTTGCCTTAGCCCGAGGGCCTTTTGCCAGGAAATCCAGAATACAGGTGTCTATGCGTCACACAAATCATGAAAGACATTTAGGTAAAATCAAATGCACACAATCCCTAGCATGCATTCTATATGAAGGTTCTTAGGTTATAGTCTAGGTCGAGTTCTCCACCTAATTCTCTATAACCAAGGCTCTGATACCAATCTGTCACACCCCCGCTTATAGCGGAAACACGAGGATGCGACGGACGGGATCGTCATAACACTTGGTATAATTACAGAGACATATTACGTGCAAAATCCTCGTGTCATGACGTCGCCCGACACAATGGTGACTTGTGTCGTGGTTAGTCAGTTCCACGACTATCATAGTCTTAATAATTCTAAAAATCCATATACACAGTGTTCAGATATAACAGTTGTCACACCCCGACCGACGGCGGAATCATCGGAGCGGACGAGGGAATGATTGATTGTTCATAACACATGGTTGTCTATTTGTGGAAATAATATTACAATCAGATTACATGATAGAATAAATACAACATACACAAATACAACAATCGAAACCACAAATAATAATTGTCTTTTATTTTAACTAGGTCCGTGTCTTAGATGAGCACGTAGATGTCCACTATCTTGCTTAACCTGAAATCATGTGAGAAAATAAAGTCAGCTAACGAGTTAGCTGGTGAGTAATCACAGTTTTGAATATACATATAGATTGATTGATTGATCCATCGATTGTAATTCAATTCACAAGGTAATATTAAGACTTATATGGCAACTGTGAAGCATATAGATAAACCGACACAATATAAACCCCTTGACTTGTCACTTTGCATATAATATAGACTTGCACATAAACACCATAGGTTGACTAAATTGCCTCTGGCACAATCACCACTCGACTGTTCATATGGGGTGGGTTATCCAAACCAGTAGATCTACATTGTTGCCAGGATTGATTGATTGATTGAATTAGGGTTCTACTGTCGTCCAGTTTATCACAGTATGTTCACGTAATTGCAAGTAATAACATAACCTGTCTTGAATTGAATTGAATATGAAATAACAACAGAAAATCATGATAGAATATATTGTATCACATGATTTCCCCCAAATAGGAAATGATATAAAAAGGGGATATGAATACTCACTTGATTGTTGAGATTGGAATTTGGACGTGATAGTTTTAAACACCAATGATTTCCTTATGATTAACCTAAGGAACGGTGTCTCGAGTTAGAATAATAATGATTTGGGAATTTGGGAATGTATTAGGATTTTTATGGTAGTTTAAATTTATAAATTTTATTCGGTTTGAAATGTCTTGAAATAAACGAATTTATTGAAATGATTATGTCAAGAATTTTAATACATTTTATGCGTGTAAGTTATACATTTATACAATTTATTAATAAATTGTATATGTATAATTATATACATAATTATATATAATCAATTAATTATATATAATTATATGTATAATGGTATACATGATTATATGTATATAATACATTTGTACATAAGTGAACATAACTATATATTGTATGTTTAGTATATACACGAGTTATAAATTTGTATACGATTATATAAAACTATATACATGTAATTTAATTAAATAAAAATTGTTTTGATAATTGGATAATATATATACCTATGTATATATATTGGATTCACTTTATTTATTGTGTATTTATGTATTATACACTAATTATAAATTGGTAGAAACATAATTAGTTATTTTATTTATTTAAAACAAATAAAATAAATGAATAAAATATAAAAATAAATTTCAGAAAGTAGTTGAGTTGTTTTAAAATTTTTAATGCTTGTAAAAACATTTTTAAAATTTTTAGAAATTTTTTCAGAATTTTTAAAGGCTTAAAAGCCCTAAAAAAAAATAAAGTAGGTGGCGGGTCTCGAACCCGAGACCTTCTGGTTGAGGGGGAGCATGGGAACCGGTGAACCAAGGCCTAAGCCGCGGTTATGATCCGGCTTTTATTTCTTTTAAACAGAACCTGCTTAACTCCCAAATCAAACATAAACCCTAGATTTGATTTCCCTCCAATTGAACCCCGATTCGATGTTGTTACCCATCGAATTTATGGGGCTTTTATTCCCCTTGAAAAATCGAGTAGATTAATGCTTTCAATTACCTGATTGAGTACTTAATTTGATTATGAACAGATGAAGAACAGCCGCGGTCGATGTGAAGATCGATGAGTGGCCAATTCTTGATGAAAATCCAATTAACTTCACAGAAAGCTTCGCATGATGATGAAGATCCAAAGCCCTCTGTTAATTCGGTTTAATAGTGTTTGGAACAGGGTTCTCGACTAAGTTGCAGGTCGCGATAAAGATGAGGATCAATTCGATGTGTGTGTGTGTTTTCAGATGAAATTGAGAGTACAGGTAGGTTCGGATGTGAGAAATGTTTGATTATATGAATTCAATTTGTTTATTACAGGTGTTTGAGTGGGTTTCTTTGTCGGTTTAGAATCCGAGAATAAAGTGAAGAATTTAACCGTTTGTTTGACCAATTCAACACGTTTTGTGTTTGAATTCAACATAGATTGGATCCAATGAAACTTTCGGTGTGATTGTGGGTTCAAATTGGAATAATTTGACTGCTTTTGGTCGGGAATATTGTGAGTTCGATGTGGTGACTTTGGATCCGAATTTCTCGATGTTTAAACGTGTTTAATGGGTGTATTGAGTTCGAAACTCATCCACGAGTGTATTGGGACCGGTTTTGTAGCTTGAAAGTGTGTAATTTTGGTGTTTTCGGCTTCGCCGGAGTTTGGCCGGACTCTCGCCGGCGAGTCGCCGGAAAAACGGGGTGGGGGGAATGGGTTTTAAAATTTTACAAGAATGGTCCCTGCGGTTTAAATGTTTATATTTTATGTTATAAACTTTGATTTTAAGTTTCATAATTTGCATAATCACCCCCTGCACCTTATATATTCAATTTTAATACATGTTTATATATATATATATGTATATATATATATATATTTATATATTATATATAATTTTTACCAATTATTAATAGTAGTATTTATTTTTATTATTATTATTGTCATTATTATTATTATTATTTTTTTGTTTAAACTTCATAATTACTAATATAATTTTATAATATATATATTTTTTTTTATAAAATCATATTAATAACTATATGTAATGTGAATTAATGACACATCAATACGTTTTAAATGAATAGATTTCATTTACTGATATAAACGAGTTCGGTTACAATTTCAAATGAGTCGGATGTTACAGTCTCCCCTGCTTTAGGAAATTTCGTCCCGAAATTTTAATTACGAGGAGGCTGAAACGAAAAGGTGAGGATACTTGGATTTCATTTGGTCCTCACGTTCCCAGGTGTACTCTGGCCCACGTTTAGACTCCCAACGAACTTTGACAATAGGTATCCGGCTACGCTTGAGTTGTTTAACTTCCCGATCCATAATTTCCACAGGTTTCTCAATAAAGTGCATAGATTCATCAATCTGGACTTCGTCGAGTGGAATGTGGAGATTTTCATCGGCAAGACATTTCTTGAGATTTGAAACATGGAACGTCGGATGTATATTGCTAAGTTCTTGAGGTAGTTCAAGCTTGTAGGCCACTTTCCCAACTCGTTCGAGCACTTTGAATGGACCCACGTAACGAGGTGCTAGCTTCCCTTTCTTTCCAAAGCGAATCACTCCCTTCCAAGATGACACCTTAAGAAGTACGAGATCACCGACATTGTATTCCATGGGCTTACGTCTTTTGTCAGCATAATGCTTTTGACGGTTTCTAGCAGCGACCAAGTTATCACGGATCTTATGAATTTTGTCGGTTGTTTCTTGTATCAATTCCGGACCAGTAATCTGTGATTCACCAACTTCAGACCAGCAGATGGGAGATCGACACTTTCGACCATACAAGGCCTCAAATGGTGCCATCTGGATGCTGGTATGATAACTGTTATTGTATGAGAATTCGATCAACGGAAGATGAGAATCCCACGATCCACTGAAATCAATGACACAAGCCCGGAGCATATCCTCGAGGGTCTGTATCGTTCTTTCAGTTTGACCATCGGTTTGCGGGTGATAGGCTGTGCTAAGATTTAGTTGAGTCCCGAGAGCTGATTGGAGACTTTTCCAAAAACGAGAGATGAAACGACCATCGCGATCAGAGATAATATCTAAAGGCACACCATGTCGACTGACTATTTCATTAATGTAAATACGAGCCAATTTCTCGACTCGATAATCTTCCCGAATTGGAATGAAATGAGCCGACTTAGTCAATCGATCAATGATAACCCAGATACTATCGTGACCACTAGCGGTACGAGGCAGCTTGGTAATGAAATCCATGGATATGCTCTCCCATTTCCATAATGGAACCTCGGGTTGTACGAGTAATCCAGAGGGACGTTGATGCTCGGCTTTGACTTTGGAACATGTAAGGCATTTAGATACATACAAGGCTATATCCTTCTTCATGCCGGGCCACCAATATTGGTTCCGAAGATTCATGAACATTTTATCTGCTCCCGGATGAATAGAATAGCGAGCCTTGTGAGCCTCATCCAGAATGGTTGTTCGAAGATTATCGCGATTCGGAATCCAAAGTCGATTTAGAAAATACAATAGTCCGTCCGACTTGGTTTCCAATTGGAGTTCAGCACCGCATGACATTTCCTCATACATGTTGCCCTCGGTGATTGATTCGTGTTGAGCTTCGAGTATACGGGTTAAGAGGTCGGTTTGAATGGTAATACTTTGAAGCATAACTTGACCCTTTCGACTTAATGCGTCGGCTACGACATTCGCCTTTCCTGGATGGTAGCGAATTTCACAATCGTAGTCATTAAGTAATTCAACCCATCGTCGTTGTCTCATGTTTAATTCCTTCTGATTGAATATGTGCTGAAGGCTTTTATGATCGGTAAATACAATACACTTGGTGCCGTAAAGGTAGTGCCTCCAAATTTTGAGTGCGAATACCACAGCTCCTAGCTCGAGATCATGGGTTGTGTAATTTTTCTCATGAATTTTGAGTTGTCTTGAGGCATAAGCTATGACTTTGCCTCGTTGCATGAGAACACAACCAAGACCTTGCTTCGAAGCATCACAGTAGACAACGAAATCGTCATTCCCATCGGGGAGAGTCAAGACTGGGGCATCACACAACTTCTGCTTGAGGGTTTGAAAAGCTTTCTCCTGATCTGGTCCCCACACGAAACTCTTGTCCTTATGTGTCAAGGCGGTGAGAGGCACAGCGATCTTTGAGAAGTTTGGAATAAAGCGACGGTAGTAACCGGCTAAGCCAAGGAATGAACGAATCTCGGTAGGAGTTTTGGGTTCTACCCAATTCTTCACTGCCTCAATCTTTGCAGGATCCACGTGAATACCTTTGTCGTTTACGATGTGACCAAGGAATTGGACTTCTTTAAGCCAAAATTCACACTTTGAGAATTTTGCATAAAGCTTTTCCTGTTTCAGAAGTTCAAGGATTGAACGGAGATGATGTTCGTGATCGGATTTTGATTTTGAATAAATGAGAATGTCGTCAATGAAAACGATCACGAATTTGTCCAGATATGGTTTACACACGCGGTTCATTAAATCCATGAACACAGCAGGTGCATTGGTTAACCCGAATGGCATTACTGTAAACTCGTAATGGCCATATCTTGTGCGAAAAGCTGTCTTGGGAATATCATCATCGTGCACTCGTAATTGATGATAACCTGAGCGGAGATCGATTTTGGAAAAATGAGAGGCTCCTTGAAGCTGATCAAATAAGTCGTCGATCCTGGGTAGAGGATACCGGTTTTTGATAGTAAGCTTATTAAGCTCCCGGTAGTCGATGCACATTCGAAAAGAACCGTCCTTCTTCTTCACAAACAAAACTGGGGCTCCCCAGGGCGAGGAACTTGGTCGAATGAAGCCTTTATCGGAGAGCTCTTGAAGTTGACTAGCAAGCTCTTGCATCTCAGATGGTGCAAGTCGATAGGGAGATTTTGCTACTGGAGTTGCGCCAGGCACAAGGTCAATACGGAATTCGACTTGACGAACAGGAGGAAGACCGGTTAAATCATCGGGAAAGACTTCAGGAAACTCTCGAACAACCGGAATGTCTTCAATCTTCTTAGATTTCTCATCTGCTTTCACGATATGAGCTAAGAACGCCACGTAATGTTTGCGGAGGTACTTTTGAGCTTTGGTGCAGGACATGAGTTTTAATCCCTTGGAAAGCTTTTCCCCGTAAATATTTAAGACACTTCCAGATGCGCGAGGGATCCGAATGATTTTCTCGAAACAGACGACTTCAGCATGGTTCTTTGACAACCAATCCATGCCTATAATAACGTCAAAACTTCCAAGTGGCATCGGTATAAGATCGACAGGAAATTCGTGTTCACTAAGTTTAAGGGTACAATTTTGGATGACAGAATCAATTGTGACGGATTTTCCATCAGCCATTTCTACTGTAAACGGTTTCCCTAACTTAGTTCGGGTATTAACAAGCAAAGGTTCAAATTCTAAGGATACAAAACTTTTATCGGCACCGGTATCAAATAAAATTGAAGCATATTGATGATCGATTAGGAACGTACCATTCACCACATCATTGGCAGCCTGAGCTTGTTGGGCATTGATGTTAAAAGCACGCCCTTGTGCTGCGGGTACGGCATTAACGAGCTGAGGACATCGGTTACGGAAATGAGTTGGATCACCGCATTGATAACATGCACGAACTTGAGCAATTGCAGGAGGGTTTTGTTGGACTGGCGCATTTACCAATGCCTTAGCAGCATTCCTGCATATGTTGAATGTATGGCCAAAACGACCACAACTGGTGCACTGACGACACTTAGCACCAGTAGGATGATGATACTTGCAGATGTTGCATTGTGGAAATGGCCCGGTGTAAGGTTTCTTGGTTGGGGCTTGATTATTCATGGTTGGTTGATAGGTAGGTGCGACTTGGTTGATTGGAACAGCAGGGGTAATTACAGCAAAGTTTTGAGAGTTAGCCTTCCTCTTCCGGTTCCTGGAAGTTTCAGGCTTGTCTTCCTTGGTTGTTTCAGTAGAAGACTTCTCCATTTTCTTCTTGTCACCCTTCCTGGTCAAAGTACCGGCCTTGACATGGTTGTCGGTTAACTGAGCTGCTAGACGGATAGCATCTGCCAAGTTAGTAGGGTTCCTACCCCACACGGTATCCTGAATTTGCATAGGGAGACCACCTATGTACTTCTCGATAGCTCGAGATGAGGGAGTAACTAGATGAGGAACCAGGAGACTCAACTCGTGAAAACGGTTGGTGTAAGCCAAATTTTCGCCGCTTTCCTGAGCCAAATCCCAGAATTCAGCTTCTAGTCTTTTGATTTCATTTCGTGGGCAGAATTCTCGTGTCATGAGTTCCTTTACTTCAGCCCACGTCAATGCCAGGGCAGCATCAGTGCCACGGGTTCGTTTCTCCCCGTTCCACCAAGTTAAAGCTCTCTTCTGGAAAACACTGGTAGCGTAGCGAACTTTGAGATTTTCAGGACATTCGCTGTTAAGAAACGTGTTTTCAATACTCTCGAACCATTGCAGAAGACCAGTGGCACCTTCGGCTCCGCTAAACTTGGTGGGATTGCAGGAATTGAAATGCTTGTAAGTACAAGTTTTGGGAGGGTTTGGTGCAGTTGGGTTTTGGACAGTGTTTGATGCAGTTGTGTTTTGGACAGCATTGTTGCCTTGGTTCAAATGAGTAAGCAGTGTTGGGATAACCGCTGCAACTTCACGTGCCACCATAGCAGCAATCTTGCGGCCAGAGCTTCTAGATCGGGAGCGGTTTTGACGAGAAGACATGCTGTATAATAAGGAACGAAGAAACCTTTATGAGTAACGGGTAATTGGTTTTTAAAACTTTTCAAAATAATGAAATCGTTAATGAGATTGTTTAAAACAACAATGAGAGGTTAGGAGTGTAAACGTTCGGTTCGCAAACCAAAACGAATACGTTGACTTATCAAAGTATTTGTGTCCAGCACGAGGACATGCGTACCTATAAGCGAATACTCATCTCGAGGGTTCCCAGGTAAGGTAATCAAGTTGTATGAAATACCTTGCCTAGACAGAACACCTTAAGATACAGGTATCCCACTCTTCCAGCATTGCATGTTCTCGGACGTGTGACACGGACTTTGACGAGATTTGAAAACCATGAATAACAATCGAGTTTTGGAGTTTGAAATCACTTGAATTAGGCACACAATGCCTTAGAATATGAGTTAAGTTTCGTGTGTATATTGATAGATTCATAGTATAAGAAGAATCACATAAAATATATAATCACATAATCAGGTATAAACATGTAAAGCACATATAATCCTATCTATGCATATAAAATACATGAGAGGACTCATGTGTAAAGGTACTTAGTTATAGTCTAGGTCATTCCATTTCTAATAACCTAATTCCCTATAACCATGGCTTTGATACCAATCTGTCACACCCCGACCGACGGCGGAATCATCGGAGCGGACGAGGGAATGATTGATTGTTCATAACACATGGTTGTCTATTTGTGGAAATAATATTACAATCAGATTACATGATAGAATAAATACAACATACACAAATACAACAATCGAAACCACAAATAATAATTGTCTTTTATTTTAACTAGGTCCGTGTCTTAGATGAGCACGTAGATGTCCACTATCTTGCTTAACCTGAAATCATGTGAGAAAATAAAGTCAGCTAACGAGTTAGCTGGTGAGTAATCACAGTTTTGAATATACATATAGATTGATTGATTGATCCATCGATTGTAATTCAATTCACAAGGTAATATTAAGACTTATATGGCAACTGTGAAGCATATAGATAAACCGACACAATATAAACCCCTTGACTTGTCACTTTGCATATAATATAGACTTGCACATAAACACCATAGGTTGACTAAACTGCCTCTGGCACAATCACCACTCGACTGTTCATATGGGGTGGGTTATCCAAACCAGTAGATCTACATTGTTGCCAGGATTGATTGATTGATTGAATTAGGGTTCTACTGTCGTCCAGTTTATCACAGTATGTTCACGTAATTGCAAGTAATAACATAACCTGTCTTGAATTGAATTGAATATGAAATAACAACAGAAAATCATGATAGAATATATTGTATCACATGATTTCCCCCAAATAGGAAATGATATAAAAAGGGGATATGAATACTCACTTGATTGTTGAGATTGGAATTTGGACGTGATAGTTTTAAACACCAATGATTTCCTTATGATTAACCTAAGGAACGGTGTCTCGAGTTAGAATAATAATGATTTGGGAATTTGGGAATGTATTAGGATTTTTATGGTAGTTTAAATTTATAAATTTTATTCGGTTTGAAATGTCTTGAAATAAACGAATTTATTGAAATGATTATGTCAAGAATTTTAATACATTTTATGCGTGTAAGTTATACATTTATACAATTTATTAATAAATTGTATATGTATAATTATATACATAATTATATATAATCAATTAATTATATATAATTATATGTATAATGGTATACATGATTATATGTATATAATACATTTGTACATAAGTGAACATAACTATATATTGTATGTTTAGTATATACACGAGTTATAAATTTGTATACGATTATATAAAACTATATACATGTAATTTAATTAAATAAAAATTGTTTTGATAATTGGATAATATATATACCTATGTATATATATTGGATTCACTTTATTTATTGTGTATTTATGTATTATACACTAATTATAAATTGGTAGAAACATAATTAGTTATTTTATTTATTTAAAACAAATAAAATAAATGAATAAAATATAAAAATAAATTTCAGAAAGTAGTTGAGTTGTTTTAAAATTTTTAATGCTTGTAAAAACATTTTTAAAATTTTTAGAAATTTTTTCAGAATTTTTAAAGGCTTAAAAGCCCTAAAAAAAATAAAGTAGGTGGCGGGTCTCGAACCCGAGACCTTCTGGTTGAGGGGGAGCATGGGAACCGGTGAACCAAGGCCTAAGCCGCGGTTATGATCCGGCTTTTATTTCTTTTAAACAGAACCTGCTTAACTCCCAAATCAAACATAAACCCTAGATTTGATTTCCCTCCAATTGAACCCCGATTCGATGTTGTTACCCATCGAATTTATGGGGCTTTTATTCCCCTTGAAAAATCGAGTAGATTAATGCTTTCAATTACCTGATTGAGTACTTAATTTGATTATGAACAGATGAAGAACAGTCGCGGTCGATGTGAAGATCGATGAGTGGCCAATTCTTGATGAAAATCCAATTAACTTCACAGAAAGCTTCGCATGATGATGAAGATCCAAAGCCCTCTGTTAATTCGGTTTAATAGTGTTTGGAACAGGGTTCTCGACTAAGTTGCAGGTCGCGATAAAGATGAGGATCAATTCGATGTGTGTGTGTGTTTTCAGATGAAATTGAGAGTACAGGTAGGTTCGGATGTGAGAAATGTTTGATTATATGAATTCAATTTGTTTATTACAGGTGTTTGAGTGGGTTTCTTTGTCGGTTTAGAATCCGAGAATAAAGTGAAGAATTTAACCGTTTGTTTGACCAATTCAACACGTTTTGTGTTTGAATTCAACATAGATTGGATCCAATGAAACTTTCGGTGTGATTGTGGGTTCAAATTGGAATAATTTGACTGCTTTTGGTCGGGAATATTGTGAGTTCGATGTGGTGACTTTGGATCCGAATTTCTCGATGTTTAAACGTGTTTAATGGGTGTATTGAGTTCGAAACTCATCCACGAGTGTATTGGGACCGGTTTTGTAGCTTGAAAGTGTGTAATTTTGGTGTTTTCGGCTTCGCCGGAGTTTGGCCGGACTCTCGCCGGCGAGTCGCCGGAAAAACGGGGTGGGGGGAATGGGTTTTAAAATTTTACAAGAATGGTCCCTGCGGTTTAAATGTTTATATTTTATGTTATAAACTTTGATTTTAAGTTTCATAATTTGCATAATCACCCCCTGCACCTTATATATTCAATTTTAATACATGTTTATATATATATATATGTATATATATATATATATATTTATATATTATATATAATTTTTACCAATTATTAATAGTAGTATTTATTTTTATTATTATTATTGTCATTATTATTATTATTATTATTTTTGTTTAAACTTCATAATTACTAATATAATTTTATAATATATATATTTTCTTTTTATAAAATCATATTAATAACTATATGTAATGTGAATTAATGACACATCAATACGTTTTAAATGAATAGATTTCATTTACTGATATAAACGAGTTCGGTTACAATTTCAAATGAGTCGGATGTTACAACAGTAAATGATATACAATACAAATGCAGTCTATTGAAATCCTGGGGGTCTCTGCTAAGGCATCAGCTCTAGCTATCCTCTTTGTTTATAATTACCTGAAAAGATATGCTCAAAAATGTCAACACATAATGTTGGTGAGTTCCGCAGGTTTAAATTGAAAACATGTAGTTGATGCTGTATAGAATTTGATATGGAATCATACTGTAAGCAAAACCCACATAACATGTGTTTAAGACAACCAAACCTAATGACAGTTATGCATATAAATTCGTCGGAATATATTCACCCTTGGCCTGATTGCTGGCAGCTGTGTTGGTAACTCACAAGTTAACCAATCGTCGAAGGGTGGGGGTGTCAACCCAGTAGTACTACCAATACCTATCCGTTGGTTCCCAAACCCGGGAATTAATGGTTGTAAGAATCGTAGAATAACACCATGTATGTATTAGAATATGAGAATAGTATCACGTCGATTCCAAGTATGAAAATTTATGTAAGATTTTACAGCATCGAAAACGGGTGAGCATACTTTTCCCCCAAGTTTGAAAAACATTGAAGCAATTATAAAAGCATAAAAAAAAGGGGCCACGGAAACTCACCTTGGATTGATGTAAAGTATATGAACAAGAACTTCAAAGAATTTGGCAAAGCACGATCAAACACGATCAATACCTATTATTAATTGCAACTAAGTCTTTAAAATGTGTTTATTGCGAATAAATATATTTGGTAAGATTCGGGTTGGTTTGGTTTAACACGTGTCACACACGCAATATGTTACAATGTTTTTATAGATTTCTATTTGTATTAATAAATAATTATCAATAAGTATTAAACTTATTAAATAATTATTTATATTTTGATTTCCATTAAAAAGGGTTTTCATATTTGTATTTAAATATTTTTAGAATTAAAAATAATGTGGTCTAATTATATAATTTATAATTATCCAATAATATTTATAAATAAGAATATTTACACTGATAGTATTTTGATTAGTAATAAGGTATTAATTTATACCTTTGGTTCAAATATATTTTATAAGACATAACCCACAATTTCATAAATAATTTGTGGATTTATAAAATATATTAATTTGTATTTAAAGATAATAAAGTGTCCATTTTTATAAAAATAATTATTTATAATATTTATAAATAATATTTATATGATTTTTGTGATTATCTCATAATTAACTTGATTTAGAATTTATTTTATAAAAATAAGTATTTTTAATATTTTTAAATAATATTTTATAAAAATCTATTAAAGTTTTTAAATAAAATAAATTTACAGAAAATTGTTTTGTAGGATTTAAAATGAGGGAAACTTATAAAATTTATTTTTATAATTTTTAGGAATTTTTCCATATTTTTAAAGTATTTTAAAAAGCTTTAAAAAAAATAAAACAATTAAAACGAGGCTGCCCGGGGTCGAACCCGGGTCCTCTCCCTGCATACACACACACCGAACCAGTGAACCAAGGCACAAGGCCGCGATAGGAATCCGTTTCCAATTCTTTTAAACATCTCAATCCCAGTTTCCCCAAATCACATAAACCCTAGGAATGAAATCGATCAAATTGAACATGTAATCGTTGTTGTTAACGACAGAAATCATAGGGCTTTGATTACTTATGTTAAACCGAAGGTAGTGATGTAATCAATTACCTGATTTGATGTTGGATTGATGCTGGACACCCGATGAACAGGCCGCGACTTTCGTGGTGTTGTTTAGGTAATCAAATGGTGATATTAATCAAATTAATTTCACAGGTAGTTTCAAATGAGGCTAATGAACGGATTCCTTCTATCAATTTCAGTTTATAATGGTTCTAAGTAGGAGTTCGAGTGTGTAGCAGGCTCGCGAAATGAAGATGATGAAATGGAGTGTTTGTGTTTGTTTTGGATGAAATGGAACTCGAAGGAAGTTTATATAGGACTAAATGTTCGTTAGTGCATAGTTAATTTAATCGTTAATGGGTGTAATGCGGGATATTGGTGGATGGTCGGCCGAAGTGGGTTAGGTTCAGTGGAAATCGCACCTAATCGACACTAATATTCAAATTGATGCGACCCCCGAGTTCGAATCATTCACTAGAAGATGTCGGGACGATTTAATCGAATTGAAAACGAGTGGTTTGGCCGTGGTGGCTCGCCGGAATTGTCGCCGGCGGCGACCGGAAGGCGATCGGGAAACCGAGGGTGGGGGGCTGGGTTTTAAAAGAATTTACATTTTACCCCCCTGCGGTTTGTAGTTTATTATTTTATGTTAGTAACTTTTAAAATAAGTTTTTAAAAATTACATAAACACCCCCTGCACTTATAAATCTAATAATTATATATATATATATATATATATATATATATATATATATACATATATATATATATTTTAAATCTTTGTTATTATTTTTATTATTAGTATTAGTAGTATTATTATTATAGGATTATTAGTATTATTATTATTATTATTATTATTATTATTATTATTATTATTATTATTATTATATTTATTATTATGGTTGAAATTTGCATAAATGTATAAAATTAACTTTTATTTAACGAAGATTACGGGATGTTACAGTTTCGCTGCCAGTTTCGATGGCAGTTTCGCTACCAGTTTCGCTGGGCAGCACTTCTGCCAGTTTCGCTGGGCAGTTTCGCTGCCATGAGCGCCCAACTTTCGTTGGAATTTCCTAGTTTCGCAATGTCTATAGGTCCACAGTTTCGCCCGAACGAAACTGTAGTTTCGCCCCAGTGAAACTGTGATTTTGCTAGAACTGCTCTTAATTTCGCTGGATGATTATGCAAGTTCGCTGGATGCATATACAGTTTCGTAGATCGCATAAAAATCACGAACCAGTCCGTTTTTAACCCAAAATCATAACTCTTTACGTCCAACCTCTTAGTTTATCATCCATGAGGCTAAATCTAAGCTTTATACATGTTTTCATATGTAAAAATATGACCTTTATGCGATTCTTTACAACTTTTCAAAACCCAAAACCCTAGAATCCGGGTTTGACCTACAGAAGGGTTTAGAGGTCGATTCTTACCTGGATTTGTGGCTCTTTTCTTAAGATTGATGCCCAAACGCCCAGATCTCCAATTCCTTGACCTTAGAAGCTCCAAATCTTGAGTTTCTTGCACTTTCTCTCTCTACTTTCTCTCTCTACGAATTTTTGTTGTTAGGGTTGGAATGGAGAAGATGGTGGTGTCTTGGGCAGGTTAAGGGCTGGTTATGGGCCTTAATCTTGCCCATGAATCCCACTTAGCCCATAATTCTTTTCCTTCTTTTATTAAATCTCCATTAGTTAGGCCCACTTATCCTTAATGACTCGTTTTGACTTTTCGGGGTGTTATAAGTCTCCCCCTCTTATTTAGGTTTCGTCCTCGAAACCTGTCAGTCGTCAAACAATTGAGGATAAAATTTCCTCATCTCCTCCTCGGCCTCCCACGTAGATTCGGATCCCTTTCTGTGCCTCCACTGTACTCGTACAAGCGGAACCACTTTATTCCGCAAGTGTTTCTCCTTCCAATCAAGGATGGCCACCGGCTGCTCTACGTAGTTCAGTCGTTCGTCGACTTCAATGTCTTCTAATGGTACAAATGCCTCATCGTCTGCTAGACATTTCCTAAGATGTGATACATGGAACGTAGGGTGTATTCCACTCAACTCCTCAAGTAATTCTAGCCTGTAGGCCACTTCCCATACTCTTGCGATAATACGGAATGGCCCTATGAACTTTGGGCTTAACTTTCCCCTTCTTCGAAACCTGATAATCCCTTTCCAGGGGGATACCTTGAGCATAACCCTGTCACCGACCTGGAACTCTATCGGTCTGCGCCTCTTATCAGCATAAGACTTCTGGTGATCTTTTGCGGCTTTCATGAACGCCTTAATCTTAGCTAACTTCTCGGTCGTGATCTCAATCACTTCAAGACTCCCCAACTCCTTTTTCACGATGTCACCCCAACACACGGGCGTTCTGCACTTTCTACCGTACAACATTTCGTAGGGTGGCATACCTATGCTGGCGTGGTAGCTATTATTATATGAGAATTCCGCCAACGGTAAATGCTCATCCCAACTTCCTTCGAAGTCGATTACACACGCTCGTAGCATGTCTTCTAACGTTTGAATCGTTCTTTCCGACTGACCATCCGTCTGGGGGTGGTAAGCCGTACTAATATGTAGTTTAGTCCCTATTGATTCATGAAACCTCTTCCAGAACTTGGACGTAAACCGCGTATCCCTATCCCAAAACGATAGACATTGGCACGCCGTAACAAGCCACGATCTCCTTGATAAATAGCTCTGCCAACCTCTCAGAGGAATACGTCTCACGAATTGGTAGGAAATGGGCGCTCTTTGTTAGACGGTCAACAATCACCCAGATCGCGTCAGTTCCTCTCATCGTGCGAGGTAGCTTCGTGATGAAGTCCATTGTGATGTGTTCCCATTTCCATTCAGGGATATCCAAAGGCTGGATCCTCCCATATGGCTTTTGGTGCTCTGCCTTCACTTGCAGACACGTCAGGCACTTGCTCACGTACTCAACCACGTCTCGCTTCATTCCCGGCCACCAGTAATCTTTCTTCAGATCCTGGTACATTTTCGTGGCGCCGAGGTGAATGGAATATCGTGTTTTATGGGCCTCATCCATGATCTTTTCCCTCAGATTCCCGTAGAGAGGGGTCCACATTCTCCCAGATCGAGTTCTAACACCCAGGGTGTTTTCCCCCAAATCTGAAACTTGTCTTTTCATCCTTTCAGAGTTGACTCTGTCCTCTCTTAATGCCTCATTCTGAAACTCCCTCACTTGCTTCATAACATCAGGCGTCATGATTATTTGGTAAGCCCTAACCCGAATTGATTCGGGTCGTCCCTTTCGGCTAAGGGTGTCAGCAACCACATTAGCTTTGCCTGGATGATAATGAATTTCGCAGTCATAATCCTTGATTAGTTCTAGCCACCTCCTCTGCCTCATATTGAGTTCTTTTTGTTCAAAGAAATACTTCAGACTTTTATGATCGGTGACGATGGTGCACTTCACCCCATACAGGTAGTGCCTCCAAATCTTCAATGCAAACACCACCGCAGCCAATTCCAAATCATGGGTAGGATAATTGGCCTCGTGAATTTTTAATTGTCTGGAAGCATAGGCTATTACCTTTCCCCGTTGCATCAACACGCAACCCAATCCTGCATACGAGGCATCCGAGTAGACTACCAGATCCTCGTTCCCCTCAGGTAACGTCAAGACAGGGGCTTGAGTTAACCTCATCTTTAGTTCTAGGAAGGCGTTCTCCTGATCAGTACCCCATTCATACTTCACGTCCTTCCGGGTTAGCTTAGTCAAAGGAGAAGCTATCCTGGAGAAATCCTGGATAAACCTCCTATAGTAGCCTGCCAGGCCTAAGAAGCTGCGAACCTCAGACGACGTCTTTGGAGGTTCCCATTGCATCACCGCTTCGACCTTCGCAGGATCCACCCTGATCCCCTCGGGATTAACCACATGTCCCAGAAATTAGACTTCTCGAAGCCAGAATGCACATTTGGAGAACTTGGCGTATAACTTCTCGCTTCTGAGCGTCTCCAATACTTCCCGAATATGTTCGGCATGTACTTCTTCACTTCTCGAGTAAATCAAGATGTCATCGATGAACACTACTACCGATTTATCCAACATCGGTCGACATACCCGTTTCATAAGGTCCATAAAAGCAGCTGGCGCGTTGGTTAGACCAAAGGACATGACGAGAAATTCGTAGTGTCCATAACACGTACGAAACGCTGTCTTAGGAATGTCTTGTTCTTTCACCTTCAGTTGGTGGTAACCAGACCGCAGATCTATCCTTGAAAACCAGCTGGCACCCTGAAGTTGATCAAACAGATCGTCGATCCTTGGTAATGGGTACCGATTCTTTACGGTCTGCTTATTGAGCTCGCGGTAGTCAATGCACATCCGCATGCTACCGTCTTTCTTCTTGACGAATAAAACCGGAGCACCCCATGGAGAGATGCTCGGCCGGATGAAACCCTTATCCAATAAATCTTGCAACTAATCCCTCAATTCTACCATCTCTGATGGAGCTAACCGATATGGTGCTTTAGCGACGGGCTGTGCTCCCGGTAACAAATCAATCTGGAATTCGATTTCGCGGTCCGGCGGCACACCAGTCAGGTCTTCAGGAAAGACGTCAGGAAACTCACGCACTACCGGCACGTCTGATAATTGTGGCTCTAGCACGTCCACATCTTTTACGTAGGCCAAGTAAGCGCTACACCCACGTCTCATGTACTTTTCAGCTATGATCATCGACACGACCTTCGGCACACAACACACCTTATCCCCACGAACTGTAACGGAACTACCATCGGGCGCTGTTAGACGAACTATTTTCTTGCTACATACTATATTGGCTTCATATCTAGCTAACCAATCCATGCCTAACACCACATCGAAACCTCCTAAGGCCATAACATGCAACCTAGCAAGGAACATACAACCTTCTAACTCAATCAGGCAATCCTCAATCACTTCAGTTACCTTAGTGGATTCATGTCACACCCCAACCTTGACGGCGGAAACGTCGAGGTGTGAGAGTTAAGATCGTTCACAGCCACATAACGCTATTATTAAATCCAAATATACTATTCATAAGTTTCAAAGGTAACATTACATTCATAAGTTTCAACAATGAACTAATATTTGACAAGACATAACAAAGTACAATCAATTGATTTTAGTAACTAGGTCCAAGTCCTAGATTATGCCAGCAACATAAGTGCACTTCAAACTTGGGGTTTTCCTGAAACATGATAAAAATAAAAGGTCAACTATAAATAGTTTGTGAGTTTCCAAGGTTTTCATACATAATATGAAAAGATTACAAGTAGCAATTCATGTCATAGGTTATAAGCTAGTAAGGTTATAGAACACATATCGTTACAACCAAACCTCGACTTGATTACAAGTATATAAGATTGGCTAAGTGTATTTGGTTCCCTAGTGCACAAGCATACGGCTCCTAGGAGTCGGCAATACATCGACTTTAGCACCAAATAGGCTTGTCAGGCCCAAAGATCTAAGACGTCACCAGGCTAGCAATAGTTAATGATTGTAAACAAACTATGTATCTCATATAATCACTTACAACACACAAATAACCATGACAAAATAAAAAGATGAATTGCAAGTGCTTTACAAGTCTCAAACGTTTATAAGTGTAAGTTGTATAAGTATCATGTTTCATCCCAAAATAGTGTGAAATAAAGTAAAAAAAGGGGCAAGGAAAACTCACTTGGCAAATAAGTATAAGAATGACGATTAATAATAATAATAAGCAACGTTCCAGCGTAAACCTTTACGAGATACCTAAGAATATGTATTTACAATATTAAAGTTTAATTATAATAAGTTTAACGTTCTAACGATAACTAGGGTTTTAAGCGGAATTTAGGGATTTTTGTAAGTACGTTAAATATCTTAATAAAGACATTTACCATATATGTATTTTATTAGAAATAGATAAAATTAAGCCATTTGTAACAACTAATAAAGTTTAGATATAAAATTTAAATAAACATATTAAAATAATCATGATTTTAAAAGGTTAAGTTTGGACCAATTATTATTATTTATTATTTGAAACAAATAAGCTAAAAAAAATTAATCTAAAGTATCATTGAAAATATAATGTTTTAATATTAAAAATAACATTTAAAATCTATTTTATAAGAGAATAAAAACTAAATATATTACTTATCCAAACTATTTAACAAAAATATTGAAATATTTTATTAAATAAATTTACGGAAAAATATGGTGTCTTAAAAGTTTAATAAGTTTATAAATATATTTAGTTATATCATTTGTAATTAAATTTCAAAATAAAACATCAAAGGTTTTACAAGAATAATTTTATAGAAAATAAATAATTAACTACTAAAATAAAGAAAATTATAAAACTGATTTTTATAATTTTTTTAGAATTTTTATAAATTTTTTAAAGGCTGAAACTCTTGAAAACATTAAATAAAAAAAGGGTTTGAGGGTCCTTGGGTTCGAACCCAGGACCTCAAACACACACTCCCGCACCCGCACCAGTAAACCAAAGGCCGCAGCCGCATTAGCTGATGGTTTTTAAATGATAAAACACAACCCATAAATTTTCCCATAAAATCTATGAACCCTAGTTTGATTTTAAGCCAAATTGAACACCAGATTGTTGTTGTTTATGAAATCCAACTTAGGGCTTTGATTCTTTATGTAAAACCGAGTCTGTATGAGGGTTTAATTACCTGAATTGATGTAATTCCAATGGAGAACGAGTAGAAGAGCATATCGCGACCATGTATCACCGGTTTGATACCCAAACGACGACGATAATCAAATTCGTTGTACAGATAGTTTCTAATGATATTAAGGATAGATAGCCCTCTGTTAATTTCGAGTTTAGAAGCTTTGATGGTGGTTTTCGAACGTGTTGCAGGTCCGCGTGGTGAAAGGAATCAGAGGTGATGTTTACGTGTGTTTCAGGTGAAATTGAAGGTATTACATGATTAGGGAAGGCAATATGATTGTTCACGTTCGATTAATTAGGTTTTAATTGTGGTTTAAATCTCGAACGGCTATGTAGTTTAATGTGGATCGGTTATGTAATTGATTATGCTAGAAACCGGTGTTTAAACGCGTTTATAGTGTGCATTCAAGTTCTAATCACCCCTTGAAACGATACGAAACGGTTTTTGGGGTTTAAAATAGGCGATTTTTGGGGTTTTAAGGGCGGCCGGAGCTCGGCCGGAGCTTGGCCGGAGCTCCGCCGGAAAATCGGGGGTGAAGGGGGGGAATTTTGGGTTTTGTTAATTACAGTTTGGCCCTTGTAGTTTTAGGTGTTGCTTATTAAATTCCAAACTTTAATATTAGTTTAATTTAAATTACAATTTGGGCCTTGTAGTTTTAAAGTGTTATTATTTTATGTAAAAACATATTAATTACATGTTTTAAGATATAAACCTTATATTATTATTATTATTATTTTTATTTACAAGATTATCTTTAATATGCTTATTATTATTATCATAAATATTATTATTATTATTGTTATTATCATTATTATTATTATTAAAAGACTTAAAGTCAATTAGGAGATAAGCATGAATAATCCATAAATTACAAAATCAACAACATTGGTCCTTACAAGGATAAAAGATGTTAACTTACTGAACGGAAAATACGAGATGTTACAGTCTCCCCAACTTAAAAGAATTTCGTCCCGAAATTAAGAATGAACTTAAATAAGCAAAAGAATTAAAATGAAAGATAAGTGTACAAACTAACAGTGGTTGACGTTTAATTACAGATTAAACACTTCACTTTATGGAATCTTACAAGATTCTTGACATAATATATGCCAACTTGAACTATTCCAGTGAAATACGAGACGTTTTTAGTTGAAAAGTTGGAAAATGATGACGAGTTACCGTGGTACCTTAGATTTATAAGTCACAACTTCTAGAATTTAATTTCGTAATAAAATGATGTCTAGAAATCAATAAAAGACCAACAATGATAAGAAAGGTTAACCGTCAGGATTTAAGAATCCCAAACGTCACTATACGAAACGATCTTAACGCATATCTTGTGAATATGTATTTCTCCTTTGACCAATCATCGGTCTAAGAATAATACAATATGTGAAGATTTTGGAATGAGTTCACGACGATGGTTAGGAACATTATTAAAAGAAGAAAATGAATCGATCATCAAAATAACGATCGATGTTTAACGACATCCCACGGTATATGACTATTTGAGATAGATACAAGTCAATTTCTTGACCCGTTATCCCACATGAATCAATATGAAATTAATCAATCGGTCTATAATGTACCAATTGTCATCATGACATCTAAAATAAGAGGCATCTTAGTGAAAGAAAAGTTAAACAGGAGATTCATAGGAACACGAATGTTAGGCCTTGTCGTATGTGAAGGTAAGACACTTGGACACATACCAAGTTATGTCTTTTCCTTTATGCTAAACCCATGACTACAAGTTACGAAATTTTATGAACCATTATATCCACATCGCAATGAGGATAATAACGAGTCTTGTTGATCGAAATCAAGATGGAATTTTAGAGATTTCCAAGTTTAAGGGAAAAAAAACGATGCAAGGAGTGACGCAACCAATAAGAAATGCATTTGTAAAGATATTTGCAAGGTAGCAAATTTACAAGTACAGTTTGCATATGCAGTTCATCAAAAGCTCAATCGAGGACATTCGTGTGACTAGCAAGGCATGAATACAAGTTAATAATGTCTTTAGCAGAGAGATCGTTTAGGAAGTCTACCATCGCGCAATCAGGTTTTGATGATAACTCAAAATGAAAGTCGATGAATAAGGAATAAATGGTTCCATATAACTAGATCAAATCAAATCATAAGGATAAAGGGAAAGAAATCGATTTAAGAATTTAAATGCTCCATGCTTGGAATCAAAATCAACCTAAAGCGATCGGGTCTCTTTTCAAGTTCGGAGATCATGCTCTGGCTTGATAGGTAGAAACACTAACATTGTTTCACCCTTCAAGTTACTACATGCTTCTCGCCACTTGATTACAACCTTGGTAAATTGAAGATCAAGAAATGAGAATAGTCATCAAGGTGTGGTTTTCGCTCCTAACTTGATGGTGTATTCCCAAGGTATGACCTCTAACTTACCAATCAAAAAGCTCGATCCCAACTCATTGTTAGGGATCCACAGAAATAAGACAAGATAACTCACCATTAAGGTAAAGGGACGTCTCCCCTATCTTAACGGTGAGGTTTTACAAAAAACAAAATATAATAGTATGGACTTCTTCATCAAGATCCAGAATTCACTCCTACTTTGATGAGGTCGTTTAATTTGAGAAAATACAATCCATGAAAATGAAATTATCATCGAGGTACGGAATTCACGCCTATCTTGATGATTGAATTTCATAATAACGAGAAAACAATCGAAAATTGACAATTGTCACCAAAGTACGGGTTTCAATCCTATTTTGGTGATATCATGTCATTTGTGAAATGTCATTTCAAAGAAAATAATTGAAGTCAATCCTCAAGATAAGAAAATCACCCTAATCCAAAGGATGAAATTTCATAAAACACGCGATTGGAAACCATTTATCGAAAGGAATAGAGAACCATCAAAGTAAGGGAATCACCCCTGTTTTGATGAGTTAGAATCATTTAGGAGATACAAATGTTCTTAGTCATAGGTTGACTTACAAACTCTTGCATCTCTCACGATGCAAACGGTACGAAGTTTGACATAACAGCGAAAAGAAAAGAATATCAATTAGAAATTCAGAAAATTTCAAGTTACATCAATGCAACAAAAGAGAAAATCATTCTTACAAGCTTAAGATCAAGGTTCGAGATGACAGAATTTGTTATGGTGTTCTAATCTTGGATGGTTTAAATCGGAAAAACGAAATCAAGGGTAGAAATTATTCAACACCACAATGAGATGTGAACATTCGATTCACAATCGAAAGGAAATGCATGGACTTCTCAAATTATGTGGTCAACCATAACCTTATTGAAGACATGTGTACTTATAAGTGGTAACAAAGTTATAATTAGTTTATTCGATCATTGAGGTGAGTGACCACTTATAATATTTGAGTTAACAAAATTAACATTCAATTAGCAAAGTATCCCGAGATGTAGGAATTCCACCTACAACATTGAACGTCTTTAGTTATGGGACACACCCTTAGGAAGATTTGAAAACCATAA
This sequence comes from Flaveria linearis, assembly GCA_024085815.1. Taxonomy (NCBI): domain Eukaryota; kingdom Viridiplantae; phylum Streptophyta; class Magnoliopsida; order Asterales; family Asteraceae; genus Flaveria; species Flaveria linearis. Next base: position 43,655,806 of record CM044012.1, read on the forward strand.
GTAACGATTTAAAGTTTTAAAGATCATTCGGTTTAGATTCCCAATATATTTGGGTATAACAAGAGTCATGTACACGTTGATCAAGGTATAGAAATAGCTACATGAAACGCCTAACGTGTAACGATGTTTAAACGTAGGAGTTGAAAGGTAAGACGAGTTCAATATCACAGGAACATTATGTATGATAAGAATGAGAAGAAACCAGTTCAAGGAATCAAAGATTTTTAAGATACAAAGAGGATGGTTCCATTTAGTAACGCATTACCATTTGGAATCGTTGACACGTCAAGGTAAATTAACCCACTTGCCTTAGAGACTTGTGTATGTTGACCATAGTTTATCACTCATCCCAGAAATCCCCAGGTAAGCATAACTGGTCTCGCAATGAGATTTATACGATATGCTTGCCTTAGCCCGAAAGCCTTTTGCCAGGAAATCCAGAATACAGGTGTCTATGTGTCCCACAAATTTCTTTGGCTTATGAAATCAAAACCTTGATGAGATTTTCATAGATTAGACATAGAGTCTAAGGAATTGAACACACGATGATAGGTGTAGATTCCACATGTCGTTGAGAATAAGTTTAGGAAGTTCATTTGTCGGGGAGAGTCAAAGAGTCAAAGTTAAGTTTAGGGAGACAAGTAACTAAGTTTTAAGCACACATAAGGCAATCCTATGCTAAGGCACCAAGTTGCATAAAAGGTATAGCATTATGTAGCACGCAAACAATAAGTAAGCACAAAAGTATAATGATCTTTCTATGAGGTTCATGCATAAGCTATAGTCTAGGTCACCATTTCTAATAACCTAAATCCCTATAGTTATGGGCTCTGATACCAATCTGTCACACCCCAACCTTGACGGCGGAAACGTCGAGGTGTGAGAGTTAAGATCGTTCACAGCCACATAACGCTATTATTAAATCCAAATATATTATTCATAAGTTTCAAAGGTAACATTACATTCATAAGTTTCAACAATGAACTAATATTTGACAAGACATAACAAAGTACAATCAATTGATTTTAGTAACTAGGTCCAAGTCCTAGATTATGCCAGCAACATAAGTGCACTTCAAACTTGGGGGTTTTCCTGAAACATGATAAAAATAAAAGGTCAACTATAAATAGTTGGTGAGTTTCCAAGGTTTTCATACATAATATGAAAAGATTACAAGTAGCAATTCATGTCATAGGTTATAAGCTAGTAAGGTTATAGAACATATATCGTTACAACCAAACCTCGACTTGATTACAAGTATATAAGATTGGCTAAGTGTATTTGGTTCCCTAGTGCACAAGCATACGGCTCCTAGGAGTCGGCAATACATCGACTTTAGCACCAAATAGGCTTGTCAGGCCCAAAGATCTAAGACGTAACCAGGCTAGCAATAGTTAATGATTGTAAACAAACTATGTATCTCATATAATCACTTACAACACACAAATAACCATGACAAAATAAAAAGATGAATTGCAAGTGCTTTACAAGTCTCAAACGTTTATAAGTGTAAGTTGTATAAGTATCATGTTTCACCCCAAAATAGTGTGAAATAAAGTAAAAAAGGGCAAGGAAAACTCACTTGGCAAATAAGTATAAGAATGACGATTAATAATAATAATAAGCAACGTTCCAGCGTAAACCTTCACGAGATACCTAAGAATATGTATTTACAATATTAAAGTTTAATTATAATAAGTTTAACGTTCTAACGATAACTAGGGTTTTAAGCGGAATTTAGGGATTTTTGTAAGTACGTTAAATATCTTAATAAAGACATTTACCATATATGTATTTTATTAGAAATAGATAAAACTAAGCCATTTGTAACAACTAATAAAGTTTAGATATAAAATTTAAATAAACATATTAAAATAATTATGATTTTAAAAGGTTAAGTTTGGACCAATTATTATTATTTATTATTTGAAACAAATAAGCTAAAAAAATTAATCTAAAGTATCATTGAAAATATAATGTTTTAATATTAAAAATAACATTTAAAATCTATTTTATAAGAGAATAAAAACTAAATATATTACTTATCCAAACTATTTAACAAAAATATTGAAATATTTTATTAAATAAATTTACGAAAAATATGGTGTCTTAAAAGTTTAATAAGTTTATAAATATATTTAGTTATATCATTTGTAATTAAATTTCAAAATAAAACATCAAAGGTTTTACAAGAATAATTTTATAGAAAATAAATAATTAACTACTAAAATAAAGAAAATTATAAAACTGATTTTTATAATTGTTTTAGAATTTTTATAAATTTTTTAAAGGCTGAAACTCTTGAAAACATTAAATAAAAAAAAGGGTTTGAGGGTCCTTGGGTTCGAACCCAGGACCTCAAACACACACTCCCGCACCCGCACCAGTAAACCAAAGGCCGCAGCCGCATTAGCTGATGGTTTTTAAATGATAAAACACAACCCATAAATTTTCCCATAAAATCTATGAACCCTAGTTTGATTTTAAGCCAAATTGAACACCAGATTGTTGTTGTTTATGAAATCCAACTTAGGGCTTTGATTCTTTATGTAAAACCGAGTCTGTATGAGGGTTTAAGTACCTGAATTGATGTAATTTCAATGGAGAACGAGTAGAAGAGCATATCGCGACCATGTATCACCGGTTTGATACCCAAATGACGACGATAATCAAATTCGTTGTACAGATAGTTTCTAATGATATTAAGGATAGATAGCCCTCTGTTAATTTCGAGTTTAGAAGCTTTGATGGTGGTTTTCGAACGTGTTGCAGGTCCGCGTGGTGAAAGGAATCAGAGGTGATGTTTACGTGTGTTTCAGGTGAAATTGAAGGTATTACATGATTAGGGAAGGCAATATGATTGTTCACGTTCGATTAATTAGGTTTTAATTGTGGTTTAAATCTCGAACGGCTATGTAGTTTAATGTGGATCGGTTATGTAATTGATTATGCTAGAAACCGGTGTTTAAACGCGTTTGTAGTGTGCATTCAAGTTCTAATCACCCCTTGAAACGATACGAAACGGTTTTTGGGGTTTAAAATAGGCGATTTTTGGGGTTTTAAGGGCGGCCGGAGCTCGGCCGGAGCTTGGCCGGAGCTCCGCCGGAAAATCGGGGGTGAAGGGGGGGGGAAATTTTGGGTTTTGTTAATTACAGTTTGGCCCTTGTAGTTTTAGGTGTTGCTTATTAAATTCCAAACTTTAATATTAGTTTAATTTAAATTACAATTTGGGCCTTGTAGTTTTAAAGTGTTATTATTTTATGTAAAATCATATTAATTACAAGTTTTAAGATATAAACCTTATATTATTATTATTATTATTTTTATTTACAAGATTATCTTTAATATGCTTATTATTATTATCATAATTATTATTATTATTATTGTTATTATCATTATTATTATTATTAAAAGACTTAAAGTCAATTAGGAGATAAGCATGAATAATCCATAAATTACAAAATCAACAACATTGGTCCTTACAAGGATAAAAGATGTTAACTTACTGAACGGAAAATACGAGATGTTACAATTCACCAATGGCTGTTTCTACGTAGAAAGGCTCGTCTAACTTTCTACTCTTATCATGCAACGAACGACAAAAGGCAGCAGACACAAAACTCCTACTAGCACCAGAATCAAAGAGCACAGAAGCATATTTATGGTCCACCAGAAACATACTTGAAACTACTTCTGGGTCTGCCCTGGCCTCCTCACGAGTTATGTTGAATGCCATCGCCTTCGCCTTTGAATCGTCACCCTTTCCTTTACCTCCGGCTTTAACCGTTCCTGATCCTGCTGATTTTCCTTTCTTGCAGTCCCTACCCACATGTCCCATCTCGCCACACTGGTAACATTTCCCCTTCTTGCAATCCCTAGCATAGTGGCCCTCACCCCCACACTTAAAACATTTTCCAGTTCCAACTCTACACTCCCCCGAATGACCCTTTCCACACTTTCTACAAACACCTCCTCCACCAACATTTCCCTGTCTTCCGGACTGATCTTCAACCCTCATCATCTTCTCCCCACTCCTGATGTAATCACCTCCGAACCTCTTCCCATTGCCATTCTTATTCCCACTCCATCTCTCCACCTTCTTTTGTGCAGGCACAGGATCTCTTTCGTCGTACAGTCTCCCAGCTAAATCCACCACCAACCTGAACGTGCCTGGTCTGGCTGCAATCATGTGCCTCCTGATATCCACAGGCAAACCCTGTATGTACCTCTTGATCTTCCTGGATACAGGTGTCACCATGTCTGGGACAAGTCTTGCAAGTTCATTGAACTTGAAGGTATACTCTTGATGAGTCATGTTCCCAGCCTCCAAATACAAGAATTCCTTTTCAATCTTGTCTAATTCCCGATGAGGGCAATACTCCTCCAGCACTAACTCTTTCAGCTCGGACCACCTCATCCTGGCTATCGATCGCTTTCCTTTAGCCTGGACAATATTGTCCCACCAGCACAACGCTGAGTCGACGAAAGAATAAGTGGCAAACTTAACTTTCTGATCTTCCCGGCACTCACTAATTTCCAGTACCGCTTCCATCTCTCTGACCCAACGATGAGCGGCAGTAGCATTGCCGTTACCGTCAAAGGTCAGGGGCTTGCACCTTTGAAATGCCCCATAGTTGCACCCCCTAGTCGTCTCTCTCTCAGACTCCTCATCACTATCGTCATCATGGATTACCACCTTAGGGTTTGATGGCTCCTCTTCAGATTCCTCTGTCATCCCAGTGGACCTTCCAGAATTCTTCTCATTTTCCTTCTCTTTCTTATCAGCTTTCTCTCCCTCCTTGACTGCTTTGATCACCTCAGTCACTACCGAGGGTAAGACATCTTGCATGACATTGTAGATTTCATCGGCAATAGCCTCCTTCACAGTAGATTTGAGGGTGGCTGATCCCTCACCCTCCGGGTGACTATGGAGGTCTGACTCCTCGTGAACCGTCTCGGGAGCCTTAACTTTACTCCGGGTGACACGTTGTGTAGTAGTACGACCACCTCGAGGACGTCCACGTGTAGCCTTCCCAGATTTCCTACCCGCCATATCTAATTCCTATAAGATTTAAACACCGAAATGGTCATTCAAGTTAATTGCACAGATCATTACAAGTATGGTAAGTCCTTAATTACAGTGGCCAAGTGTGATTAACTACTTACCTCACCCTCCTGTCCCAAGCAATCACTATCATAACACATGTTAGTGTTCAAATCTACATGCATATAAAACAAATAGCACACGCACGTATTGCCAGTTTACATGAAATATTTTACCTGATGGCATGTAGCTACTTGGGTTGGCATCCTTTATTTGGTCCCATTCTCAGTTTAAGTTTAGGTTTGAAAAAATGTTTTACCCATTTCTCTTAAACTTTGGCTCTGATACCAACTTGTAAGGCCCCGTTCCCGGGAAGCCTCACAGTTGGCAATTCATAGCATAAAATCAGTTTAATAACAAAACATTGTAGCGGAATTAATTAGACATTCATTTAAAATGTAGAAAACTTGTCATGCCCATACATTTGTCTCTTAATTGTAAACAAAACACAATACTTGTTCTTAAAATTACAAATAAAGTTTCATAAACAGAAATGCCATCCGTAAATTTCCAAGTAGCTCCACGGTGCCATCATCAGCATCAGCACTTACCTGCCAACTATTATGCATAAAAGTCAGCTTTGCTGAGTGAGTTCTAGTTTAAAGTAATAGTAAATATAACTTTGTCTTTCATATAATGACCACGCATACGTAATACATACATTTCATCATAATAGGCATGATCATTATCTTTCATTCATTAATATCTTCCACTTTAACATAAACGAGATTGCACAAAGCAAGAGCTCCATGTTGATTGACAACAAATGCCAATCCCTGTCGGTACACATGAAAACGGTAGCTAACCCCCGACAGTTGATCCACACTGCAAGGCACATAGCCTGCTCATGAATACAGATTTATCATCATACATCAGACTCACATAAGTGAAGTCTATCATAGTGCTTGCAAGACTTTTCATCATCATACAGGCCCAGGGGTAACATTCGTTAAGTTCCACTTCTCATTAATATTATCTTTCACTTAATATATAATACGTAACTTATTAAGTACACAACATACCAAGTACTAGTCATCTTAACACGTAACCGACCCTCCGCAGGACAATGGGGGTTCGGGGGCGGCAGCCCCTGACAGCGGGGTCCTAGGGGCAGCAGCCCCTAGTGGGGTTCAAGGGGCAACGCCCCTGGCTGGGGCCGGGTTGCCAGGTCAGCGCACCCAAAAATTATTTTGAGCTATTTAAATGTCACATTTTACTTTAGAAAAATGTATTTTTCTTGTTAAAACACCTTGAAATCTTATCTTGAAAACCTTAGGTTTACTATGTATAATAGCCCCAAAAACATGGAAAAACGTTTAAATAAGGGGATCTAGAACTCACCTGAACTTATCCAAATAACTTAAATTTTATGTCACTTAAGCTATAGTCTGAACACTCTAGTTGCACAAAAGTTAATACACAAAAACGTCATTTTCTTCATAAATTCGCTGATAGTTTCGCAGGTAGTTTCGCTGCCAGTTTCGCTGGCAGTTTCGCTACCAGTTTCGTTGGGCAGCACTTCTGCCAGTTTCGCTTGACAGTTTCGCTGCCATGAGCGCCCAACTTTTGTTGGAATTTCCTAGTTTCGCAATGTCTATAGATCCACAGATTCGCCCGAACGAAACTGTAGTTTCGCCCCAGCGAAACTGTGATTTCGCTGGAACTGCTCTTAATTTCGCTGGATGATTATGCAAGTTCGCTGGATGCATATACAGTTTCGCAGATCGCATAAAAATCACAAACCAGTCCGTTTTTAACCCAAAATCATAACTTTTTACGTCCAACCTCTTAGTTTATCATCCATGAGGCTAAATCTAAGCTTTATACATGTTTTCATACGTAAAAATATGACCTTTATGCGATTCTTTGCAACTTTTCAAAACCCAAAACCCTAGAATCCGGGTTTGATCTACAGAAGGGTTTAGAGGTCGATTCTTACCTGGATTTGTGGCTCTTTTCTTAAGATTTGATGCCCAAATACCCAGATCTCCAATTCCTTGACCTTTGAAGCTCCAAATCTTGAGTTTCTTGCACTTTCTCTCTCTACTTTCTCTCTCTAGTTTCTCTCTCTACGAATTTTTGTTGTTAGGGTTGGAATGGAGAAGATGGTGGTGTCTTGGGCAGGTTAAGGGCTGGTTATGGGCCTTAATCTTGCCCATGAATCCCACTTAGCCCATAATCCTTTTCCTTCTTTTATTAAATCTCCATTAGTTAGGCCCACTTATCCTTAATGACTCGTTTTGACTTTTTAGGGTGTTACATGAAAGGCTGTTGACAATACCCACATCACCGTAATAGAATAAAGCAGTGAAGAGGAGAAATAGGTCAATTTTGAATATGACCAAGAGTATTATGAAAGTAATGAAATTACTATAGGAATTATAGGCAAAATGAGTGAGACACTAAGTCTATGTACATAAAAGAATATAGACCAAAGTCTTACCAAATTGAACTCCTTATAAAGCTCTAAAAGACAAGAAAACAAACAATTAACATCTAAGGATATTTGGGTGTGTTGGTCATGTAAAGGCCTATCAACCGAGTATAAAGAAGCTGGAAGATAAGAGTAGTCCTATGGTATATTTAGGACTTGAGCAAGGAACTAAAGCTCATAGAATGTATGATTCATTTGAGGGTTGTTATGAGCAGAAATATAAAGTTTAAAGAAAACATGAGTTGTGATTGGTTGTTTATTTGAATAAGGTGAATGATACTAGCTTAAATTGGTTGAATTCTCTGTGCAAGATGATGAATTATCACATGTGAGCACTATTGATATGGGTCATAATGAACATGGTGTGGAAGGTAATTCTGTATCAAACAACAGTGAAAGAAATAGAGTACCTGACAATAGGCATACTATAGAAGAAAACAGTGGTCAAGGTGTGACCAAATTAAGCAAGGTCTTTAATGTACCAATAGGCTTAATGACTATGTGTTTAAGGGAAGAGTCCAATATGGAATTTCAAGAAATGAAAAGATGGTTGTTATAAATTGTTACTTGCATAAGATAGGGAGCCTACTAGCTTTCATGAACTTTTCAAGGAGAAAGTGATTCATTTAGATATGAAAGCAACCTTCCTTTATGGAGAATTGAAGGAGAGTGTATATGTGAAACAACTTGAGGGTTATGAAAAGAAGGGTGCTTAATACAATGTCTATAAACTATTTAAGGCTTTGTATAGCTTAAGATATGCTCTAGGAGCTTGGAATACAAGATTGGGTGAGGTATCCAAAGAACTAGGTTCAAAAGGAGTCAACATAAGCAACCAATATATATAAGAGTTCAGAATATTTCTTTTCTAACTTTGGGTGTATATGTGAGTGATTTCTTTATGATTAGGAGTGATGAACAAGTGGCGAAGGAATTTGAGCTTCAAATGAAGTCAACATTTGATATGAAAGATTTAGTAGTGTTATGTTATTACTAGGGAGTAGAGGTTGCTCATATAAAAGATAGAATATTGATTAAACATCCTGCATACGCAAAAAAAATGGTTAAAATGGGAGGTTTAGAAGGGTGTAACAAGAAAACTATCCTTACGTAACCTAGTTTGAACATGTTTTAAAATGAAGGAGGTGATAATGTGGAAACAAAGTACAGAAGATTAGTAGGGTCTTTAAGGTACTTGATACGAACCAGATCTGAGTTTTGCAGTGGGTTATGTAAGTAGATTGATGCAAAATTCTAAAGAAGTACATTTAAATGTTGTAAAGCATTTGATTAGATATGTGAGAGGAATAGCTCACTATAGTATTAGATACAAGAGAACTAGGGGGCTTGGATGGGGTACAATAATAGTAATCATCTAGCTCGATCATATTTGGGATTTTTACTGAAAGCAGGGGAAGCATTTGATGCATCATATAAAAAATGTAGTTGCCAGAGCCCTGCATTTACCAGCGGCGCTTTTATAACAACTTAGTAGTTTCATGGCATTCACGAAAGCAAAAAACAATGGTTTTGTCTTAATCTAAAGCCAAATTCATGGCTGCTACTTCAGCATCCTCTCAGGTTATATGGCGACATGATGTACTTGAAGAGATCACTAGAAAGAATCAAGATTTAATGACATCCAGTATGTGGATAACAAGTATGCAATTCAACCAATGAAAATTCCTATTTTCCATGGACTTTTTATCATTTATTTAAAGAGTGCATAGAAACAAAATCAAGTCGGGTTGATTTTGTGAGTAAGGGTATGCAGAAGGCAGATGTATTGACAAAAGCCTTGCTTAGAATAAGATTTGCTGAGAAGAGGTTCTTGCCAGGAATGGAAGAGTTATATGGATATTTTTGAAATTAGTGGGAGTGTGTTGGAGGGTATTAATTGTAATTCTATTAAGGGGTAACTTTGTAAAATAGTAACCAACTTTCAAAAGTGTTCCAATTAGGTAACTCAAGTTTTAAAAGTGTTTCAATTAGACCACTCGGTTTTTATATTTTATATAAATTAAAAGTCTTAACATGTTTTTAGCATGTTATACTTTTTGTTTCAATTAGAAAATATTTTTTTCTATCTTTTGATATTGATATGGAACGTTGACGTAAATTTGAAGTACTTTTTTTATTTTTTTCATAATTAACATGTTTTTTTATTTTTTTAATATAGTTTTATATATTAAAAATTCTGACACCCTCACATTCTCCACCGTTACTTTCTTGATATAAGAAAATTTAACGATGACTCGATTTGATCGTTTAGTGGTCCAATTTGAGAAAAATATGCATGAGTGATTAAATTAGAACACTTTTAAAACTTGGTTACTATTCTGTGACATTTTCCCTTCTATTAATTGTTGAAGTGTTAAAATTATAATATGTTACAGTAAGGTATTTGGTTGTATTAGTTGAATACTCATTTTTCAATAAAACTTTCCCTCTTAAAGTTTGGTGGTGTTAGTTAGAAACTTTCTGGTTCCTTATTTCATATTTAGGATCTTAAAACTCTATAAACTTTATATATTTATAGTTATTACTTTTATATTTTATTTTTAAATGATATGTACGTACACACACAGGGCAATGCTAATATACAAAGTGCCAAAAACATACGAAGACTACAAAGTCATTAGGGCACACCACATGCACTTAAGGAGATGGGTAATTTCGTGTGTTTCCTAAGCAGATACACAAGGTATATAATCACACAACGTATGTCATATATGCAACCTAAGTTTATCATAGTTATGCAACATATGTTTATGATTACACACGATAATAATTATGTAACTTTCATAAGTAATTATGCAAATTATATTTATAATTACGCAACATATATTTATGATTACACAAATAATAATTACGCAACTTTAATAAGTAATTTCACAAATTATATGATAAGTACGCAAATTAAGGTTGTAATTACGTAAAATAGTAATAGTGCAAGTTATACGCACAACACACAGATAATTTTTTTTTAAAAAGAATCATTTTTTTAAGTATAGTACAACCATACTCAAGTTAAGGAAAATAAAATTCTTGATTTTGTGTAATTGTTTTTTCTAGAACAATGTCATAGAAAAAAAGTTATACATGTTTAAAAAAAATAGAAGAATTTGAAAAATATCAATAATGGTAGCCTATATAAAATTTCCCATTACATACCATTTTCAATTTTTATGCATGAAAATTGTTTATTTTTTACATGATAATTTCATCTTTTAATCTAAGTTATTGATATACACATTTTATACACCTTGTATGAAAACAACATTCGTATTATTAACTCTCTTTTCTCTATATACATGTGGACTTTTCTTGCATACTAGATTTAGACCTTGAAGTCTCAAATCATACCAGGAAAATTAAATTTTAAACCCCAGCCATCTTAGTAATGGTTAGCTCTTCAATAAGTTCTTTTCATTTTTAGTTTTGTACTACACCTCCGTCAACAATATATTCAATCAAACAACCTCTCGTATAAACTTTATAAGAAAATTACAATATGTTAAAGTTTCTCTATAGTATATATATGTAGACTTTTCTTCCTCCCAGACAATAGAATTACATTAACCAATTTACTCAAGGTTAACTCCTCTACAAGTTATTATGTTCTTTTTGCATTTTTTTAGTTTCGACTACACCCGCCTCTGTCCCAAATATATCTAACCATACTACCTCCACATAAAATTAGACATAATCTAACACAATAACTATTGATTTATAAGATATTAAATATTAACACCCTTATTCAAAAATAAATTAGCAAGTGATTCCTCTTTTACCAACTCTAGGACAAAATGCCTTTTCCTTGGCAATTAAGCGTTTGACTTGCATACAACTTGTAAAACAAAAGGTCCCATGCATGTTGTCGACTATAACTAAGATTCACACGTTTAGATTCGGAGCCGAACATCACAACCCGACCCGACCCAAACCACAACACACCTATGACGTATGCAACTAGTAGCTTAATTTTCACGCAGGAATTAAATATTCCCACCGACCACCGTCAATTACATTTAAGTGACCCTAAAATTTTAATCCCAATTCACATTTTTGGAGTATAGTAATTAATAATTAAAAAAAAACAAAAACTCATATATACCTTCCCCAACTTATAAAAAAATTATATTTATCCAAATTAGCAAAAATATATATTTATATCTCTCTCTGGGTTAAATCATGTTTCTTTTACTATTTTTTTAAAAACAAGTCTTGGGTTGTGTTTTCAAAATCTTCTTAAAATTACCCATTCCGCTTATTAAAAAAAACCATTAATACACTTATTTTAGTTTAAAGAAAAAATCACTTAATATTTTTTTTATCTAAACTAACACTTGCACGACACTGCTCAGACATTATATATACTTTAAAAGTCATAGAGCAAAGTGTTTAAGCTTTGGGTACAAATACCTATTGCATAGGTCACAAAAGAAATATTCTTCAACTTTGAGGCTATTTATCCTTGACTTGGACCGCCTTTCTTCTCTTCGATGTTAAGGAGAAAAGCTTTTGACTGCCACAACAAAAGTGCCCCACCTCAAGATGCTTCCAATCTCAGTTCTCTCTTTACAGTGATGCAGACCGACGTCTTTATACTTTCAAACTACATTACGGTCACCGGAAGCCACCGCCTCTTGCTTCTTCTTAACGCCTCACTTCTATTGATTCTTCCGCCGGTCTCTTCACGGGAGTTTCTCACCCCAGTATCATAGCCAAATTAAGCAACGACGAAACTTATGACGCTGAGAAGGAGACCGTTAACAGAGCTTCCAGAGCGAGCATGGGCGACAGTGGCCAATATCGAGCAGTAGAGAGCAAAAACAAAATAGTTTTGAATACTCTCAAGAAACCTCTTCTTTCATCTTTCGGAGTAGAAACAAAATTTGAATGCAATTGTTATCAATGGAAGTTCAAGTGAGATTTGAATTGTATTCATGTTATTCATATATGTTATCAATTTAAAGAGTGATGGGTGCTACACTACTAATACAGAGCCCAATTTATGCTTTCTAGGTAGACTTTTAGAAAGAATTAACAACTACTCCTATTTCATCTCCATTGCCCATCAGTGGTACAGTGTGTTTAGAATAGATGTTTTATAGTTAACATGTTATACATATCTTCATTTACTCTGATAAGGCATTCACTATTTTAAAAAAAAAAACCTCAAGAGCTTGGCTCTTTTATTTTTATTTTTTTTCACTTAAATTTGGTTTATGTGAATTGAAATTGGTGTATTAGTTGTATTTGAAAATTATTTTGAAAAGGATATAAGAACAGTAACAGTTTCATTACAGATAAGATACCGCTGCGAAGCGCGGGATTTGTTTACTAGTACCTATTTATTTTTCAGTTGACATGGCACATTAGCACCCCCAATTCACTTAAAAAAAACAACTTAAAAACCCACTGCTCAACCAAAAACATTTTTGACTCAAAGGAGACCCGAACCCACGACTTTCAATTTATAAAACTATGGAACTACCACTTAATGCTATTTAATTTTATGTCATCCACACTTTTCTTTTCTTTACAATTTCACCTGACTTTTAATATGTGTTTTAATGTAATGAGATTTCATTATAAATACTAAAATATTTAAAATTAAATCACTTAAATAAAACATATAATTGTTATCTAATTTATTAGAGTAAATTACGAGTCAGGGGTCTCTTTGGAAGCGGTCTCTCTACCTATCTGGATAGAGGAAAGACTTGTCACCACCTACCCCTCCCATACCCTGCTCTTGAGTGGGATATACTGGGTTTGTTTGTTTGTTTGTTTGTTTAGAGTAAATTAATATTTGCATCTTTGATTTTTACCAAAAATAACTAGTTACATCTCTAAAGTTTAAATCCGTCTCTTTTCCCGTTAAAGTTTCATTTTTGTCTTCATTTAAATACATATGACTAACACCGTAATGTTTCTGTTAAAACCTTTGTTGAAAAGACCAAACTACCTTTGAAATTACGCATCCACTTATCCATCACTTGATAAAGCAGACCACACTCATTACCACCCCACACTCATTACCACCCCTCTCTCTCTCGCGCGCACCCACACACTCTCTCCCCTCTTTCAATCACCACCATCACCACCATAGTTGCACACCACCACCACCACAGGTCCACAACCAAAGCCACCCATCACCACCACAGCCGCTAATCACCGCCACCACAACACCAATCACCATCATCACAACCCTCCATCACCACCAAATCGCATCCACACAATCTCCCATCACCACCAAATCGCAACCACCACAACCGGACATAATGATATTTTTAAACTTTAAAGATGTAACTAGTTATTTTTTAAAAATATCAGAGATTCAAATAATAATTTACTCAATTTATTATATTTTTGGAAAATTTAACTTAGAAATATTAGGTTTAGTAACAGTAAAAAAAGGATTTAATAAAGACGTAAAGAACGGTAACTAAACAATCGATAAAGAGATTCGAGCTTATCTTTTGATAGTATTACCAACAGTTATTACTGACCATCGCGTTGTTGAAAAGAATAAATTGACACTTTCGTCTTCTTCGCCTCTTGCAGACCCCCAAAATCTTTCTCCCTCACAAAATCTTCACACACATCGGGGGACTCATCGGAACCCTAAAACATGTCTGGTGGTATTGCTCGTGGTCGCCTCACAGAGGAACGAAAAGCATGGCGAAAGAATCATCCCCATGTTCCTCTTCTAAACCCTTCTCTTTCTTTCTTTGTTTGCTTATATCTCTGTCTCAATGATCCTATAGTTCATATCGAGGGTTCTATAATTAGCTGTAATTGCTGATCGATTTGGGGATGTGGGTATGATTTTGATTTTGAATTTGATTTTGTTTACTAGGGTTTTGTGGCGAAGCCTGAGACTCTCCCTGATGGTACTGTGAATTTGATGATTTGGCAGTGCATCATCCCTGGTAAGACTGGGGTAAGTACTCTTAACATCTCATTGTTTGATTTGGTTTTGTTAATTTGCCTTTAGTTTTGTTATTTCTTTATCTTTCGTTATGATCTGCAAAAGCTTCATGCTTTTTGAGTTTGATGCTATGTAATAGCAGTTGATTTAAGAGAGATATGAGTTTGATGAAGTGGGTATGCAATTGTGTTTCTCTATTTGTTAAGAGGCTGTTGTTACTTATACAGTTATAGTAGGTTGTGTGAAGTAGAAATCAGTTCTAAAACCTTTTTAGGGAACCAAAAGACCAATTTTTGGCTTTGGATTTCAAAGATGCAACTGAATTTTGTGAGGTTTGAAGGTTGCATATCTTACAGTCAAATTGCTTGTTTCGAATTGAGCTAGAAATATGTGAATCCTACTCTCAAAATAGAACATTGCATGAGTCAGGGGTTAAAAAGATGTTATTTTGGCTTCCTTTCTTGGCTTTTTCTAGGATTATTTCTAGTTCAATACGGTTACACAGTCAGATTCATAGAAATATGTAATTAGGGGATAGATAATGGCTGTATTAGCCTATGACAATGTTTTTGGCCTAAATATTTAGACAATAATTGTACACCGAATTGATATGTAATCTTGTAATGATGATTGCAATTGGATCATAGAATGATTATGCTTATTCTTAAAGCAGATTATAGTTAGGAATTGGGACCGCTACACTTAAGCCTTCATAGCTTATGAAGTAGTACAATCGCTTAGAAGATAATTAATTGGAAACCCAAATTAATCATCGATGTCTATCAACACTAGTAAGATAAAAGTACATGTGTTTGTGAGAGGAGTTGATCGAAAGAACCCATAGATAGTGAAAGCACACACCAATTTTATGGATGGAGAATTAAAAAATTGGGAATAAATTGGATCAATTTTTTTGGTGAGGTCAAGGGTTGTAATCGAAAGCCCAATGTGAAAATTAAGGGAATGTTGAGTGGTATGAGAAGCAATGTTTTAGAATTAGGCAATAGTGAGATTTGAGGTGAAATATTAGAAATAACAATATTTTTACTGGTTTATTAACATTTGCACCCTAAGAAGTATGTGACACTAAATGTGAAATTGTGAAGTGCCATTAATTTTCAATTTTTGTTGGTGGTGCATAAAAATTTGTCATTACAAACACAATACAGCGGCACATAAAAGCTGCCTTTGAAAAACATGTTCCACTAAGTGGCATTTTTTTGTAGTGGACTGCAGGATAAATGCACTTTAAACCTAACTCTTATCATGTTTTTGTAGTGAAAAAACATGTTCCACTATTGAAATGATAGATTTTGCACCATGAAGCTATGATTTTGTGGGCCTTTATTTTATATAGCTTATCGTTGCAGACTGACTGGGAGGGTGGTTATTACCCACTCACCCTCCACTTTACTGAGGATTATCCAAGCAAGCCACCAAAGTGTAAATTCCCTCAAGGCTTCTTTCATCCTAATGTTTACCCTTCTGGAACTGTTTGTTTGTCGATCCTTAATGAAGATAGTGTAAGTACTTTGTTCTCCTCATTCATAAAGAAAATTATTATGTATATCTTTATCATATGTATTTCTGTTGCCTGCAGGGTTGGAGGCCCGCGATAACAGTTAAACAAATTCTAGTTGGCATCCAGGATCTTTTGGATTCCCCCAATCCTGCTGATCCTGCACAGACTGATGGATATCATCTCTTTATCCAGGTATGCGCGCTTCTTTATTTGTAATATAAAATCAGAAAAATGGTATAAGCAATTAGCATATCGTAGTGTTAATATGAGTTCTGATTGATGCTAAAATCGAATGCAGGACACAACGGAGTACAAAAGAAGGGTCCGACAGCAAGCAAAGCAATATCCCCCACTCGTGTAGCTGCGATCAACGGTTTGCAGCTGTTTGGACTATTTATGTAGACTATCTTGATGAATGTTTGATGATACCCTGTGACACCCTTTACCCTTGGATTTGACTCATTTTCATATTCGAAAAAAAGATTAATCAGCTGATGGAAGGTGTTAGTTGATGATTGCCAGTAGATAAAGGCTAAACCTTTGTTTTATATGTGGTGTGTGATTATATGATACTGATTCAACATATTCAATGGGTTCTCAAGTTTCTATGGTTAATCATGTGAAATGGAGACCCAATGGTAATGTGGATCCTGCAACTGCTTCTGGGGTAAAGCTTTCTTAAATAATGCAACTGCAATTTGTTAACGGCTTCAAATTTGTTTATGTGCTTAATATTGATCAATGATTGTTGCATTTCAATAGTTGCTTTTGGTTTTCTGGATTAGAGTTTGGCAACTTTCAGGCATAGAACGTATTGACCGCGTATGATTGATGACATGCTTGATTAGCTTGTTAGGGGAAAACACGCGGTACTCTTATGATCTCATCAGGCACTGTTCTTTTTTTCCCCTTCCGCATTCTGGTTCTTCTACCATGCATCATACGTTCATACTGCCTTGTTTTTTTAAACATCTCAAATAAAGCAAAGAACGGATATTTATTTTAGCTGTGGCATTAATCAAGTTGGTGTGTGTTTTAGCATATGATGTCGAGCATGTGTCAACACAAACTAGATGTGCATTGGGTTGATCTTGCCATTGTTTGAAGTGTTCGAGGTCCAGTTCAACAAGTCTTGAAGAGAATTTTAGCTCAAAAAACCAACCAGTCTTTGGAAATGACAAATCAAATTGGCTGGGTTGTGGATGGTCGGCTGGACTAATAGGTGTTACACTGTTTAATGGTTTTGGTTTTAATGATTTAAACTGCTTTTTTTCTTATATGATTATTAATTTGCACTAAAATTTCTAAAAAATGAAATATGACTACTGGACATGTACATGACTGCATATTTGAAAATATAAACAAGCAAAAATAAGACGTTTTTAAAATTTTGAATGTACTTGTGTGATGTGTTTATTTATATATAAATTTAGGTGTAAGATCTTTATAAAAATCAAGTTGTGCGTGATAATATACAAGTTATTGTGAAATACAAACGTAAAAAATCATCAAAGCTAATAACATGTTTAGTTTTATCAATGTCCTTATGTGAATTTTTCTTTCTCTGGAGAAATGGTGATGTTAAAATCATTGAAATCGAGACGTGCACCTGTAGCAAACAATTTACACCAATGTTGTTAGGACCGGATCGGACCGGCCGGTCCGACCGGTCGGACCGCGATTCGGGGCCTGGTCCGGTCCGGTCCGGGGTGGATCGTTTTTGTGCAGTTGAACCGGCCGGTTCGAACCGAGTCACCGGTTGGACTGGCGAACCGGGCCGGTTCCGACCGGTTTTCGCATATTTTTTTTTTTTTTTTTTTTGATTTTAGTGGGTAAAAACGGGGTGTTAAACCATAAATTAGTACTTTGTATATACAAATATAGTTAAGTTTTATGTATAACTATAAAATATATGTATAAATCATATATAAATTACTTATATTTAATTACATATATAAATATAATTAAAATATAGTTAAATCCGGTCCATCCGGTCCGACCGGTCCGACCACCAAACCAGTAAGCCGTCCGGTTCGACGTCCGATCCGGTTCTGAGAACATTGATTTACACTTACGTCTTCAAAGTGCAATGATTTTAGAATTTACAATTAAAAAATAAATATTTCGAGGACAAACTAAATAAAAAGACAAATGTTAGCAACAAATATATAATTTCTGTAAACGGAAAAGGTAAATAATGTAACGAATTGACTAACTGAATTTCGGCATAAATGATGGTTCCAACTTCCAATGAGCGTAACAAAATTTTTTTTAGTAAAATGTTATTTTCGTCTCTGACGTTTTGTTGAATTTGTCATTTCAATTTAAAAACTTTTTGCCATTTTAATCACAGTAGTTTACCAGATATTGCTATTTTCATCTACTCTACTAACTCCATTAAGATCTCAGTTAAATATGAGGGTATTTTAGTCTTTTTCAACACCCTAATTATTTAGTTAAAACAAATTAATCAATTAGTATTCAATTAAAATTAAAAAACATGAAGTGACTAGTGAGACCGGACGCTTTGATTTAAAAGGTTCGATTAACTCTAAGGGGCTGTTTATTTGCCTCTTAATGAGGCTGATCAGACGTTCAAGTCTGACTCGGTCAGATGTAGCTTGTTTGGTTGGGTCCGTCTTACCGGAGAAGAGGTCTGACCGAACCCCTTATTCGGTCAGACGTGAACCAACATCTGACTCGAGTCAGACGTGGTTCACGGTGGTGGTCCGACGACAGTTGAGGAAGAAGATGACCAAGCATACCTCACGGTGGTGGTTTGCGACGTGGTTCACGATGGTGGCTCGCGACGGTGGTTCGCGATGGGTTCGCGACGGTGGTTCGGCGACGAGAAGCCTGTGGCCCGGCTTGACTCCGATCAGATCTACGGCCATCTGTTCGTGGATTGTGGCGGGGGAGAAGTGAAACAACGGGTGGTGGTCCGCGACGTGACTCGGTGGTGATGTCGCAGGCGAGGGTGGTGGTGGGGCGGCGAGAGGGGAATAGGGGAGAATTGAGGGTTTTTATTGTAAGACGTGGGTTTGATTGGGGTATTTGGAGGGGAGATGGATGAGAAAGTCGAGGACTTTGCGGGTGTCGGGGCCGCGATCACAGTAGTCGTCGAGGAAGATGATGTGGGCGTGGTGGAATTGGTGTTGGGGGATTAGGGTTTGGAGGTTGGACCAGAGGTTTTGGAGCTTGGTTATGTAGCCATGGATGTCACCGATGCAGATCACAAGGCTGTGGTTGTGGTTGGGATCTAGTGTAGATGACATGGGTAATGGATGGTTGCATGTTATGATACATGGCTTGTTTTAAGAGAATTTTGGGTTTATTTGGGTTTATATTTTACCAAACACACTTATTGGTTCAGACCTCTTACTGGTTCAGACCTCTTACTGGTTCAGACCCTTTTATTCATTCAGTACTTATTCAATTAGATATTGCCAAACAGCCCCTAACTCATTTGTTCGATTGAGTTCTCCAGTGAGATTTGAATTCATCTTTACATTTTGCTTTAACGTGTACCTTTATTGATTGAGGGCTGCTGTAAGATTGAGGTCTGCTGTTGTCACGTTTTGTTTGATTGACGTATGTTGTTGTCACATTCGCATTGTTACGTTTGCTTAAACGTGACAATAACAGACATTAATCAAACAAAATGTGACAATAGTAGATCTTAATCAAATAACGATGCACGTTCAAACAAAACGTGAAGACCAATTGAAATCCACAGCATACCTCAATCGAACAACATGAGTTAGAGTTAATCGAAACTTTTAAATCAAAGCGTCCGGTCTCACTAGTCGCTTTATATGTTTTTTAGTTTTGATTGAATATTAATTGATTAATTTGTTATAGTTGGATAACTAGGGTGTTGAAAAAGACTAAAATACCCTCATATTTAACGGATATCTTAACGGAGTAAGTGGAATGGATGAAAATGACAACATTTGGTAAACTACATCACGACAGCCCTTATCACCACCACCGTAGCCCCATCACCACCACCGTAACCCTATCACCACCACCGCAGCCACCCATCACCACCTTCACTACCACCCATCACCACCTTCACAGTCACCCATCACCACCTTCATAGCCACGCATCACCACCTTCACAGCCACCCATCACCACCACTGTAGTCCCTATCACCACCAACGTAGTCCCCATCACTACCATCGTAGTCCCCATCACTACCACTGTAGTCCCCATCACCACCTTCACAACCCCATCACCATCACCGCCGCCCTATCACCACCATCCTAGCCCCATCACCACCACCGTAGTCCCCATCACCACCTCCACAGCCCTATTACAACCACGACAGCCACCCATCACCACCTTTACATCCCCCGTAGCCACCCATCGCCACCACTGCAGCCACCCATCACAACCACCCATTATCACCACCAAAACCCCTATCTCCACCACCATAGCTGACCATCACTACTACATCTGCGATTTTTGCCAAAACACCCTTGGCCGCCACCGTGTTTCACTCTTCCACCACTAGATCTGCTTCTCTAGGACAACAATTTCACATCTTGGTGGTTGTAGTCTACCGATCACACATACACAAAGAAGAGAATAGAAGAAAAGAAATATGGGTGGTGGTCGTTCTTCTGGTCGTTGAGGTGCGGTGGTGGTGCGGCGACAACGGTGGCGGTGCGGCGACCGTGGTGGTTGCGATGGCAGTGGTGGTGGACATAAATGGAGAGGAGAGAGAGAGAGAGAGAGAGACGTGAAGAGAAGATGAAAAGGGTGGGGTGTGGATGGGGAGGGGGTATTAAATATGGGTATTTTTATCATTCATTAAACTTAACGAAAAATAGTGTGTTGGACTCAAATGGAAATAAAAATGAAACGTCAGGGGACAGATGACGATTTTGAAACCGTAAGGATGCAAGTGGTTAAAATGAACAAACATCTGGGAAGCAAATGGTATTTACTCTTCTTATTATTATATTTAAGTGTATATTTGTTATTTTACACTCAAGTAACAAAGAAACTTAAAAAAATAAAATGTCAGGGACCAATTATGTTATGGTTTGTCAAACAATTAGGACCAACGATGCAATTTCTCAAAAGTTCAAACCATTTTGTAATTTGGGCATACCATGTGGACCAATCGTGTAATTAACTCATTTTTTAAATTGCGAAATCGGAACTAGAAATACTTGTATTAATCGTGGTGGTATAGTTCTATGTCACAAAATCTATGATTATATAAATTGGAGTTGATTAAACGTCTCTCTCTCCTAGATTTTTTCCTTTTACCTGCTGAAAACATCAAATCAACGAAAAAGTAAAAATTATGTTTATCATAGCCCTATAAATTTCTTTCAAAAAATTACGTGACTCTTGTAAGATTAATAATACCACCAAGCATAGTTCCACCATTCTTTTGTTGAATTAGATAGGTTGATTATCATCTTTAATGCTCTTTTGAGGGTCGGAAAAAGAAACCATCTTAGAGCACTCACATCTCATACTTTATTTTCATCCTTATAATTACACTAAAAATCATCACTTCTTCTTTCTTCTTTCAGTTAAATAATATGTTTTTATACATTTTCATTACCTTTTCTCTCTTCTCTACTCACAACCACTTTTAAAAATATTAAAAAACTTATAAGGATTGAACAGTGAATCTTTAAATTTACAGATGAACAGTAACATTTTCTCTTTTCTCTACTAACAACCACTTAAACAATTTCATATAATTTAAGAAATCACACTCACATAATTTTAAGTAATGGATTGTGAATGCTTTTACAAATCAAGTCTTATGTATAAGTACCTTCACACCAATCCCGAATAATGTTTCAAACTTTCAATACATACATTTGCTCGGATACTTCTCCGACGCTCACGCTACTTTACCAATATTAAGTATTTTATCTCACGCTAAAGTTAGGCACGGTAATCTCTCGTCACGTGACTAACAATGTTCTTTGTTTTCTCGCATTCAAGACCATGCTATTATCCATCACACAATACAACAACTAAAATTAATGTTATCCACGAAATAATCTCTTAAGATATTCAGAAAACTTTTATCCACACATTTGTAATTTTGGATATGTATATGTACGAACATATATATCTCAAAGTCACACATTATCATGAATCATTCACATCACGCCCTAAAATATGTTTTCTAGATGGGACCTACTAAAGAGACGCCCTCCAGGATATCTGGACGCCCTCTTTACGGCCCGTAAGGCCCTTCACGGGCCGTATGGTCTGTCGCAAGTCAAATCGGTCATTCAGAAACGTAATTCAAAAACGTAACGGCCCGTGAATACGATCACGGTCTTGTTTATTTACGGCCCGTGAATTACTTCACGGCCCGTATGGAATTAGTCTTACGGGCCGTGAACTTACTTACGGGTCCTAGTTTCACTTTTAATAATTTGACGAGATATATTATTCCTCGTTTTTCGTGTAATTTTATATTTATTACGTTATTTGATATGACGTAATATTCCTCGATAGTCGTGTAAATTTGTATTTATTACATTATTTGATATGACGTAATATTCCTCGATATTCGTGTTAATTATGTGACGAGATGCAATATTCCATTTCAACTACTATATAAACGTTAGTTTATAAATTCATTTCATAATTCAACGATATAAATTCATTTCATTTCAACTACTACATAAACGCAATATTCCATTTCAAGTACTATATAAACGTTAATATCTAACGTTACGATGTCTTTCTGGGATAGCAACTATTTATTTGGTTCGGAATATAACTATTACTCTCAGGAGGGTTACGGTTATTACGAAGAGGCTGCTTCAAACTATCCAGGACAGTTCGCGTCCAATTACGGCGGGAATGACGGCGGCGATGACGGGGGTGATAACGGTGGCGATAGCAGCGGGGATAATGACGGTTCTGGTTCCGGTAAAAAGGGTTTATACGACACGAATCAGGTTATAAGATATATCATATTTAATTTTACTTTCATTTTACTATCATTTAGTAATAACTAACTAAAAATATTAAATTGATTAGGTTTTCTCATCTCGTGAAGAATTAGTTGATTGGGCAACTAAAGTGGGGCGAGATAATGGGTTCGTTATTGTCACCAAACGTTCAAAAAGAAATTCGAATGGTTTGGTGGTTAAAATTTGGTTGAAATGCGATCGGGGTGGTGTATATAAGGGAGCATCCACTCTAAGAAAAAGTGGCACGAAAAAAACAAACTGTCAATTTGAATTGCAGGGTAAGTACCAGATCCAGAGAGATGGGTGGATTATAGTTGTTGTGGATGATACTCATAACCATGAACCTGCTGAACACCTGGAAGGACATGCATACGCAATGAGGCTCACCGAAAATGAGCTTTCTACTGTAAGGAATCTGACCGAGCAAAATATTGACCCTCGAAACATTCTAGGCACGTTGAGGGAACAAAATCCCAATAACGTGTCTGGGTTACGAACCGTATATAATGCTCGGGCAAAAATAAAAAAGTCCACCAGAATTGGTGAAACCCCAATGCAGGTTTTTTTTTCTATACTACAACAACATCAATATATTTACACCCCTCACATTGAGGAACCGACAAATACCGTCGACGGGGTTTTTTTTATACATCCCACTTCTCACACATTATGGCGTGCTTACCCACACGTGCTGATGATTGACACAACATACAAAACTAACTTGTATAAAATGCCTTTTGTTCAAATGGTTGGTGTGACATCCACCCTGAAATCTTTTTCTGTTGCTCACGCATTCATTGATTATGAGCGTGAAGCCAACTTCAGATGGGTGTTAGAGCAACTAAAAGCAACGCTGGAAGATAAGTGTATGGAGCCCCGTGTTATACTAACCGACCGAGACCTCGCTCTGATGAATGCGTCAGAAGAAGTTTTTCCGAGTGCTGTTCGATTACTTTGCAGATGGCATATTTCGGAAAATATTGCTAAACATTGTAAGGCGAGTTTTTCAAATGAAGAGTGGGGTGCTTTTCAGCATGTGTGGTCGGTACTTATTAACTCTGAAACGGAGGACATATACGCTTATAATTACGACCGGCTTTATCGCAGATTGGTGTCCAACCATTCAAGTAAGTTTTCTAGTGTTATTCTTAAAAATATATGTATATTTATATAAAATAAGTGCATTTTTTTTAATAGGAGTGCTGATGTACCTAAAAAATAACTGGTTGGACCCCTACAAAGAGAGATTTGTGTCGGCGTGGATAAATAGAAGTTATAACTTCGGTCAGCACACAACGAACCGAGTTGAGAGCCAACATTCGTTGTTGAAAAGTTACCTGAAAGCAACCAATAGCACCCTGGATAGATTTATTCCTTTCATTAATAATATCTTAGCTACCCAGGAAATTGCTATAAAAGAAAGTTTTACCAAAAGCAAAATCATGCTTATGGTGTAGCATAATCATGAAGTGCTTAAATTGCTGCGAGGTAACGTTTCTATTGCGGCTTTGGATATGTTAGTCGGTGAGATTAACAGGATACATCATCTAATTATATCCAAAGAATCATGTGGCTGCCATCTTTTTACCAGCTTTGGTCTTCCGTGTGCTTGTAAATTAAACAATTACTTTCAAACAGGTGAATGTTCTTTTACGTTTTTATTTTTTCATGAAAACTTTTATTATATTTTATTTAATATATTATTTTATAGGTCAATGTATCCCGCTCGATGCCATTGATGTTTTTTGGAGGAAGCTAGATTTTTCACCCGCGTATATTGTACGGGAGGTTCAAGTAGATGTACATAAAGAGATGGAGATGGTGACAAAACATTTACTTGTCCAACCCGAAAGCGTGAAAAGATCTTTGATTAATATTTTCAAATCTTTCGTTACTCCTTCAAAAACGGATAAAAAAGCTCCTAAAGTCCAAACAAATACACGGGGTCGTCCAAAAAAAGATAAGCAAAAAGAAACAATATTAGACGCCCCCAGACATAGTTCATATGTTCAACCGAGAGAAAATTTTGAAGGTCCGCCAACATATTCAAGTTCGGTGGTGAAGTCAAAACAAGGGCCTTTGCAGCGCAGTCAATCCATGTCTTCAAAATCAAGAGCCAAAGATGGATTATCTCAACAGAGTTCCAAGTTTTCATATATCCCGGGCGACGAAGATAAAAACAATTTTTTCCGGTTTAACCGCTGGATTCCATCATTCTTTTTCCCGTATATTTCAGGTGCGGATGATGTTTTAGCGGACGGCAATTGTGGTTTTCGTGCTATAGCACTCGCACTGGGATATGGTGAAAATCACTGGCGTTTTATACGTGCGGAACTTATATCTGAGTTGGATGAAAACAGACATAGGTACGCTGCGATGTTTCCTGATATAAACGAAATAAGGGAATCATTAAACTGGAACGGGTTAGGTGCGGCTCCACACAAAAATTGGATGACAGTGCCACCTGCTACAATCCTTATTGCTAACAGGTTTCGAGTGGTTATAATTTTTATATCGATCGGCAACTCCGCTACTTATTTCCCGTTCTGGTTATCTCCTCGTGATATCAGTGAACATCATATAATTTCAATTGCTTATGTTCAAGATTGCCATTTCATTAGAATTCGATTAGTGGGTGACTATCCAATGCCTGTTCCGAGCAAATATTGGCATTTGTACAAAACAGAAAACGCCAATGATTGGGAGGCTATATACGGAAGTCGAATTCAAAAATATCTTGAACTAAGGCCCGTAGACCCGGTTGAACATGTAGATTTAGTATAGTTTACACATTTATCAATTCTTTCAATTCTTTATTTATTCAATTCTTTATTGTTGTTGAATTGTAAACATGTAATCTATTCTTTCGTTTTCCAAAGAAAAATGCAATAAGAAGATTATCGAATTTTTCTTCAACCTTTGAATTTTGTTTATATGAGCTGGGCATTTGGTTAGCATAAAAGGTGTGTAGGAATGTTAATGATATGAGATGCATAATATATGTTGAGATTCAAGTATGTTTTTCAGTGCAACTTTTCCGACTGAGATTCAAGTATGTTTATATAATTGCAGAGCCTGGCGTCGGATTTTCTGAAGGATTATATATTTCTTTATGTGGGACGAGTAGGTTCAAGTACTGATTTTATTCTCCAAAAGGTTGATTTAATATTATTCGTACAAACCACTTCCTCCACAAGCACAACCAATTGTAAACATATAATAAAACATTTAAACGTCATCCAAAATAACTCATAATATATAAACATAATTTTACAAATTTTTTACATGAAAGGTAAATAAAACAATAAAATCCTACTATCTATGCGTCATGACCACCACCAGCATCACCACCACCAGCATCCTCCGCATCACCACCACCAGCAGCCTCCTCGTCATCACCCGCAGGTCGTCTGACAAACGGAGGCAACTCCGGCCGAGGGGGGAGGTCGATACCCTGGCTAGCAGCCAAAATGCTGCACGCATCCGCCGTCCATAATAGCAAGGCCTGGGACTGGCGCAACATATGTAGTGCCTCCGCCATAAACTCCCCCGTCGGCGGAATCTGCCGAATGATGGTCCTGGGAACAGGCGGTGGGACGGGTGGTCCGGCGTGTGGCTGGGGCTGCGGCTGCTGCTGCGGCGCCGGCTGCTCCTCCTCCTCACCAACGTCCGGCACCGGCTGCCAGACGGTCCGACCACCATCAGTGGACCATCGGAGGTCGTCGCCAAATTTGGCGGCAATCCCCATGGCCATGACGGTCTGTCGACCCAAAATCCGAGGCGGCGTGTCCGTAGTCTGCCTCGCAATTAGGGCGTCCGTAAACAACCCTAAGCGCGAGGCAATGACGGTAATGTACGAGCCGCAAACAATCGGGCTATCCATCTGCAAAACAATCAAACAATAGGCATAATTATGAATCACATAATAGATAATACTTATTTGTTAACAATTAGTAGAAATATTTTTTACCTTGCCCTGAATGACGCTCAAAAAATAGGCGGCCATGCAGTGAGCTAGATTCACCCGTCTGGGTGAAAGCAAGGCCCTCAAAAAAATAAGTCAAGGAGCGACACCTGCTCCATGCTCTGGTCTCTGCCGGCAATGGTGCCGGCAATGCACCGGTGTAGATACCGGTGCAAAGGATCCCTAATAGAGGTCGCCCTAATGGCGCCCTCCCACGGCTGGTCGGAAATGGTCGGCCACCATCCGACCAAAGGAGCCGGCTCCGACTGGACCTCGTCAGTATAAAAACGAGGATCCTCCGTCTCCTCTTGGGTGTAAAACCCAAGAGTCACCGCCCACTGGGCGAGGGTGAACTCGTACCTACCGGTGGTCCCCAGCCTAAATCGAACCGCTATGTGCTGGCGGGGGTCCTGATCCTCAAAGGCGGGAGTGAACTGAAACGTACACAAAAACTGCAACGTCAGCTCCCGGTAGCCCCTCCTCGATCCCAAATCAAACATCCGCCTCCACGGCGTCTCTCCGTCCAGCCCGATGATATCCTGGGCACGTGCTATGTCTCCGACCTCCTCCAGCACGTCCCAGTCGATGGTGCGTGTCCCCTTCAGGGGACGTCCAATCAGCTTCCACAGCTTTTGCCGTGGCTGGGTCTCCCTCGGAAAACGAAGATCAGGGTGTGGGTCCAGAAAGTCACCCTGACCCTCGGGCTCAGTCTCCGGACGTGTACGTTTGCGGGGCGGCATGATCTGCAAAAAAAAAAATAATAAATTCAACAGAAAAAAAAGGGTTACGGCCCGTGAAGCGCACTCACGGCCCGTAACCCACTGAAGTTTCAAAGGGTTACGGCCCGTAAAGGAACGTCACGGCCCGTAACCCTTTGAAAATTCAAAAGGTTACGGCCCGTGACGCCACTTCACGGCCCGTAACCCCCAAAAATTTCAGATTTCAGATTTTTTAAAATACAATTTTAATATATTTAAACGAAAAATACACAAAAATAAAATACGAATTTGAATACGTACCGTAGTAGGGAGTCGGATGTATGAAAATGATGAAAATACGGAGGTCGTGACGGGAGTAAATCGTATGTGTGTTTTGGGGGCGTAAATGAGCAAATGGGCCGTGAGGTCCTATATATTATCGGGCCTCACGGTCGTGACGGACCTCACGGCCCGTTACATAATCTCCACACGGCCCGTGACCTCTTTCACG
Source organism: Flaveria linearis (assembly GCA_024085815.1). Classification (NCBI taxonomy): domain Eukaryota; kingdom Viridiplantae; phylum Streptophyta; class Magnoliopsida; order Asterales; family Asteraceae; genus Flaveria; species Flaveria linearis. The sequence continues at coordinate 43,683,945 of CM044012.1, forward strand.
GGCCGTGAAGCTTTGTACTTTTTAAAACGGCAGTTGACACTACACGGCCGTATGGTGACATACTCACGGCCCGTAAAGCCTCTCACGGGCCGTACAAAACTTTTTCAAGTCTATAAATTCAGCCGCTTGACACAAACAATTCACACAAATTTACTCAATACCCAAAACATGAGTGCTACAAGTGATCAAAATCCGTGGACGGATGAAGAGGAGGTGACTTTAGTAAGATCTTGTATCGAAAATTCAGGTACTATCCCGCCAAATTCAATATTTTGGAACCGGGTTTCAACTCGTTTTCATCAAATTCTCGAACGTGAAGAATATCGCACCACTCGTGAACTTAGCAACAAGTGGTCTGACTTGAGAAGGAAGGTCACGACATTTCACCAGCTCTACAAAGACGTTTACAACAATCGAAATATGTTATGGAATGATACGGATATTATGACAAGAACTCAAGAAAGATATCGGGAGAAATTTGGAATTTCCTTCAACCATTTTGCGGATTGGATCTTTTATAAAGATCAAGAAGATTAAAAATTATGTGTTTTATTTTTGTGTGATAATAACGGTTTATCGTTTTTGAATATACTAATAAACGTTTATGTTTTAATAAAATATTTCATTACTGTTCTACATTACACGTCTAGAATACAGTTCGTCTGCCATAAATCTTCGGAATCTAAAGCAAGCATCCTGTAAGCTAACCTCTTGCCACTCTAAAGATCTATTTTGAACCAACCTACGCAATAACATACAAATTACAACTCCCGAATCTCGACCAATATGACCGGCGTTAGGGGGCCAAACGGTTTCACCCGATACCACCAGTTCTTCGATTTCTTCTTGTCCGGAGTGCTGCCAATATTGTATACGTGACAGAAAATGTAAAAAGTACGATTCGAATTGTACGAAAATCGTTCGCGCATTACGATGAATGCACCATGAATCATCACACGTATTTGGTCGGCATTCGTATGGAGAATATATACGAACTTGTAGTGAGTCCATAGAAATCTTAAAAAGATACCAATTTTCTTCGTCATCAGTCATTGGTACGTAAACCTACAAAACAATTTAATTCACGGTTATAAATTTATGATTTTTATTGTAAAACATGAAAACAGTATTACCGTATCAACTTCCCATAACGCGGGATATAGACAGTCACTCCCGTCTCCAAATTCGTTACCATTAACGGACCCCGAGTATATTAAGTTAAACCACTCAAATGGGAGAATCGTCCAACGATCACTACCCGGCAACTCTTCGGTTCTACGTATTTCTTCGTATCTCCATATTGTGAGTCTATTTGTCCACGCCCGAACATGCTATAAAACAACAACTTTTTAATCGTTAGAATTTTAAAATAAAATAAAATATATAAAAAAACTTTAAATCATACCTCTGTACCTAAAGACACGTTTCCGAGTAATTCACGCCAAAATTGTAACGGAATATCGGAATGACCCATGTAATACACTCTACATGTTTGGGAGTCACCGTTACGTATAAAGTGAATAATATTCTGAGACCAGTTCCTCCCGTTCTGCCAATTATGGTTATCTATTGGATCGGGAATACTTTCCACAATATCTCGTGAGTTTGAAGATGACTCATTTTGACGTCTTCTCCTACCTCCACGAGAAGACATTTTTACTGTTTCGTTTCTCACTAACCATATAACAAGTCATATATATAACGGTTTATATAGAATATTAAATCGAATCAAGGAATAATACGTCGCGTCACATAATTATAAAATTTAAAAGTGCACGCAAAACGAGGAAAGTAAATTCTCAGAAGGACAACTACGGCCCGTGAAGAATCTCACGGGCCGTTATTGAGGTAGTTAACGGGCCGTGTGTGCGGGCGTTTACGGGCCGTTTGTTCCTTCACGGGCCGTGATTAAATGCAGTTGTGAGAATTAAATTTCGAAGCCCTCACGGCCCGTAAGGCCCTTCACGGGCCGTGAAGAAAGTCAAAGGGCGTTTATTTATCACCTGACAGGGCGTGCAATTATCATTGGCCTTTCTAGATTTAGAAATAATTTCTATAAATGTAGATAAAACTTAATGATGACGACTTTTCTCTATAAATAATGACGTGACTTTATAATATAACAAAAGTTTGGTATAATATTTAAGGAAATTAAATTATAACTATGGTTGGTATTGATTTTGGTCCCACCATTCATACATTACTTGATGACGATGACATCGGTGATATTTCAAAGAGACTGAAATGACAATACTGCCCCGGGTTCAGAGAGAGATAGTTTGAAATATGAAATATGCATGTGAGGGGCAAATTGGTCTGAGCAACCATGGGTCGGTTTTGCTTCAAGTGTTGTGCATGAAGGAGTCAAATTCTTAAAATGGTATCTTTCACCGACCACCGACGACCGACCACCACCCGCTATGGAAGCCTTTAATTAAATAAAGGGTTAAATGTAAAAAGGAGGAAGAATGAAAAAAAATAGTGCAACCATTATATTATTTGAAGTCAAGAAAATCATAAGATGAAAAGCAATTTTAGATTGAGGGGATATTTTCCAAAATTTTAAACATGAATAGTTTACAAGAAAAACGTTTACTATGCGTCGTGCAATTTTCATACAAAACATATTACGTATTGTTAGCTGAAAAACAATTCTCTCTCACTAAGATGGTCAGAAGTGGTAAACTTAGAAATAGTATACGATTGTGATTTCAAAATTGTATTGTTTTTTTAAATACCTATTTTTTATATTTTATTATTATTATTATTATTATTATTATTATTATTATTATTATTATTATTATTATTTTAATTTACAACATAAAATCAGTATTTTATGTTTATATAATTTGATTATAGTTTTTGTATCCTTTTATCATTATTTTTTAAAATTTCTATGTGCAGTGGCGGAGCTTCAACTCTTTCGTAAGGGGGGCGGGGGCGAAATTAATTTTTTTAGGGGGGCGAACTTGATATTTATATAAAAATTTACACTACCGGGTCAAAAAATTACACTATCGGACTAAAAATTAACACTACGGACGAAAAAATAGGGCCCCCCCCCCCCCCCCCCCCCTATAATGCTCCGCCGTTGTCTATGTGTTTTGCATTTAACTTGTGTGATGATTATTATTACCGTAATTATTAAACAAATTATTTAAATATCATATAAGTTGAGTAATTATGTTTAATAACTTGAGTAATTATTATTTCATATAATCATAAACATAAGTTGCGTAGTTACTCATGAAAATTACATAGTGTTATTGTTTGTAAGCATAAACATTGATCGTGTAATTATAGATACATGTTTTGTAATTATGACATAAGAGCATAATTATGTATTTTGTGCAGGTTATGGCGTGCCTTGATAACTCGAAAATTTGTTCCTTTTTGACACTTTGTTTACTAGCCTCCCACTATGTTACAAAATTTCCAGCAGACCATAAAATTATATTGTTATATTTTATGTACGTATTATAATATGTATTATTCGCTTTGGTCAGCGGCTACGGTGTCACCGTACCAACAGCTAAGCATAATGTACAAGTTTCAGTAGCACAAAGCTGACGTCATGGTCCCTCAAAGAAGTATATGTCATGAAGCTGGAAGCACAAGTTGTTATTGCAACGATTGAGATCATAACTATGTGTTTGAAGGTGGATTGTCGGATCTGTAAAGTCGTCGCTGCCGGAGCTATAGCAGCGGCCCTCACCCTTCCCATTGCCCTTTCCGTTTAAGAACCGCTATCTAGCATTACAATCACTTAATCTGCGAGATCTTGCACTTGTAGTCTCCAATCTGACATTAACCGCCGGAGGAGGCGGATCTCTCTTTCCGTCGCCGTGATGGCCATCCATTACCAGAACTTTCGTTCTTTGTTGCGTGGTCGAAGATTTAAACAGACGAGGGTGTGGTGTAGGTGCTACGGTGATAGTGGTGTTGACAGTTGAGAGTGAAGTTGGAAGAGAAAGATATGGGAGAAGTGGTAATGATGTTTTGAGTGTTGTGAAAGATAATAAGATGAAAGGGTAAATAACTAAAAAAATAAAGAAAATTAAACAAATGCTAGGTTCTCTAGGAGCAGAATATTTATTTAGGTTCCCTTTTACAAATATACAAGTAAACTATTCTAATGTAATTATTTATTTATTTTGATGCAAGATAAAATACAATCTATATCTATAGTATCTAATAAAACAAGGTTTATTTTGTCACTTGTCACTCATTTGACCTACCTTGTTGCCACATGTCATTATTCTAGGCATTCTCATATTAATTTTACCTCCAAAAATGTATTATAATAATTTAAACTCTAAAACTAATTTCTCTCTCTTATTAAATATCAATTTTATTAATTGAAATATTTCTCTCTCATATAGATTTTTTAAAATCAATGTAACATTTAAAATTAGATTTTATTAAGAAAATAAAAAATAACATCTTTTTATTAAAATAGAACTAATAATGTATTTTTTATATAATATGAAAGTTCTAAAAACACTAAACCTTTTTGAAACAAAATATTTTAAATCGGTCCTTTTTTTAAAAATTATAAAAAAGGTCAACGTTTCTAAAATAATATTATTAAAACAACCAAAATAATTACAGACCGGAGTTTTTATTAAACAAGATTTTTATTATAGTTTTTTTATAAAAGAATTTTAAAACGAATGTTTAAAAATTAAACTATTTAGATAAGAGAGTTAAAAAAGATAACATAATTGTTTTATTTTCTTGAACTATTATGTATATATAATTCATATCTTATATCAAAATTTCGTAGTGTAAATCTTTATTTTTATTACTAACTATAATTCGTTAAAAGAATGAGTTTCTAGCCTATCTTTCTATATATGTATTTGTCTATTTGTCTATCTATCTATCTATAATAAAGAAAAAATAAGATAAGACGTGATATAATCGTAAACCTAATCACACTAACTTTCTCATTTCTCTCTATTTTTAAAACTAATATTGAATACTAATAATATTACTCATACCATTTTCAAATTAAAATTTGTATAGTTTAATAAAATGAAAATCTATTTTTTTAAAATTAAAAACACATTTTTAAAAACAAAAAAGCAACAAAGTTTTAAAAAATCATTTTAATTAAAAAAAATATTTAAAAACCACATATTTTTTATAAAATAGAAGTTTAAGAAAAATAAATTATTGTTTATTACTTAAAGTAGCAATTTATACGTAATTATAATCATATTTATCTTCAAGTATAGTTTTATAATTCATAATTTTTTTTAATCATTTAATATTTTATTTATTCAACCCGTGTATTACACGGGTACTAACCTAGTAAATATATAAGTTAAACTAATATAACATTTGTAAATCAGTTTGAGTAAAACATAATACAAGTTGCACGTGTTACCGGTCTAACATTTATTTATTTAAGGTTTTCATTTAAACTTTAATTTTAGGTGTTTATATTATAACATTTAAAATACAAATAGGACCAATATATTACTTTTACTATGTTTAACATGCAATTAAAATAGTTATTTGTTTGTATAATATTTTATAGATTGATTGTTACCTTACTATCATTAGTACTAAACCCGTGTTACTAAAATAGGTCAAACTAATACAACAACTTATATACATTCATATTTTTATTTAATAATTCTTATGATGTCTTTCTTTTTTTTAAACATATAATATTCTTTCTATGGCATCGCATTAGGGAGGACGGGGCACCACTCTGATACCCCTTGGGTTCGCCGGTACTCGTCCGGGTACACTGCCGCCACCCCCTGCGGGTACCAAGCGGGTTGTTGTCATCAGGTTGTAGTAGCCGAGAAGATACCCATTTTGGATGATGAGTTTTAGGTGTTTCTGGGTAGTTTAGGGTTACATTTTTAGTGAATTGGGTGTTTCAGGGTACTTGTAATGTGACAGTGTGTGATTGTTAGAGTTCCAGAATAGTCCAGGGTACCTAGGGTAGTGCCCCTTCTCCCTAAACTCCGCGGCAACACGCGGGAGTCAAATACTAGTCGACTACTATTTAGTATACTACAATTCCAAACGATGGTGCTCTCAAACATCTATCATCTATTATTCAATGAATAATAATTGTGAAATGCAAGCTCATGGAGTTGTATGTAGAGCACTTTCAAGCAATATAGTTTAATAATTTAAATATTTTTATATTTTATTTTCTTAAAACATTCACATTCTGTTTTCTATAACTTTGTAAGTGTAATCCCTATATTATATGAAATAATTGTTACAAAAGACCAGACCGAACACACACAACCCAATAATGCCCGTAAAGAAATTCAGTGAGTGCCCCAACCCCACCCCCCGATCTCCGACGACCGGTGACTGGTGCAGGCGGCCTCCTGCAAGTGGCAGCGAGTGCCCCACCTTTCTAGACTACCCGATGCCCCAATTTCGATGGCGGCTTTGGTTTCACCTAAAACACAGCAGGCTGACGTGAATCGAAGGAGGTGGTGATTGTTGCAGGTGGGTTTCGGCGGCGGTAGTGGTGATGGTTCACAGGTTGTGAGTCAGAGTTGGTTGATTTTAGGATGGTTGTTATTGTCTCTCGATGGTGGGGACTGTGATGATGGTGAAGGTCGCGATGGTGATGGTGGGTGATGGCGGTTGTGATGGTGGCTATCGTTTGTGTAGTTTAGGCTACGGTAGTGGTGGTTGTTGGTTGTGGTTATGTTGAGGGTTGTAGTTGTGGTTGCAGATCGTGGTGATGGTTGTAACACCTCGGAAAGTCAAAACAAGCTACTTAATAATAATGGGCTTAGTTAAAGGATGTTTAATGGGTCATGGGCCAAATTAGTCTTGTGGGCAAAGAGAATTAAGTGATTAAAAGCCCATAATCAGTCACTTAAACCACTTAAACCACCTAAACCAACCATCACCTTCTTCATTTGCAACCCTAGCCATCAAATTCTAGAGAGAGTAGAGAGAGAAAGCAAAGAAAAACTCAAGATTTGGAGCTCGACTGCTTAAGGGATTGAAGATCTGAGTGTTATAGCATCAAATCACAATAAAGGAGCAAGAAATCCAGATAAGAATCAGCATCTAGTCACAATTAGGATTGGAATTGCATTGGTGAGTTCCTACACATAGTTATGAGATTTCAACACGGATATATAGATACTTGTAAGAGAACCCGGGCGAGTCTTCGCAGCCCCTTTCTATCCACCTTTTGGGATGAAAAGCATACTTATTTTTCTATGATGTGCAATTATTTAAGATTTTCTTTTGCTATTATGCATATGCACCGACTGTCATTTTACACAACCATTAATTCTGGGTAGAACCGATGGATCGTATGGGTAATACTACTTGGGTAATCCCTCACGCAAAGTGTGTCCTATGTATAGGAAAACAAACACTGAGACTTACAGTGCCGCTGAGCCTGTAGTGTCTACGCGGCATATTCTCTGCACATGCTTATTCTTTGATAGTTCGGATGTTGCTGTTCGGGGATTCAATCCATATTAGATGGGGATTAGATAACCGGGTACCGGGTTGATTGTGGACTTATTTAACTGACATCATATGTGTTAAACTCTGTATTCGTTAAACCTGCGAACTCACAAACTATTTTTAATTGGCACTTTTAGTATGCTTTTCAGGAACCGGAGATCAAAGATATCTTGACTATTTATGTAATTTGAAGAACCTCACATAGCAGTTGTACCAAGTTCTAGAAGCCCCGACTACGAAACATTTAAGAATATATTCTATGTAACAAAGCTTTTATTATTTTCTTGTAAACAATGAGTCGCACTCCCGGGCTTCTGCTGTGCGCTTAAAGCGGGGTATGACAAGTTAACTTTTAGTTAGTAATGGTAGGGGGCGCCCACACTGGAACCCCATGCCAGAACCTCACGCCACTTCTTCCCTCCAACACGTGGCATGTTCACGCTGTTCATTGCCCCCTCTTTTTGACCTCTAATATAGTTGTTGGCTCCCCCACCCCCTAATGGCTATATTTCAAGTAAAAAAAGTCATACACTATAAATACTAACTAATACTTCAAATTTTGCGCACCAATTCATAAAAATCTCTTCTACTCATTCTCAACCTTATAAAAATTATCCCGTGACATTTATTGTGTTTCCTCTTCATGCTCTTCAGATAGTTTATAGTTTGACGGGTTGGAAATTTTAGGTCTTATTTCCGAACACGTCGACAAGTCAGAAAGGTCTAGAAAAAAGATCTTGAAACGTAATCATGTTAGAGCTAATAACGTTCTTATGAATGATTATTTTGTGAAGAACCAAAAATACAAAGGCGAGATGTTTACAAATAGGTTTTGGTTACCTTGAGTTTTATATTTACGTATTGTTGAAGATATACGCAATAACTTTCTATGGTATAAAGAAGGGTTCAACGAAAGGTGGAAAGAAAGTTTCACGACAATACAAAAATGTACTTCAATAATACGTTAGCTCGTAACAAGTAATTCACTCGACACATACGACGAATATTTAGATATGTGTACTAGGACTTCATGTAAATGTCTTGAATATTTTTGTAACGTTATTATTACTTCATACGGTGGTGATATTTTACGAATACCCACTAGCCTTGATATTGGATTATTGTACGATGCACATCAATATATGCATGACCTTCCGGGAATACTTGGTAACATCAATTGCACTTATTGGGAATGGAGAAATTTTCCTATGCGTTTGCGAGGAAAACATCAGCGAGGTGATCATGATGGTCCAACAGTGACTTTTTGAAACCGTGATGGCACAAGAATTGGGGTTTTAGCATGCTTATTTTGGTGTATCCAATTCTAACAATGACATCAATGTTATCAATCAATCTTCACTTTTCATGCCAAAATTGAATGGAACTGCCCCCATATGTCCATTTCATGTTAACGAGCATCAATATAAACGTGATTACTATCTAGTCAATGGTATATATCCTTTTCCAGTCAACTTTTCAAAAATTATATTCTTATCCAGTTGAGTGCAAAATTTTTTTTTTAAAAAGGTGCAAGAGTCTGTAAGAAAAAACGTGGAATAAGCTTTCGGTGTTTTTAAAACAAGATGAAAAATAATTGCTCGACTGGCTAGAGCGATTAAGATCAAAAAAATGAGAAGTTAAATGTATGTGTGCATTATACTCCACAATCTATACTTATTAATAAAAGAATATCTTTAGTGCCACATGTCGTTTTTTTAAGCCTCCATTATTTTAATTTCCCGCCTAAAAATGTATCTATCCTTATTATTAGTCATAATTCATTTGAATAACATTAACTATTGCTATAATTACAAAGTGAGTTTTTTTCCTTAAATAGTGTATATAGAATATTTATTTACCATAATAGGTGTTTAAGAAAGTATTTTTTCTCTCAATATAATGTTATTGATTAAATTTATTTTATTTTAAAATAAGAAATAGTCAAGTACAAAGGTTAATAAAATTATAAAATGATTTGGTTCATAACTAAGACAAAAAGTTTTTCTAAAACATTTTAGTTTATTTTAATTCATTCAGACTTAATTTTAAATCGTATTTTTTACATTGAAAAGTTGAATTTTTAACTATAATTTTGTTTCAATTTCACACAAAAGTAGGCACATTTGTTTTTTATTCTTTTTAAAAGTATGTATATTTTAAAAATATTTTTAATTAGCTTAAAAGATATAATAAGAAAAACTATTTTTAACAAAAAATGCATTCTTTAAAAATATTTTTTTATAAATATCATGATGAAACAAAAAAAAGTTAATGGTTTATTTTTATTTTATTTTACGAATTATAAATGTAATTCTTAATTACGGATGACATGTATGTTGCTAATAGACTTCCAGCAACAATTAGGGGAGAAACGAGTCATGATGTCTCGTGAGCCACTCGAGACTGACTCGCTAAAAACTCTAATTAAGTTTAGCTTAAACAAGCTTGAACTTATTTTACGACTCATTTAATAAATAGTTTGAACCCGAGCTTCATCTGTCGAGATCGAGCTGACTCGCAAGGCGAAACTAACGTTGTATGTATACGATGATTATTTTTATCTTTTATGTATATACTTATATAAATGATTATTACTATATATAAATTTATGTTTAAAACAGTTATCTAATATATATCTTTATTTTAAAAAAATTAAATAAACCATTTAGTTTCATAAAAAAGAATTTTTTTTATATAAGAACAAGTAAACTATAAATAGACGTTAAAAAAATACTTATGAAAGATTATAAATATTTTTTACGAGAAAACATTATTGAAAAAGATAACCTTCATAAAAACAACTATAAAACATTTTTCAAAATCATTAGAGATGCTAAATTGATTTTTATTTTATTAAAACTTTATCCTTTTAATTTTATTTAAATAAAATTAGTAAAAACATAAATACTTTTATCCAATCATATTATGAATAATAAAATTTAACTTTTTAGTAAAAAAAACTATTTTGGTAAATATTTTTTAAAACACTTATTTTGTTAAATAATTTTTGACCAATCCTACTTTGAAAAAACTCATTACAAAGAATATTGTGATAGTTTTAAAATAAAATCTGAAAAAAGATTGCAAGTTATAGTTGACTGTTTTTTCCCACCCAAGAATAAGTTGATTCTATTCCAACAAACAAATAATATAATGAGTTTTCACAGGTTGTATTACACTAAAATTATGAACTGAAACATGTTGGATTCTTGCATATTCAAACAAGTAATTACAGGGTTTCCTAATTCACTCGTCCTTGGAGCAACTGGTAAGGTTGCTGCTTTGTGACCTTGAGGTCATGGGTTCTAGCCGTGGAAACAGCCTCTTGCACAAAATTGTGCAAGGAAAGGTTGCGTACATCAGATCGCTTCGCGATCCGGCCCCTCCCCGGACCCTGCGCAAAGCGGGAGCTTCATGCACCGGGTACGCCCTAATTCACTCGTCCTATGCAAAGGAGAAGAAACTCCATACTCGTCTTCTATTCCGAAACGATTTTAATATTATCAAATCAAGGGTCTCTAATAATCAATTCAAGGTTTTGATTTCCTAAAATCATGATATTAATTTTCAAATAGAAAGATGAACAATTTCATATCCTTTTCAATTTACAAGGATATCATGGTTTCGATTTACCTCAAATCACGTTATGTTTCAAATTAAACTTGCTGATCCTTTTACGCCTTCATTGATTCAAGCTCTATGTTACATTATCTCAAGTTACAAATAGACATGAATTAAAATTATTAATATTAGACAATGATGGTGAAATTACAAACATAACGTCAAAGTTTGTATGAAAAGAAGTTTTTGAATGTTTTTAGATGTTCTCATGTTCAATATAATTTGATTATTACCCAAAGTTCTTATTTATAAGTTAATTTAATTTCATATTATACATTATATAGACTTATAGGCATTGATAAAGAAAAACTACTAATATTATATATAATGATTTTAAAAAATTAAACATAAAAATCGATAGACAAAGTATTAACAATAATATTATGACTTACGAACCTTTTTAATTAAAAATATTTTTTAATGATTGAACCCGTGTATTACACGGGTCTTTAGTCTAGTATGATTATAAAAAATGACGGCCTCCTGTGCACATTCGAGATCCATTGACCAATCTTGTTGAGAATGAAAATACAATTTTAGGTTGACCGATAAGAACACATATATTAGACTTATTTTCGATCTCGTGAAACACGTTGCGGCGAATGTGAATATCACGGTTTCGGATGACGAAGATTAGTTTCGGTTATTATTTTTTTGTACTTTTTAATTTTAGTTTGTTATAAATTTTTAAATTTACTGTATCATTTCATTTAATGTAGTGTTAAATTTTATTCTCTAATTTATTTATATTTATGAAGTAATTTTTTTATATAAAAAAATTGTGGTGTGATGTGGTGTGATTGGCCCCTTACCCTGGCATATGATGTGCCATATGATGTGTGATAGGAGTGCCCCCTTGCCCCGGCACTCACACCACATCATACGTGATGGGGTTTTTTTTACGGTTCGAACCCCAGTGGGTGGCGTTGGGCGAGCACACACTAGCACCTGGCAAGCGTCCTATCTTGATTATTGTAGGAAAGAGGTCCACTTTTATATTAAAAGTTAGTAATTCTACCGATACTCTCGTTAGCCATGAGAAATATTATAGTACAATACCATTTATAATACGACTAGAAAATAATTATAAACAATATTCATTTACCAAACTTGATTCGAACATCCGTCTTTAGTATATACTCCAACGAGTCTTCATATAACATTCTTGACACGAGTCTTCATCACGTTCGAATATTCAACTATACCTCTTGACTGTAACAATTAACAAACAAAAGATTGACGGTTGTGGCTGAGGATCGTATTAGACACGGGTCCCTTAAAACAGATTTCGCGTCTCTACTCAAGACAACGCGTCTATCTCCCAGGGTACAACAACCAAAGTAGTATGTACTGCCGGAGAGTGCCTCAGACCCGAGAGATCACCGGGTATAATATATGTTATGATGTTATATGGAAAAAAAATTAAAGATAATGGTGTAGGAAAAACAATTTAGAGAGTGTCACTCTTGAAATTTCTATAAACTTGGATAGTAAAGAAAATAAATTTTTTCTTCTTCTCTTTTTCTTTTCTCATCATGAGTTTAGTTATATACTCATGCTAAAGACTTCACACTAATGCGAGTTTTATTATTCACAATCAAAACTTCCATTTGATTTATGAAATGTTTTATGAGACCAAATTAAAACTCTCATTTTATTCATGACATGTTTAATATCAATTTTAATAAAAGTTATGATCCATAATAAACATTCATAATATTTATTAAAAGACTTGGTCAAGACATAAAATATCCATGTTAATCAATACATGGCTTTATTAGCATTATGCAAGAAATTACAACAATTTCCAATAATAATCATCCAAGTTTCATTTTCTTCATTCCGACCACTCAACTCGAGCATCGATATCTAATTCATCTTAGCTTCAGTTTGGATACGGTATAGTTCGTTGCAAAACTAGAACTTAAACCAATAAATAAATAACTATTTATATAACAAATATATAAATATAATTATTTTGTGTCCAAAATTCCAACAATCCCCCACATGAATGAAAATCGATCAAAACAAATAAAATTCCCAATGAAAGCTCGACAGTTAAGTCTTGCAGGATCGGTAGGTGTTCCCATTGAACCTTCCTTTATGAAGCATACTTAGCCTCCTGGTGTTGTGTAGACGCGATGTCTTTGAACAGACCCCATTTGTGTAGACGACAATATACATTCACACAAGACTCTCCCTAGTCGGGCACATCCCCTCATTATCGTGTCCTTATGGTCATGGATCACTATCCTGGTTCTACGAGAGCTCTAGGATTTGCGCTACCCCACAAATCCATTCGAAGCGACCCCACTTCTCTCTAACATAGGTGATTCCATGTATCATTAAAAGCATTATGGTTATATTGATTCCCACAATCATTTAACCTGAATATGCTTAACCTTTCCTTGGTCACTGGTTCGGGGTACTCCCCCAGAGTGAATGGACTAGGAAGTTCATCACTCCCTTTTAGTTTTAGGGTACTCCCCTATAGTGACTCCATTAGTCATATAATTAAGTTGTCCTATTGAACCTAGATCTTAGGATCTCTAATCAGCTAGGTTAGGTTTCCCTCATATTCCCCTTTCCCCATGGGCTTTAGTCCAATTCCTCTCTATCTCGTCTCGTTTCAACCGGCAGGTTGTTGGATCCAAAATTATTATCTATCACTTTGTCAAGTCGATATAGATAACTTCAATCGAGATAATTTTTCATGATGTGTTCTTAACTCGTAAGTTAATAATGGCTATTGTGAAACTTTTAAGTGTATTTGAAGAATACAATTTTTTTTCAAGACAAACACATCTCCGTTATGCCTTTGGTCGAAGACATCTATTAAGATTCTAAATTTATCTAATTAGAATCCAAGTCTATCATAGACTCCTAATTATCTTTGTGTACTACACTTAATCATGAGTTTGCAATATCTTTGGATTGCCAAAATCCATATTGCTAACATTTTATTTTCAAATGCAAGACATCCCCACATTTAAGTGTTATTAGATAACATCCATATGGGGTAATGAAAGGTTTACCCTTTCTAAATAATTTTGAGAAAACTTCTCACAAAACCATTTCTACATACCCTAAAGGATTGTTTCTAAATGGTCTCTCCTCCATATTTCTTGCAATTTGATTTCAAAGTGAGGTTTACTATCGGATAAACCTAAAAAAACGGAGTCCTCCTCATTAGACTTTGTAAACTAGATAACATTATCTAGTTAGTTAAGTTTTCCATAGGTTATATCAACCTCCTTGAACCGAATGATACCCTCTTTCAACCGTGTCTATACATAATTGACCTCCTTAGATCATTATAATTGATAGGTACTAGGATAGCATGCTTTAAACTACAATACTCTAGCATGTGAACAGAAGATGCATCATTCTGGTTCTTCACAGCTTTAAAGAATAACACATTATTCCTTTTCCATATCCATATCTTTTTTTAGACAAATCATGAAACTTATTAATCATTCGGTTTAGGAAGATAACTCGTTTTCCTTTATTCCTCTAATCTAAAGGCAAGTAACCAGACATGACGTTAGACCCGGTAGCCGCCTCAACACCAACTCGGCAGCAGCTGGTTGGTAGCAACAGTCGGACCGCACCATTACCTCAATAGGTTGATAGCAACTCAAAGGCAAGCTTTGTACCAATCTAGCGTACACACACTCTGGTAGTTGGCATTGAGATAAGACCAAGATCTTGGTAGCATCTTTCGAAACTACTCAGCCAACTTTCAAGCACAAATGCGAGTGTGCGAAGTGAAAAGGGCACTATCTTCCCTTTGACTTATAAAGACTTAGTAATAAGTCTTGATTCAATTCACTTTGCTGAACACATTTATCATTAACAAGATAAATAAAACTCGTTTACAATCAGTATTATATTAAGACAGAGTCAAACACATCGACACTAAATAATATGCAATTCATAAAGTTTGCCCGGAGTTATTGACAAACATGTCGTGTTGTTCCCTTTAGGCTATGTATAACTATGATACTTTTCCAAACAAAAGAAAATCCTCCACATAGCTCTAACAACATTAAAATGGTAGACACATCTACATTTAGATCTTTCAGAATGAATTTAGCTAAATTCATTAAAGATAACATATATTACTTTCATATGTACTACACGATACTTGTGTATTTCATCTCAATACACTCATCATATTTTCGATCTAATGACATTTGATGTCTCAGCTTTGACACTTCAACAATTCAACAACTCTCAAGTTGTTTCCTATGCAAATCTCTTATTTCACTATCCGTTTAAAGATATAAATTTTCTAAACATTATATAACAGACGTTTAAAATTATTTCCCACAAAATTATTTTGAATGTTATAATAGAAATTGATTTATTTCGTTGTAAATATTCCATGTGTTATCTTAAGATATTGAACACAAATAATAATACAACCGAAATTAAAACGTAAATTGTAAAACACTTTTTAATTAATAATTTAAACGGATAAAAATAACATCTAGACATCAAATCTCAAACTTTTATTATCTATAACACTTTCATCATTAACAATGATATCGATTTTGTGACATGTATTGAGGTACTCCCTCAAATGTATTTCATGCACTCATACGATCAAGTTTCTCATTTCATCTTGAAACTCTAAATTTAAATAGTCAAACCGACCAAAAAACAACAACGTTTTGTATACACTATTTTATTCTCTTTTTCTTTTCTCATCATGAGTTTAGTTATATACCCATGCTAAAGACTTCACATTAATGCGAGTTTTATTATTCACAACCAAAACTTCCATTTGATTTATGAAATGTTTTATGAGATCAAATTAAAACTCTCATTTTATTCATGACATGTTTAATATCAATTTTAATAAAAGTTATGATCCATAATAAACATTCATAATATTTATTAAAAGACTTGGTCAAGACATAAAATATCCATGTTAATCAATACATGGCTTTATTAGCATTATGCAAGAAATTACAACAATTTCCTATAATAATCATCCAAGTTTCATTTTCTTCATTCCGACCACTCAACTCGAGCATCGATATCTAATTCATCTTAGCTTCAGTTTGGATACGGTATAGTTCGTTGCAAAACTAGAACTTAAACCAATAAATAAATAACTATTTATATAACAAATATATAAATATAAATATTTTGTGTCCAAAATTCCAACAATCCCCCACATGAATGAAAATCGATCAAAACAAATAAAATTCCCAATGAAAACTCGACAGTTAAATCTTGCAGGATAGGTAGGTGTTCCCATTGAACCTTCCTTTATGAAGCATACTTAGCCTCCTGGTGGTGTGTAGACGCGATGTCTTTGAACAGACCCTATTTGTGTAGACGACAATATACATTCATACAAGACTCTCCCTGGTCGGGCACATCCCCTCATTGTCATGTCCTTATGGTCATGGATCACTATCCTGGTTCTACGAGAGCTCTAGGATTTGCGCTACCCCACAAATCTATTTGAAGCGACCCCACTTCTCTCTAACATAGGTGATTCCATGTATCATTAAAAGCATTATGGTTATATTGATTCCCACAATCATTTAACCTGAATATGCTTAACCTTTCCTTGGTCACTGGTTCGGGGTACTCCCCCAGAGTGAATGGACTAGGAAGTTCATCACTCCCTTTTAGTTTTAGGGTACTCCCCTATAGTGACTCCATTAGTCATATGATTAAGTTGTCCTATTGAACCTAGATCTTAGGATCTCTAGCCAGCTAGGTTAGGTTTCCATCATATTCCCCTTTCCCCATGGGCTTTAGTCCAATTCCTCTCTATCTCGTCTCGTTTCAACCCGCAGGTTGTTGGATCCAAAATTATTATCTATCACTTTGTCAAGTCGATATAGATAACTTCAATCGAGATAAGTTTTCATGATGTGTTCTTAACTCGTAAGTTAATAATGGCTATTGTGAAACTTTTAAGTGTATTTGAAGAATACATTTTTTATTTCAAGACAAAAACATCTCCGTTATGCCTTTGGTCGACGACATCTATCAAGATTCTAAATTTATCTAATTAGAATCCAAGTCTATCATAGACTCCTAATTATCTTTGTGTACTACACTTGATTATGAGTTTGCAATATCTTTGGATTGCTAAACTCCATATTGCTAACATTTTATTTTCAAATACAAGACATCCTCACATTTAAGTGTTATTAGATAACATCCATATGGGGTAATGAAAGGTTTACCCTTTCTAAATAATTTTGAGAAAACTTCTCATAAAACCATTTCTACATACCCTAAAGGATTGTTTCTAAAATGGTCTCTCCTCCATATTTCTTGCAATTTGATTTCAAAGTGAGGTTTACTATCGGATAAACCTAAAAAAACGGAATCCTCCTCATTAGACTTTGTAAACTAGATAACATTATCTAGTTAGTTAAGTTTTCCATAGGTTATATCAACCTCCTTGAACCGAATGATACCCTCTTTCAACCTTGTCTATACATAATTGACCTCCTTAGAGCATTATAATTGATAAGTACTAGGATAGCATGCTTTAAACTACAGTACTCTAGCATGTGAACAGAAGATGCATCATTCTGATTCTTCATAGCTTTAAAGAATAACACATTATTCCTTTTCCATATCCATATCTTTTTTTAGACAAATCATGAAACTTATTAATCATTCGGTTTAGGAACATAACTCGTTTTCCTTTATTCCTCTAATCTAAAGGCAAGTCACCAGACATGACGTTGGACCCGGTAGCCGCCTCAACACCAACTCGGCAGCAGCCGGTTGGTAGCAACAGTCGGACCACACCATTACCACAATAGGTTGATAGCAACTCAAATGCAAGCTTTGTACCAATCTAGCGTACACACACTCTGGTAGTTGGCATTGAGATAAGGCCAAGATCTTGGTAGCATCTTTCGAAACTACTCAGCCAACTTTCAAGCACAAATGCGAGTGTGCGAAGTGAAAAGGGCACTATCTTCCCTTTGACTTATAAAGACTTAGTAATAAGTCTTGATTCAATTCACTTTACTGAACATATTTATCATTAACAAGATAAATAAAACTCGTTTACAATCAGTATTATATTAAGACAGAGTCAAACACATCGACACTAAATAATATGCAATTCATAAAGTTTGCCCGGAGTTATTGACAAACATGTCGTGTTGTTCCCTTTAGGCTATGTATAACTATGATACTTTTCCAAACAAAAGAAAATCCTCCACATAGCTCTAACAACATTAAAATGGTAGACACATCTATATTTAGATCTTTCAGAATGAATTTAGCTAAATTCATTAAAGATAACATATATTGCTTTCATATGTACTACATGATACTTGTGTATTTCATCTCAATACACTCATCATATTTTCGATCTAATGACATTTAATGTCTCAGCTTTGACACTTCAACAATTCAACAACTCTCAAGTTGTTTCCTATGCAAATCTCTTATTTCACTATCCGTTTAAAGATATATATTTTCTAAACATTATATAACTGACGTTTAAAATTATTTCCCACAAAATTATTTTGAACGTTATAATAGAAATTGATTTATTTCGTTGTAAATATTCCATGAGTTATCTTAAGATATTGAACACAAATAATAATACAACCGAAATTAAAACGTAAAGTGTAAAACACTTTTTAATTAATAATTTAAACGGATAAAAATTACATCTAGACATCAAATCTCAAACTGTTGTTATCTATAACACTTTCATCATTAGCAATGATATCGATTTTGTGGCATGTATTGAGGTACTCCCTCAAATGTATTTCATACACTCATACGATCAAGTTTCTCATTTCATCTTGAAACTCTAAATTTAAATAGTCAAACCGACCAAAAAACAACAACATTTTGTATACACTATTTTATTCTCTTTTTCTTTTCTCATCATGAGTTTAGTTATATACCCTTGCTAAAGACTTTACATTAATGTGAGTTTTTGTAAGGCCCCTATCCCAGGAAACCTCACAGTTGGTCATTCATAGCAAAACATAGATTTAAAGCAATCATTTACTCATATATGTATAAATATATATATTGCAGCGGAAAGATACGGTAATTTCAATTCATTACAATGTAGTTAAATTAAAATATAAACATTGTCTTTAAACATCAAAACTCTTTACGTCCTCTTAAACTCTTCTTCATCAGGGATACCAGTCTTTAAGTGCCAAAAAGCTTCAGTCCCATGCTCACATCCCATAAGCCCTAACTCTCACCTGTCAACTGATATGCATACAAAAGTCAGCTTCGCTGAGTGAATTCTAGATTTATTTTGTTAAATAACTTTTGTAAAAGTATTAGCTTTAGCAGTTTGAAAATAATCACCATCTATCAGAACATAAGTACATACGAGCTATCACTTTATCGATACTTTATCATTACGTGTTAATTATTATTCTTCTTTATCCGTCAATTCTCTGTCACTATCGGTGCCTATGATAAACACAGGACTTTACCGACACACCAATTTAGGACTTACTGTCGTACCCAATCTGGCCATTATTGTCATGCCAATCCAGGCCTTACTGACCTGCCTGTCCGAGCATTTACTTTAGCATTTACTTTATCAGGGTGAGGGCACAACGAATGCAACCCTCCTTTATCAATTGCTTGCAAGGCTTTACTTTATCAAGGTACACGTTATGGGCCTCATAACCTTTCTTTAAGTTTCACTGTTATGTTTAAGTTATACATAATATAATCATAACATGTAACCAGATAATTTATCGGATCAATAGTCATAACACAATGAGAAAAGCACGATATCAATTCGTTAGAAAAATATGTATTTAGTATGCATATCGCCCCAAAACATTTAAAACATGTATAAATTAGGGGATCTAGAACTCACCTGAGCTTATCTAAATAGCTTAAATTCTAAGTCACTTAAGCTATAGTCTGAATACTCTAGCTGCACGAAAGTTAATACACAAAAATGTCATTTTCTTCATAGTTTCGCTGACAGTTTCGCTGGTAGTTTCGCTGCCAGTTTCGCTGGCAGTTTCGCTACCAGTTTCACTGGGCAGCACTTCTGCCAGTTTCGCTGGACAGATTCGCTGCCATGAGTGCCCAACTTTCGTTGGAATTTCCTAGTTTCGCAATGTCTATAGGTCAGCCTAAGTACTTAGCGAAATTATCAGCGAAACTGCAGTTTCGCAGTAGCGAAACTGTAGTTTCGCTAGAAATCCTTTAGTTTCGCTGGATAAATGAACAGTTTCGCTGGATGAATACTTAGTTTCACTGAATCGGAGCCCAGTTTCATTGGATGAACAAAAACTAAGAACCAGCCCGTTTTTAACCTAAAATCTTAACTTTTTACGTCCAAATCCTTGGTTTACCATCCATGAAGTCATATCTAACCTTTTTACTCGTTTTCATACGTAAAAATTTGACCTTTATGTGTTTCTTTAAAACTTTTCAAAACCCAAAACCCTAGAATCCGGGTTTGATCAACAGAAGGGTTTAGAGGTCGATTCTTACCTGGTTTTGTTGCTCTTTTCTTAGGATTTGATGCTCCAATCACCCAGATCTTCAATCTTCCAACCTTTCAAGCTTCAAATCTTGAGTTTTCTTCACTTTCTCTCTCTACTTTCTCTCTCTACGAATTTGGGGGCTTGGGTTGAAATGCTAGAATAGAGCTGATCATGCATTGTTTAAGGGCTGATTAAGGGCCCTTAAACCCATCAAAACATAGCCCATTAAGGCTAATTTGGTCCTTAGCCCACTAATTTACCTTTATTTCTTAAATTAACCCTTAAAAGCCCATTATTATTAAATAGCTTGCTTCGGGAAATTTCGGGGCGTTACAGTATTATTATTCAAAACCAAAACTTCCATTTGATTTATGAAATGTTTTATGAGACCAAATTAAAACTCTCATTTTATTCATGACATGTTTAATATCAATTTTAATAAAAGTTATGATCCATAATAAACATTCATAATATTAATTAAAAGACTTGGTCAAGACATAAAATATCCATGTTAATCAATACGTGGCTTTATTAGCATTGTGCAAGAAATTACAACAATTTCCTATAATAATCATCCAAGTTTCATTTTCTTCATTCCGACCACTCAACTCGAGCATCGATATCTAATTCATCTTAGCTTCAGTTTGGATACGGTATAGTTCGTTGCAAAACTAGAACTTAAACCACTAAATAAATAACTATTTATATAACAAATATATAAATATAATTATTTTGTGTCCAAAATTTCAACAATCCCCCACATGAATGAAAATCGATCAAAACAAATAAAATTCCCAATGAAAACTCGATAGTTTAGTCTTGCAGGATAGGTAGGTGTTCCCATTGAACCTTCCTTTATGAAGCATACTTAGCCTCCTGGTGGTGTGTAGACGCGATGTCTTTGAACAGACCCTATTTGTGTAGATGACAATATACATTCACACAAGACTCTCCCTAGTCGGGCACATCCCCTCATTGTCGTGTCCTTATGGTCATGGATCACTATCCTGGTTCTACGAGAGCTCTAGGATTTGCGCTACCCCACAAATCCATTCGAAGTGACCCCACTTCTCTCTAACATAGGTGATTCCATGTATCATTAAAAGCATTATGGTTATATTGATTCCCACAATCATTTAACCTGAATATGCTTAACCTTTCCTTGTTCACTGGTTCGGGGTACTCCCCCAGAGTGAATGGACTAGGAAGTTCATCACTCCCTTTTAGTTTTAGGGTACTCCCCTATAGTGACTCCATTAGTCATATGATTAAGTTGTCCTATTGAACCTAGATCTTAGGATCTCTAGCCAGCTAGGTTAGGTTTCCATCATATTCCCCTTTCCCCATGGGCTTTAGTCCAATTCCTCTCTATCTCGTCTCGTTTCAACCCGCAGGTTGTTGGATCCAAAATTATTATCTATCACTTTGTCAAGTCGATATAGATAACTTCAATCGAGATAAGTTTTCATGATGTGTTCTTAACTCGTAAGTTAATAATGGCTATTGTGAAACTTTTAAGTGTATTTGAAGAATACATTTTTTATTTCAAGACAAAACATCTCCGTTATGCCTTTGGTCGAAGACATCTATCAAGATTCTAAATTTATCTAATTAGAATCCAAGTCTATCATAGACTCCTAATTATCTTTGTGTACTACACTTGATTATGAGTTTGCAATATCTTTGGATTGCTAAACTCCATATTGCTAACATTTTATTTTCAAATACAAGACATCCTCACATTTAAGTGTTATTAGATAACATCCATATGGGGTAATGAAAGGTTTACCCTTTCTAAATAATTTTGAGAAAACTTCTCATAAAACCATTTCTACATACCCTAAAGGATTGTTTCTAAAATGGTCTCTCCTCCATATTTCTTGCAATTTGATTTCAAAGTGAGGTTTACTATCGGATAAACCTAAAAAAACAGAGTCCTCCTCATCAGACTTTGTAAACTAGATAACATTATCTAGTTAGTTATGTTTTCCATAGGTTATATCAACCTCCTTGAACCGAATGATACCCTCTTTCAACCTTGTCTATACATAATTGACCTCCTTAGAGCATTATAATTGATAAGTACTAGGATAGCATGCTTTAAACTACAGTACTCTAGCATGTGAACAGAAGATGCATCATTCTGATTCTTCACAGCTTTAAAGAATAACACATTATTCCTTTTCCATATCCATATCTTTTTTTAGACAAATCATGAAACTTATTAATCATTCGGTTTTGGAACATAACTCGTTTTCCTTTATTCCTCTAATCTAAAGGCAAGTCACCAGACATGACGTTGGACCCGGTAGCCGCCTCAACACCAACTCGGCAGCAGCCGGTTGGTAGCAACAGTCGGACCGCACCATTACCACAATAGGTTGATAGCAACTCAAAGGCAAGCTTTGTACCAATCTAGCATACACACACTCTTTTTCTTTTCTCATCATGAGTTTAGTTATATACTCATGCTAAAGACTTCACATTAATGTGAGTTTTATTATTCACAACCAAAACTTCCATTTGATTTATGAAATATTTTATGAGATCAAATTAAAACTCTCATTTTATTCATAACATGTTTAATATCAAATTTAATAAAAATTATGATCTATAATAAACATTCATAATATTTATTAAAAGACTTGGTCAAGACATAAAACACCCATGTTAATCAATACATGGCTTTATTAGCATTATGCAAGAAATTGCAACAATTTTCCTATAATAATCATCCAAGTTTCACTTTCTTCATTCCAACCACTCAACTTCGAGCATCGATATCTAATTCATCTTGGCTTCAGTTTGGACACGGTATATTTTGTTGCAAAACTAGAACTTAAATCAATAAATAAATAACTATTTATATAACAATATATAAATATAATTATTTTGTGTCCAAAATTCCAACAATTATTAACCCATTCCAAAAATATATATATGCAGAAAATAATTTTTAGTAAAACAAAAATGCGAATACGAAACCCTTGTATACAGGAAAATCAAGCAGGCCAATACGATAGTTCCTATAGCTTTAAAACTATGTTGTGAACTTGCTAAATTCTACGGCTATCTTGTAACCATAAGTGAACCGAAGGAGACGGGGTGTAACAGTGTTTGTGACGGCTTGTGGTAGTGGTAGAAAATGGGTAAGACCAAGGGTATATTCTCACATGTATTTTCCATTCTTGTTTTTTTTCTTTTTTCTGTTTATCAGACTAATAGTTAACTAGTTTTATACCCGTCCGGTGGCCGGGTACTTTAGTATAATAACAACATAAATATTAAAATTTGCATTCTAAACAAAAACATTATTATAATATTAACTTGAAATAGCACTATTTTTAATAATATACTTGGTCAATGAAAAGCTAAAATGCCAACTACAAGGTACATCGACAAATTCTTGCAAACACAATACAAACACAAAAACAAAGATAAAACACGATATAAAAAGAAGAAAAAACTTATTATGGTATTAAATCCAATTCAATGAAATATTAAACAATAATCAACTAACATATGTTACATACTTACACATATTGGTGTGAAAATTATTGAAGACATACATATCGTAATGTTGATAGCATGCAATGCGTGCATGTAAATTTAATTCTTTTCCGTAAAGCCCAATGCTTGATTTTAATATCTAGAGTGTTAGAGATCCCCTGAGATGAAAATACAATTGCTTAATGATGTTTACATGGGGTAAAATTGTTTGAGTCCTATAATACATTAAAAAAGGGAAGCTTGATTAATACTCATGTCTTTTTCTTCATCTTCCCTTTGAGATTGTAGATCATAATGATTCTACTTTCTATTTCATAAATAACCACATTATTTCATAAATAAACAATGCAAACATAGAACTTTAGCAACAAAGTAATTCAGACGTAATGGTTAAAAACAACGGAGACATCAATATTATTGTTTATTTTCAACATGTTTTGTTTCTGTTGAAAGTGCATCAGTTGAACATTACCTACCAATTTAAAGAAGTTATTGTTGGTTCAAGCATTTGATGAAACCTTGCATCAATGTATGAGCTTCAACTCCTTGTGCAACATCTAAAATACACTAAAACTGTTGCATCATGCCATAAATATTATAAGGTCCGTCTTTTGAAAGAGCAAGCAAATCCAATGTAACATCTTGATTTATTATAAAAACCACTCCTTTTTTTGCACGTAATTCTTTCTATCATAAACCCGTTTGGCCCGTTGTTAATAAACCTCAACGTAAGAAATATGGGTTAAAATGTTACAACTAACGGACTGCGGACCCATATATTACTTTTAGAGTTTTAGTAAGGTACTTGCTTGAATTAATCTTTCTTGTTTGGTGATATAGCGTAATCGAAACATTATCCAGTTGATTCAATATTGCTACTAAAAGTTGAATAGAGCACAATAAAATAGTAAATACCTCGGTCTCTTCAATTTTATTTGCTTTTGGATGTAGTTGTAGAATTAAGCCTTCAATATTTGTTCTTAAGTGCTGATTGGATATATACCATTGCTCTTTAATGTGAATAGACGATTATCCATACAAGCATGAAAAAGGTCTATAGCTTGCATAAATTTTAGAGACTACTGAATGTGAATATCAAATGTACCAGAATGCAACAACAAAAAACGATTGAATCAATTTTAGCTTGCTCTTTGATTTTTTTACTGCTGCTTAAATCAAAACAACTTCATATCCCAAGGACATAACCACTGTACCGGAACAGTGTAATCACATTAGAGAATAATAAAAGATCTAATATTTGAAACCTACAATAATCCTCAAAAGCAGGTAAACAACATTATCAACACAAGATGCAACTACATATACAAATCAGCATTTAACGGAATATTAAAGCAAACAAACTATAGTTAGTGAAAATGCATAACCTAATAAAGGAAAATGAAAGCAGTAAGATGGAACCACACACTGACACACATATGACCCATACATACAAATTAGCATGGGCCAAAATTTTCAAATATAGTCCAACTATTTAGAATTTGACCAGGAAGTGATTAGTCATATATAGCTAAATCCACATAAAAGCATTATTCGAATTTGCATTCTAATAATACTAATCAATTGTCCAATTATAGTTTGTAGAACACATAAAAAAGTTGGCTAGTTGAATCCAGGATTGACATATTTTTGGATATATTGATTACTACTATAAAATACGCATAGATGGCTATCATGGAGATGACAACAATTTTCATTTGATGTGGGCATTGTTATATATTCCAATTACATAAGTTTAATGCTTTCAAAATGTCCCAACACCGAATAAGAATCAACAAATTGGTAGCGAAAAAAATAAAAAGGGTTATGTTGTTTGATGCTTACTCCCATGGTACATCCCTCATAAGCATCCCATCACCATCCTTATTCTTATATGTAAGTACAACATACTATGATCCATGCAACAGAGCCCTGAACTTGCTCGCATTTAGGCTTTCCCTTCTTGGAGCTCATGTGATCAGCATTAACCTGCATAATGAAAAAAATTGTAAACGTTTGAATTAAAAAAACCATATTTCTTTTATAATCAAGAAACAGTCCACCAATAGGGAACGCAACTAAACATCTTCTATAAGGCTAATGAAAGTTGATGCTAAATAGTTGACTTCTTAGGTCAACCTTTCTCAGATAAGAACCTCATCCATGCTAACTTTCAAAAATAGAGCATCAGGATCAAGTGTTTCCATCCACCTCATCACTAGCCTTCAAATTTGTAGCCAAAATTTCCTTAGGAAAAATCTAAATGGAGGGCAGCCAATTACATGTGTCCTAGATTAAGATTATTATGACCCTCACATTAATGATCCCCAAAACATCATAAAGTACGTGGAAATTATATAGAACAACAGGTATCGAGATCGGCAACCTGAAAACCTTAATGAACCCACAAAGAAACAAAGAAAAATAATATAGATTCATTGTCAACAATCAAACCTGATAATAATAGTAGAGTCGGATTAAGATATTGAAGCGACTTGTTGAAGATAACTACGGTCGAATCAAAGCAATCGATGAATCCACCTCAGCCCTAAGCATCAAATCAAACATTTTAGAGATCACAAAAAAGCTCTAGTCAAAGAAAAGTACGATATATGTAAACACCCACTTTAACACACCATACCCATAAATCAAAGTAAACTTGGACCAAGATGAAGAAAACGCTAGTTACCTTGAACATGTATGCAAGTTGCAATATTGTTCTAGAAACGTAGAAAACCTAAATGACGGTGAGGGAGATGGACTCGTCGAAGCGAAACCCGCATATAGAAATTGCAAGTCAAAAAGGAGAATCAAAGGAAAAATCACATCAATCATCGGTCGGTTTAAAGCATCGGAGGAGATGGTCTATTTATATTAAGCATTGGAGGTTATAAACAGTAGTGACCGGATATGTAGGAGAAAAAGAAGGAAGAAGGAAATGTGATTGAAATTCCCGTAACTGCTCGTAACTGGTTCGTAACTGCTCGTAACTGGTCCGTAACTGCACCAACCGTCGAGTTTACACGGCTGAGATTTAATCTTAGCATGATCCAACGGTCGTGATTTAATCAACCAGCGGTTACACTCACCGCTGGTAATATAATATATAACTAGAATCAATGGAAGTAGATTATGATTATTAAAATGAATTTGTACGGGAAAGATGTACCTGGAGCATTAGCAGCTTCCCCTGCAGTTAGTGCGAATACTCGACCTCCAGTAGTGGGTGGCACATTGGCTCCCTTAGCATCATTCTCTGGTCGGTTCCTCGCCTTTGGGCATTGACTAACCCTATGCCCCATATCTCCACAACCAAGACAAGCTCCTGTAAGTCGACGACAAGTTCCGGGATGATGCTTTCCACAATGAGTACACATCGGATGTCTGGAAGGATTGCCTTTTTGATTCACCGGTTGAGCTGCAATTGGTTGTTGATAGGTTATCATTTGACCTTGACTTCGAGTCTTACCATGCCATGGCTTAGTGTTCTTCCCCGATCCTTGATTTTTCTGACGATCATTTCCATTTCGGTCAGATCCTTGAGATGACTCACCGCCAGCCTGAATACGAGTCCCATCTCTACTGCGCTTCTTATTATCCTCAAATTTTAACAAAAATTTGATTCTTGGAAAATAACCTAGCTAATGAAACATTAGAATATAACACTAATTTAATATTTAACGGTTTTCATATACAGAGAGAGAGAGAGAATAGAGAGAGATGGAGGAAAATTAAAGCGAGTGTCGGTGCCTTTAGATTATCTTTTTGTGCGCATAATTAACCGATCCCTATTCTTATTTTTATACAAATCAACGTGGAACCTTTCTCCAGATGACATCCCTCCGCCTATAACAATAATAATAATAATAACAATAATAATAATAATATTTATTATTATTATTATCATTAATTCATTACCTCTTTCCCATCGCCCTTTATTCATTCATTCATTCATTCTACACCCATGGAACACACACCAATCCTCACCGGCGCCACCGCCACCGCCGGAGCCGACGCCCCATGTACCTATTCACCGGCGCCGGCGAAGCGGAAATCCGATCAGAGACCCTACAAAGGGATTCGTATGCGAAAGTGGGGGAAGTGGGTCGCTGAGATTCGCGAGCCGAATAAGCGCTCTAGGATTTGGCTCGGCTCCTACTCCACCCCCGTCGCGGCGGCTCGGGCCTACGACACCGCCGTGTACTACCTCCGTGGGCCGTCGGCTCGGCTCAACTTCCCCGACCTGTTGGCCGTCGACGGCGGCTTAGACGACGTGTCAGCCGCCTCTATAAGGAAAAAGGCGATTGAAGTTGGGGCGAGAGTCGACGCAGAGACGAGTTGTACGTTGGCGCATGGGAGAGGTACGGCGTCGGGTTCGGGTTCTGAATCGAAGGCTTGTTGGTCTGAAGGAAAACCCGACTTGAATGTGAAACCCGAACCCGAAGGTACGGATGGGAAGAATTTGGGATGAGTTTCGGTAATTTTATTTCTAACCTCGTATAATTTGGAGCGATAATTATTTTTTTTTTGGTGTTTGTTTACTGATATTAGAGGACAAATTTTGGTTCTGTTATAATAATGTGAATATATGTTGTGTTGTTATTTTTTCCTTTTAGGAAATGTTCTAACTACTTGAAGATGAATATGATATAAAAACTATTTTATGTGATACATATTTGAAAGAATCTGGTTCTAGTGATGTTTAAGGTAACCATATAACCGGTTTTAAGTAGAAAATTACAAAATAGTTGAGTAATTGATCGGTTTTAAGTAGGGTTTTAAGTAGAGAATTAAATAAGTGGTTAGATGTAAGTCTATGTGTTACCTTTTAGAGTTAATGTTTTTTTTTATCATTTGAATCAAAATGTTTAAATTTTGTCATTGAAATTCACATATTTCATTATAATTGTCATTTATATCTAACTAATATCACTACTCTTTTTGGTTAACTTTTTAACGTTATTTTAGTCAAAACATTAACAAAATAAAGAACTAGTTCAGGTGAGAGGTTTTATAGTTTCATCTCTTTTCATAATTACAATTATGATTTGATTATACAGTTTTTCGTTTTTTAAAATATCTTTTGGTTTAGTAATCATATTAATTTTATCTCTTTTGTTTAGTCATAGAATTTTTTAGTTAAAAATTTAATTATGGTTACCATGATTGGTGATTTATGATTTATGATTATTATTTATGATTTTTAATGTGATAGTGTTTATTATTTATTTATTTTAGATAAATTAAACTTTAATAATTCAAACTAGTATTTATTGGTCAATAATATCTATACTATTAATTTGACCGGTGGTACTCTCAACTTTTACTTTTATTACCATAACAGTCCCAATCATATAATTATCAATTTTTATGTTTGATTTGGACTCGATTCCGATTGCAATAATAATTATGAACGAAATTAAAAATATACAAGTTAAATTGAGTCTAAAATAAATAAAAATCAAGAGTAAAAATTTAAAAATTATGTCACTGGTGTTGTTCCTTGTAATAAAAGTGAAAATTGAGAGTGTTAGCGGATAAATTAATATATGTATTATTATTGGCTGATAGTTAATAGTTTGGATTATTAAAATCTAATTTTCCTTTATTTTATAATGATTTATGTTTTATGGTAATAATTCAAACAATTTATGTCGAATAGCTTGTTTTTTTTATAATTTTTTGCGGTATATGTTTTATTAAAATTAGAAAAGACTCCATTTTAGATGGTTATTCTTATATTTTCATTTAGAGTTAATTTCAGTTTTGCTTCTTAACATTTGACGAAGATAACAATTTTCTTTAAAAGATTAAATACATCAACTTACCTTCAAAAGTTTCATAAATTGTTTCAATTTCAATCCAAAGTTTTCATTATATTGGATCAATTCGCAACAACTAATGAAACTTTTGGATTGAAATTGGAATAACTTAGAAACTTTTGGAGTTAAATTGATATTTTTAATATTTTAAAGTAAATTGTTAATTTTTCAAATCCTAGAGAGTAAAATCAAATTTAACTCTTTCATTTATTTAACATTTGGAGTCAAATCCCAATTGTGATTACGAAACAAGATTGAACGCATAGAGCCTTTCACGTAGGCTGGTTTTTTTATTTTGTAATTGTTAACTAAAATACCCCTGATGTAAAAGAGTTGGACGGAAAAAATTAACAGTGTTAATTATAGGTGTAGTTAAATGATTTAAATTGTAATTTTAGTGAAACATTCTAATACAAATGATAAAATTTAAAAGTGTGGATGTAAATGATAATTTTTATGAATTTAAAGGGATAAGAAAAACACTTAAACAAACATTTTAAGTACGGGTAAAAGCGATTATGCGGGTTTCATTGTTGTTTATTTAAACCTAGCTAAAAGGAGTTTTTTTTTTTCAAAATGGTGTAAATGGAATTTTTTTTACCAAAATGATGTAGTTAAAAATATAGTTATTAAAATGATGCAGTTTTAAGATTTTATTACTTCTCACTCCTACTCTTATCTTTTTCTAAACAAAACATATTTAAACCATCTTTTTAAATGTATATTAAATCATTTTAAACTTAAAATTAATGAATATAAACCCCGGGGAAAAACATCTCGTGTACCCACATTTTTTTACATTTGCATAGTTCTTAACTAGGATATTCTATTTTGCTTTGAAACTCTAATTTTGTCATTTTTGTTATCTAACAATGCTAAAAGCTGCACTTTTTACAAATGTTATAGTCCTCTATTATTTTTATATGATATATTGAAAAAGAATAGAGTCACATGTTTAATAGCCTCCGACCAAAAATATTAATGCTTTAAAATAACGACCATGGTATGATCATAATTAATATTTGGAAATCCAGAATGATATTGGTAGTCTTTTACACAAACGCTCTTTAAAACTAGAACAACACAACACACTAAAAATGGTAATCGGAATCATGACCCATTGGATCCTGACTGATCTCAACTCAACGATGGCGTGAAGGCACCTTTGGAAGGTTTAATCCCATAATTTAATTAATTACAAAAAGTTATCGCATGCAGGCCTATTTTATGGGTTTTGAAATGTTTGAACTTTTTTTTTATTATTTATTATTATCTTTTTCTTGTTTCTATTCCTTGGTTTGTTAAGGTTAGTGTGACAACCCGAATTTTTTTTTATTTAAAACCATTAAAATTAACTTTCTCCGTTTAGCGGGAATTAATTTACTTTACTATTTTGGCAAGAATAATAATACTAAATAATAATAATAATAATAGTAATAATAAAAATAATATTGTTTTATAAAGGGGGTTAAAATGTGAATTTTAAAACTTGTTTCAAAATGTTTTGGCATGAAATATTAAGAGCACAAAACCTCAGGGACTAAATGTGTAAATTTCTTTAAAAAGCCCACCCCCCGCCCGTCGCCCCGTTTCTTCTCCGGCCACACCTCCGGCGTCCCTCCGGCGAGGGCCAAACTCCACCATTAACGCGGTTTTGATCAAAATAACATTCCCGACACAATATAGTGGTGAAACCGAACTCAATCCACCTTTCAATTTTAAGAAATGATAGTGCAATTACCACCGAAACCGACCACCTCCACTTCGGCCGACCCACTCACCAACTCGACCACTAAACCTCAACTACAATTAAATTAATCGAAAGGGAACAATCTTCTGACCATTTAAAAACCTCCATCACGATCAGTTTGATCTGTAAACACGCAAACATAACGATTTGGTCACCTCACCAAGCCGCGACCTGCAACTCACGGTTTCTTCATTGAATCGGTCTTAAACAGGTAATTTAACATACCCACATACTCGTTTAATCTTAAGGAAGAAAAGCCCTATGGTTTCCATCGTTAACAACATCGATTTGGGCATCAATTTGACTCGGATCGAACCTAGGGTTCTTGGTGGATTGGGGAAGGCTTTCGGGTGTGTTTAAAAGCAATTGAAACCAAGGAATATCGCGGCTGCGGCCTTGGTTCACCGGTTCCCTACCCACATACAATCCAAGAGGTCACGGGTTCGAGACCGGCACCCTCCTTTATTTTTTAAAACCCTTTTTAAGCATTTAAAAATTTCAGAAAAATTCCTAAAAATTATAAACATCATTTTGTAACCTCTGTTTAATTTTAAATCCTCAAACATATTTTCTGTAATTTATCTTTGAATAAATATTTATAAAACAATATAACAAAAATTAATTTAGTTATTTCTTATAAAATGGATCTTTTTATTAGGGTTAAATTAATAATTCCAAATGCTACATTTAGTTAAAATTGAAATAATTATTGAATTATTTACATTTTACATTAAACTTTATCCGTTATTATAAAAACTTTAATTACGTTAAAATTATTATAACACCGTAACAAAGTTGTGTAACACGAAACCATACGACTCTTACACTTGTAAAACAATAACTAACATTAGCTATGTTCATACTAAACGAAACACAGGTTAACTGAAATTCTAATCGTCGTGCGAACATTATTTCTTTGCAACACAATCAAGGTGAGTTTCACGGCCCCTTTTTACTTTCTTTCCTTTTTGGGGGAGAAAACATGCAAACATATTTTATGAATGGTTGCCAGTATTATTGATATCGCCTGTTACGTTAGTGTAAACACACAAACATGTCCTGACACGCTCGAACCGTTAGTAATGGGATTAGCGAGGTAATACTGAGTAGTACTACTGGGTCTGACAAACCCCGCCCGGGCTAGTCGCGCTAGCTTGATTGGAGGTCAAACGGGTGCATTATTGACCTAACATACGATTGCCACGGTCGGTTAAGACGTGGAACACAACGATTGCCACGGTCGGTTAAGACGTGGTGGAAACACAATAGGACGTAAACAGTCAGCTTCGGTTCGAAACGCTAAGTAACAAGAACAGAGGCTAGCTACCTAACGATATGCAATATATACTAAACCATTGAAACGCAAACTATGGATACGCTTACAAACACATTTTTTTGTTAAACCTGTGAACTCACCAACTTTATGTTGACACATTTTAGCATGTTTTCTCAGGTCACAGAAACGCACAAGATTAAGAACTCAGCTAGGATGCATGCATGGCATACATCACAACACAACTGGTTTAATTTGTGAAACGCTATTGATTCTTATGGTTAAAACGCATGTTGAAACGATTCACTGTTGATTTCTATATTTGAAACGCTTCCGCAAGTCTGAAACACTCATGTTTGATTTAAACAACTAATTACTTAATGTTATGTTTTGTAATTACTGTGTTTGGTGTAACTGATGCTTATCTGAGATCCTGGTGTGTCACACGCCTGACGGTAAAACCCCGTTAGCGGATTTTGAGGGTGTGACAGTTAGAAAAGGTTGGATTGGTTTCAGTATTCTTGAGTTTTATATTCTAGTTTTTATTAAAAAACAATTTAAAGAAATAAAAAAAAATACGACCGAAAAAGCTAAAAGAAATAAAAAATATTTCACTTCAATACACTGCACATTAAATAACGTTTCTATAAACCACGTTGAAAGAAATTCATAATTTTTTTGGAAAGTAAAAAGAAATCTATTTTAAAACATTTTTAAAAATTTAAAGATACAATCTCTAAGAACTAAGAAAACATTTGAAAATTCTTTTGAAAATGAGTGAATGAAAATACGAGTGAGAAAATAAGAAAGTCTCATATTACACGAATTTGGTAAATACTTTTTCAACTACACTATTTTAATAAATAAAATTTTTAATTACGCTATTTTGGTTAAAAACTCTAGGTAAAAGTGGTTATTCGATTCTTATACTTCTTTTTTGGGCTCATGACTTCTAATGTGAAGATCTTTTGTTGATTTTTTAAGGTCTTTTGTTTTTCTTTTCTTTTTTATATTTTTATATTATATCTATTTTGAAGTTTTTTATAATTTTTGAAACTTATTATTCTATAAAATCTTAAACATGTCATTGAAACAATCTTAAATTATTTTTTATAATTTACGTATATTTTAAAAAAATTTGTGTTTCGTTATTATTTTTATGTAAAACTGAGACAATTAAATTATAACTTTTTATATTATTTAACGGATTTGATTTTCTTAGAACTTTTGATATTTAATATTTTGAGAAATTTTGAATATAACTTTACAACATGTTTATATACTCTTTACATTTTGATATAAACTTTAAACCAAACGGTGTACGTAACAAGTTTCTACTAACAACACTTGTTCTTGCGTTCAAGTTTCGACTAATAAAACATGATCTTGTGTTCGTATATGTACCGATTATATGGTTTCTCAGTTGTTTGTATCAATTAGTACTAGTTTAAAAACCCGTGTTTCACACGGGTTCAATTAAAATATTAAATTAATTGTTAACAATTAATATTTAAAAATTATAAAATAATTTTTTAGATAAGATACGATTCAAATTATGTATAATCAACTACCTTAAATAATAAAGTAATAACAATATTTCTTAAAACTTTCATCTTTAAAAAAATTTGTTTAAAAAAATGCTTTTTAAGCATTCTATTTTTTTAATTCGTTTTTAAATATCATTTAAAAAAAGCTATATCTATTTAAAAAATCAAACTTATTTATTATTTTAAATAACACTTTCTTTAATAAAAGCACGTTTTATATTTTGGAAAGAGTAAATTTCGGTTTGGTCCCTGTGGTTTAACCATTTTAACCATTTCAGTCTAAAAAGTAATATTTGATCATATCATGCCTTGTGGTTTCATTTTTGTAACGGTTTTGGTCCCTGACACTAACTCTGTTAGTTTTTACAGTTAAATATGAGGGTACTTTGATCATTTTACATTTGGAGGACTAGTTATGTAAATTATATTAGATTAGGATAATTGTTGTAATTTTTTAAAATAAAAAAAATAAAAAAATAAAACTTAAATCTAATCCAACCCAAACCCCCAACACTCCCACCATCCTAAAAACCCTAATCGGAACCCTAACCCCCACCACCCCTTCCTCCCTTTGCACCACCACCTGCACAACCTCCACTGCTATCACCACCTCCACCTCCACCGCTTGCACCACCTCCAGTGCCAGCACCACCGCAAAGCCAGAGAAGAACTAGGGCGGTGGTAGTGTAGAATCGACGACATAGGTCTGTAATCAGGGTTTTCTTGAAGCTGATCAGCGATTATGATCTGGGTGTCACCGATCCCCCGAAGTTCTTATAGAAACTGTCGGCAATTGGGCAAGGGGTTGTGGAAACGGTAATGTAGAGGAGCTTGGAGCCTCCGGCGTGTGCGGCGATGTTGGTTACGAGAAACTGCTCGGCATGAACGGAGTGGTGGAGGGGAGGTTGGGGAATTCAATGTTGGCACCGAGGAAGATGCGGTCATCAGAGGACAATCTGACGGCTCCGACGTGGAAATTGAAGATTGGGAGCGAGCGATGGATTGTGCGGATTTGACTAGGGTTGGGAGGAGTTGAGGTAGGGTGAGGTTTTGGGATTTGGCCATTGATTCGATGTCTGAAGCAGAGATTATGGAGGTCGCCATGGGAGGATGATGGAGCTGTATGAATATGAATGTGAATGTGTGATCAAGACTCAAGATGGAGTGATCATACTCTTCGTCTTCTAAAGAAGAACTAGGGCGGTGGCGTTGCGATGGTGTTGGCGCTAGCGTTAGAGGTGGTGCAGGCGGTGGAGGTGGGGTGGCGGTGCGGTGCGGTGCGGTGCAGGCGGTGGTGCAAGGGGTGGTGGGGGTTAGGGTTTCGATTATGGGTTTAGGATGGTGGGAGTGTTGGGGGGTTTGGGTTGGATTACATTTAAGTTTTATTTTTTTATTATTTTAAAAAATTACAACAATTATCCTAATCTAATATAATTAACATAACTAGTCCTCCAAATATAAAATGACCAAGGTGCCCTCACATTTAACTATAAAAACTAACAGAGTTAGTGTCAGGGACCAAAAGTGTTACGAAAATGAAACCACAGGGCATGATATGATCAAAGATTCCTTTTTGGACTGAAATGATTAAAATGATTAAACCACAGGGACCAAAATCGAAAATTACTATTTTGGAAATAATATAAATAAGATATTTAGCACTTATTATGATCATTAAAGAGTTACCTTTTTTATACTAGTGACATGTGTCAAAGATGTGTGAGAAGATAACAAGTGGTAATGAGAGTGTGAGAAAATAACACGTGATAAAAAAATTATTTTGCTTTATTAGTATAACTAGGTTAGTCCCCCGTGCATTACACGAATTAAATAAATAAAATATTAAATAATTAGTAATAAAAATTTATGCATTATAAAATCATGCTTCAGGATAAAATATGATTATAATTACGTATAAATAGCTAATTTAAATAAACAAAAAATGTTGTACTTTTCTTAAACTTTTGACTTATAAAATAACTATGATTTTTAAATATTTTATTTTAAGAAATATGAATTACCAAAAACATAGCTCGTTGTATTCTATATTTTATAAAACTATTGTTTTTAAAAAGTGTGCTTTTAATAAAAATATAGGTATTTAATTTGTTAAGTTATATATTTTTTAATTTGAAAATGATACGAGTGATGTTCTTAGTATTTAATACTGTTATTAATCATATAGAGAAATGAGAAAATTAGTATGATGAGTTTTATAATCATGTCACGTTTATTTTACTTTTTCAGATAGATAGATAGATCGCTCGATAGGCTAAAAACCCATTCACTAAACAGATTATAATTAGTAATAAAGATGAATGGTTACGGTGTAAGATTTTAATATAAAATATAATTAAAGTTACATATACGTAATAGTTGAAGAAATAAAATAATTATACCATTTTAAACCCTTTTATATATATAGTCTATTTTTAAAAATTCATTTTAAGTTTTTTTATAAAAAATTATTTTTTATATAAATTTATTTTTTTAAAAACTCTGCTTTGTAATTGTTCTATTTTTTTTGATAAGATTGTTTTGTTTAAATTACCTTTTTATAATTTTTTAAAACAAAACGATTTAAAATATTTTGTTTAAAAAGGTTTACCATTTTAGAAAATTTCATATTATATAAATTTTTTGTTGTTTTACTATTTCGGTTTTCAAAAGATGTGATTTTTTTAATTTCCTTAGTAAATCTATTTTTAAAAATATAGTTTGATTTTTAAAAAATCAAGATAAGAGAGAGAAATGTAGCAATTAATAAAATTTAATTTTAATAAAAGAGAGAAATTTGTATGAGTGTTTGAATTACTACAATACCCTTTTAAAGGGAAAATAATGTATAGATGTCTAAAGAAAGACAAATAGCAAAAATATGAGTTAAGAGGATGACAAGTGGTAAAAAACCTTGCTTTATTAGATGTTATAGATATATGTACTAGTTTAGAATCTTGTATTTTACATGAGTTGAACTAAAATATTAAATTAAGGTTTAACTACCATAAATAATAATGTAATAACAATAATTTTAAACTTTCATTCTTTAAAATATTTTTCTATAAAAATGATTTTTAAAATTTCTATTTTTTAATTTGTTTTATAAATGTCATATTTAAAAAAGTTTTCTGTATTAAAAAATCATTATTATTTATTTTTAAAGAAATTATATTTTTAAATAAAAATGTTCATACTCTAATAAAAGGGTAAATGAGCGTGCCACGAGTCAACACCATATTCATTCTCATTAAACTTTTCCCGATTCTCTTTTCTATTAAATGACTACATTAATTACTAATAATATTATTTATTTATTTTTATATTATATTTAGTTTTTTAATCAATTAAGAAAAAAATATTTTTATTAATGTTATTTCTATATAAATAATTTTTCATAAAATTTTTTTCTAAAAGATAAACTATTTTTATGTAATATTTTAATATTAGTTTTTTAAATTAATTTTTTTATAAAACAAAAATAATGAAAATAAAAAGCTATAGTAAGGACATCTTTAAAAATGAAAATTTTATAAAATGTTATTCTGAAACAAAATATTTAATTTATATTTGAAAAAAGAAAATTTAGAATTTTATCTTAGTATATATCATTTTATAATTAGTAAATTTTATTTTATTTAATTTTCTATTTATTAAACCCGTGTAATACACAGGTTTAGTAAAGATAGTATGTTTTATAATTTGAAAAGAATTAAAATAAGATCTTTAGAATTTACTATAAAATGTTTATCTTTTTAAAGCTAGTGACATGTGTAATTGAGAGTGTGAGAAGATTACATGTGTCAATTATAATGTTAGAAGATAACATGTGGTAAAATTTTAATTTGTTTTATTAATATAGTAGTTTAGAACTCAAGTATTACATGAGTGGAATAAATGTAATATATTAAAATCTGATAAACTTTGATCTTCGGCTAACCCAACACTAACTCTTCTATATATTTCTATAATATTTTAATTTCTAGATGCCATTAGCCATTGGTGAAATAAACTATAATGAGTATTTAAAAGTTATAACAGATAATAAAATTAGAAATTATTACTCTATATTTAAAGATAAAATATGTCTAAAATCATATAATTTAGTATGCATTAAAAATTATTAAAATAATAATATTTATATTTTAGATGTTTAACAGTTTAGTTTACTTAATTACAATAATAATAATTTAATATGAGAGAGACAATAAATACAAATATAAATATATTTGTTTTAACATATTATCGTAAAAAAGGAAAGTTAAATTGATTGTTTTTAAAAATTTTGTATTTATTTATTATGAGAGAGAGGCGGAAAAATGATTTTTTTGATATGATATAATGATGACACGTGTAGTATGATATGCTAGAATAATTACACGTGTTTTAGAAAAACTTGATGTTCACGGGTCCTTTGTTTTAATTTTATTTTTTCATATGCTCTTCCAATATATAGCAACTAACATAAAAATACGTCTACAGTCATATTTATATTTTTTAAGTTGTTATTTTCAGGATATTGTTTTAGTGTAAAATTTAGAAGACAGATTACTATAACAATAATTATACGTTACATGATTAAAAAGATTTACCCAATACTTTTTATATGAAGTCGAAATTTGATTACTGAAAGTGTTTATTTTATTTTTAATTTACATGATAAATTTTAGAATAAAATGTCATTTTCGTCCATGTTTTGTTAAATTTGTCATTTCAATCCAAAAACCTTTTTTTATCATTTCAGTCACTATAGTTTGCCAAATGTTGTCATTTGCATCCACTCAACTAACTCCGTTAAGTTCTCAGTTAAATATGATGGTTATTTAGTCTTTTTCAACGCCGTAATTATCCAATTTTAATAAAATAATCAACTAATATTTAATTAAAATAGAAAAATATATGAAGCGACCAGTGAGATCAGACGTATCGATTTAAAAGTTTCAATTAACTCTAAATTATGTTGTTCAATTGAGGTCTGCTGTAACATTTCAATTGATATTTAATGTTTTGTTCAAAAGTGCACCGTTGTTCGATTGATATCTATTGTTGTCACATTTTGTTTAATTGAGGTCTATTGTTGTCACGTAACATGACAATATCATATCTCAATCAAACAAAGCGTGAGAACAGCAGACCTCAATCTCACAATAGATCTCAATCGAATAAATGCACATGTTAGAACAAAATATGAAGATTAACTGAATTTAAAAAATATACCCCAATCGAACAACATTAGTTAGAGTTAATCGAATATTTTAAATCGAATCGCTCGGTCTCACTAGTCTCTTCATATGTTTTTTTTTTTAATTGAATATTAATCGATTAATTTATTTTAGTTAGATAACTAAAGTTTTAAAATACTAAAATACACTCATATTTAAAGGAAATCTTAACGGAGTTAGTAGAGTGAATGAAAATGACAATATTTGATAAACTACAGTGACTGAAATGACAAAAAAAAAGTTTTTGGATTGAAATGACAAATTGAATAAAACATCAGGGACGAAAATAACATTTTACTATAAATTTTATTATTTCAATTAATAAGTTATATACCCCTTTTGTATATAAGCAATAGTCAAAGTATTTAATTTTTCAAACATTCATCATAAACCAAATAGCTAGTTAAAAGCCAAGTGACCTCTCTTTCAATTATGTTAATAATTTCATAATACGAAAAGGATAAATAGATTTCAAAATCTGGCTTAGGGCTGTATGATAAAATCTGAATGATTAAATGTTGAACCAATAAAAGGTCTGAAACATTAAGGTTTTAAAAATACATTATAATTATTAAATATAATAGATTTATTAAAGACATAACCTTCAAATTTATATTCGGGAAAACTTCACAGAATAGTAAACAACTTTTAAAAGTGTTTTAATTAAATCACTTATATTTTAATTTGTTTCAGTCGGTTTACTAATATTTTTATTTGTTTGTAATTTATGAATGACCTCTTGAAACTTTTGTAACTTGATTGGCACGAAAAAAACAAATTTATAAGTTATCTGATTGAAACAAAAAAGGTTGAATAACATAGTTAAAATAATTCTAAAACTTGATTACTATAATTTTTAAGGTTATCACTTTGTATTAATATACGAACGTATATCATGAAACAACTATCACAATTAAACCTTTATTCCTCAAAAACTTTGGTAAATCGTGGATTTTTTTAAACATGAAATTAGTTATTTATAATAGACTAGTAGCTAAATTATAAATCTTAGATAAAAAGTTATAAAATATAAGCATGAAATGCATAAGTATATCACTATTATAAATAATTAAGAAAATCCAATAAAAATCATTATACTTGTTTGATTTCAGAAATATATATATACATATATATATATATATATATATATATATATATATATATGTGTGTGTGTGTGTGTGTGTGTATAAAAAGTGATGGAGCCTAGAGCCTAGAGGATCGATTTTGTTTTGGGCTGAAGGACAGAAAATGGGCCTACTAACAGGTTGTCAGTTTGGTGTGAGAAAAGCAAAATGAAAGTGGTTCACTTTTGCTCTTATAAAACTCTTCACTATTTGGTCGTTTAGTGATGTGAAAAACACACTATTGTCTTGCTGTCACACACAAGCAGTGACACATATGATTATTTTGTTTACTGAGTTTCTCACTTTCTTGTGGGTTAAAATTAATAGATAATATTTTTTGGTAGAGACTCTTGATGTTACAGTTAGTATCAGAGAACTTTTTTTCACTTATGATATCGAGGCTAACTACATCGAGGACAATAAGTCTTAAGGATGAGTGTTTGTAATACCTTAGGCTAATGCCACATCATTATATTACTTTTCAAGGAAAGATACTAGGGCATAAGGTATGCCTCATCTCAAATATCACCGACACTTTCTAGGGTCACTAGTTGTGGATGAAATATACACTTTATAACTAAACATGCTTAAGTGAGAGCAATAGCAAAGTGAATAACCTTTTAGGAAATTTTCACTCGGATAATTAAAAACAAATATGTGAGTTTCTTCTAAACATATATATAGTACTGATTCATATAAGGTGTTGGATGTGACAACTCTAATGGCCGGACTAGTGTGTGACCCTTCCACTAGACTGGATATGAATGAATTGATGATCCTCAAAGTGAGGATGCACATGGTATAAATAGAATGATAAGTTACACTTGAGTACAAGACAATTACATAAAATACAAACCTAACCCATTAAGTAATACTATATTCATTATGATTTAATATCCCCCCGCAAGCGAGATAGTGGTGACCCAAGGCAAAGCATGTCTCGGAAGAGTTCGAACTGAGGTCTTGGGAGACTCTTCGTAAAAATATCAGCCACCTGGAGCTTGGTAGGAACAAACTTTGTGTGTAACTTACCTGAGGAGACAAGTTCTCGAATGAAGTGGTAATCGATGTCTATATGTTTGGCACGTTTATGAGCAATGGGATTTTGACTTAAAAATATGGCACTTTGATTGTCACACAGTAGGGTGGGGCGATCTGGTGGAAGCGCGTGCAATTCCCTGAGTAGATGAGTGACCCTAACAATTTCAGCAGCGGTATTGGCCATAGCACGATACTCGGATTCACAACTTGAGCGAGCTACACTCGGTTGTTTCTTGGCACTCCATGAAACAAGGTTGTCCCCAAGAAAGATAGAGTATCCATAGGTTGATCGACGTGTTTCAATACAACGAGCGCAGTCAGCATCTGAATATCCAAGAATGTTGGATGGAGTTGCGCGGCGAAAGGTGATCCCAAAATCAATGGTACCTTTAACATATCTGAGTATGCGTTTGACATGTTGATAGTGTTCAGTGGTAGGATTTTGCAGAAACTGACTTACTTGATTTACGGCATAGGAGATATCGGGACGAGTGATAGTTAGATATTGGAGAGCGCCAACCAAGGACCTGTATAAGGTGGGATCTCCAAACGTCTCTCTTGTGGAAGTAAAAACAATGTTGGCCGCAAGGGGAGTGGCCACCGGTTTGGCATGTAACATATTAGCCCGTTCTAGGATGTCTCTAGCATATTTTGATTGACTGAGAAATAGTTGACCTTGTGAGTGAGTTACTTCGAGACCAAGAAAGTAACTTAATTTTCCCAAGTCTTTTGTAGCAAACTCGGAGTTGAGTTTATTGATGAAAGAGGATATAATATTTTCCCTGTTGCCAGTGATAATTAAATCGTCCACATATGCCAATAAATAGATGATGCATGAATCTTTCTTGAAAATAAATAAAGATGGATCAGCACGACTGCATGAAAATCCATTCTGAATGAGGAACGTACTGAGACGTTGAAACCAGGCCCGAGGCGCTTGTTTTAGGCCATATAAGGCTTTGTTGAGACGACAAACATGATTTGGAAACTGTGGATCAATGAACCCAGGCGGTTGTTCCATGTACACTTTTTCTTGCAGAGCACCATGTAAAAATGCGTTATTGACATCGAGTTGGTGAAGTTTCCATCCATTTATGACAGCCAATGATAAAACAATACGGATAGTAGAAGCTTTAACCACCGGACTGAACGTTTGTGAGTAGTCAAGACCTGGAACTTGAGTGAACCCTTGAGCAACCAGACGAGCCTTGTGCCTATCAATTGTGCCATCCGATAGATACTTAGTACGAAAAATCCATTTCGAGCCAACAATATTAGTGTTTGCTGGTCTCGGGACAAGGGTCCAAGTGTTGTTTTGATGGAGAGCACTAATTTCTTTTCGCATGGCCAGAACCCATTCCCGTTGAGTAGACGCAATTTTGAAACTCGTCGGGTCTGTTTTTGCAAAGAGGGCAGCATAGAGACTGTAATGTTGTGTGTGAACAAAATCTGGTTTGTGAACAGGTTTGAAAATTC
Organism: Flaveria linearis; assembly: GCA_024085815.1. Taxonomy (NCBI): domain Eukaryota; kingdom Viridiplantae; phylum Streptophyta; class Magnoliopsida; order Asterales; family Asteraceae; genus Flaveria; species Flaveria linearis. The sequence goes on from CM044012.1 coordinate 43,727,280, forward strand.
CGGCTTTGGAATGAGTCGTCATGTGATGACCTGTTGTTGCTGGAGGCGGCGGCGGAGGCGGAGTTGGCGCCGTGGGTGCTGGCGGCTCAGTCTGGTGATCTGGAGTAGCAGCCGTTGGAGAATTGTTCGATGGCGGTGTATTGTCTGGCTCAGAACTGGTGGACTGCTCTTGAGAATTGTTTGATGGTGGAGGCCCATTCGAATCATCGGAACAGAGGCCACATGGAGCAGAATATTGGACTTTGGCAACATGCTTGTTGTTTGGAGGTGGTGTATTTGTAGCTGAGCCTGTCCATGAATTTTCAACAAAAGTTGTTAGTTCAAGATTAATATTATTTTTTGAGCATAGACCTCCTGAGAATGGAAACAATGATTCATCAAAAGTGGCGTGTCTCGTGATGTACACACGTTGTGAGATGGGTTCTAAACACCGAAATCCTTTATATTGGGTTGCATATCCAATGAAGATGCACGGTAATGAACGCGGTGCCAACTTATGTTCCGAATAATCTCGAAGATACGGAAAGACTCGACACCCAAAGGTGCGAAAATTATTGTAGTTTGGAACGTGGCCGAACGTATGCTCAAATGGAGATTTGTCGTCAAGAATTTTAGATGGAAGACGATTAATAATGTATACCGCTGAGCTAAAAGCTTCAACCCAATATGAACAGGGTATTTTAGCATTGAACATCATGGCAAGCCCGGTGTCGACAATGTGACGATGTTTACGTTCCACACGTCCGTTTTGTTGTGGAGTGTACGGACACGAGAGCCTATGAAATGTTCCATTGTCTTGAAATATCTTTTTAACTTGATTATTAACAAATTCCGTGCCACCATCACTTTGGAAAACCTTGATTTTTCTTGAGAACTGAGTTTGAACAAATGTGATAAAAGTAGCTAAAATAGTCGCGAACATTGCCTTGTTGTGTAGCGGATATAGCCATGTGAACCTGGAAAAATCATCAACAAAGGCAACATAATATCGATAACCTTCATGAGAGGTGATAGGTGACGGTCCCCACAAATCACAATGGACTAAGTCGAGAGGAGAGAATGCTCGTTTCGGATTAAGTTCAAATGGCAATTTATGTGCTTTAGACATTTGACAAGAAGAGCAAACAATAGGTTTAGGCAAAATGGACGTGACTTGCACTGATCCCGTTTTATTTAATAGTTTAATAACATCATTGGACACGTGTCCTAAACGGTTATGCCACAATTCATATGATGCTTTATTTGTAGAGACAGCACTTAAGGCAAGATGATCTTGATTCAACACATAAAGCCTGTTGTCACAGCGACCTTGAGCCAAGACCTGCCTCGTTCCCCGATCCTGGATATAGAAATTTGGTTGAGAAAAAAGCACATCAACATTGTTGTCCATAGTTAACTTAGAGACAGAAAGAAGATTTTTGGCGATTCGAGGGACCACAAGGACATTTTTAAGATGAATATTTTTGTCAATAGTTTTGTGTCCTCTGTGAGAAATAGGCAGAGACTTGCCATCCCCAAAAGTTACCTTTTCTTTGCCATTACATGAAATAATGTCATGAATATTACCAGTAGATTGAGTCATATGATCGGTAGCCCTGGAGTCCGCATACCAACTTGCATTGTTTGGATTAACTTGACATTGAGCCTGAAAAGTATTTGCAAGATGAGCTTCACTGGCGGGGTACGACACATGGGAAGGACACGAACTAGCGACATGACCATGAAGATCACAGAGTTGACACGGGTTAGAAGCACCAGAGGAGTTCCTGTTGTTGTTACGAGGACCATGATTTCCACGACCACCACGGTTAGTTCTACCTCCTCTGTAGTTGCGGTAACCACGATTGTATCCCCGTACACCACCACCACGACGAGGAGGACGGGAAGATTGAGCCACAAACGCTGCAGTAGGACTGTTTTGTCCCTGAAGCTCACGAAGAAGAACCTCATGGCTTTCGGCCTGAGCAACCAAGTCTTGAAATGAAGGGGTTGGACGAGTGGCTCGGATATTAGAAGTGAAACTAATATAGTCAACACCGAGACCAGCGGTGAACCAATATAACTTATCGGTATCCGAAACGGCATGACCAATAGCTGATAGTTGATCACATAACCCTTTAAACTTACGACCAAATTCTGCCACAGAACTAGATCCTTTGACAAGTGAGCGTAATTTATCACGAAGATTGTAAGCCCGCTCGACCGAGGCATTACAATACTCGGCTTCAAGCGCCTGCCAGATGGCTCTCGCGGTGGTGAGGCCAACAGTGACAGACACCGCTTCTTCAGACAGAGAGGAATTTATAAGAATGACTGCACGACGATCGGCAGCCTTCCATGCGGTGTACTGCGGATCGGCAACGGTTTTGCCATCGGCGGTTAATTTTTCCGGCGGGGCTGCCTCAGTTCCATCAATATGACCGATGAGATCTTGATCCAACAACAACGGCCATATTTGACTTTTCCACTGCAGGAAATTAGTTGATGATAACTGAATTTTGAGGGAGTGAAGGAGGGCGGTCATGGACAGAGGTTCATCGGAAATTTTAGAGGTTGACATGGTGGGGAAGAAGGTGAAAAGAAAAGCAAATGTAAGGAGGAGGGGAAGGAGAATCGATAGGTTGGAGAGTTAATGGGGGAGAAGAACCTGAGCGATGATACCATATGCACATGGTATAAATAGAATGATAAGTTACACTTGAGTACAAGACAATTACATAAAATACAAACCTAACCCATTAAGTAATACTATATTCATTATGATTTAATACTGGACAAGAACATGAGAACATGATATCGTCTATATTAGCTTTGAAGATTAATTTGAACAAATTCTATAAATTTAGATGTCTTTAGTGTGGAAAAAATCGTCTACCCTAACTAGATCAGATTATTATTCATTACATGGTTAGATTGGCAAAGCTAATGTATTTGGAGAACATATAACAAAATATAATAATTTTACTGTAAAATTTATACATTTATTAATTTTTGAACTAATTTTGATTAAAATGGGAGTACTTTGAGTAATTGAGTGAAAAAGGATTATGTTATAACAAGCTGAAAGCATGCTGCGTTTGAATTTAAAATCAAAAGTTCAAAACTTTAAACTTTAACTCTTTGTTATTGCACCCTGCTAAAAAACTCGCTTCACCATTGCATGTTTATCTAGTTTACTCTAGTCAAAAAAGTATGGTCCGTATAGTATATTACAAAAAGGGTGAAGTTATTTTACAAAATGTATTTTTTCTACAAAGTGTAAGAAGACACAATGAGGCTAAAAAGTCACAAAAATTAATATCTCACAATCTAAATCGAATTTTAAAAAAGTATTTCGGAGGCTCTGTTCCTCTCGTTGTCCTCTTTCTGAAAAAAAATAAAAAAAAATATTTTTTTTCATTGTGTCTTTATATTACACAATGACATCATTGTGTCTTTTATATTGAGACAATGACGTCATTATGTCTTTTATAATGACACAATGAAGTTATTGTGTATTTCATAAATGACACAATACAAAAACGTTAATTTATTTATTATTTTTTTAATTTTTCGTTTATTTTTTTTATTAGTGAGGATGACTAGGGGTGCAAAAGCTCCGAATTACTTTTTTGAAATTCGATTTAGATTGTGAGATATAATTTTTTGTGTCTTTTTTTGACTCATCGTGTCTTCTCACATTTTATAGCAAAAATACACTTTGTATTTACATATTTTTCTTACACAAATGCTATTTGTAATTTAGTTAATAAACTATTCGTACATTTCGTCTCAACTCTAGTTGTTTTATTTTACTCTCCGTTAGCAAGCCGTTATCATCTTATTGTTCAATTTTTCAAATGTTAATTTGTTTCTTAATACTTAGTTAATGATTAGGATTTTAAAAGAAAATAATACAAAAATTAAGAGTAACCTACACTTCTTATAATCTTTTCTATTTGTTATATATAGTGATGTGGTGAGTTGTATCTAGTGTTTTTTCCGACTTGTCTTAAACACTGATATATTTAGGTATTATTATTATAATTATATAACTATTTAGTGATTATATACTTAAATAATAAAATAAAATAATACTTAAATCAAATAGTATTAAGTTATAAAAATATAAAAAATAAATGTATGTATTTCAATATTAATGTAAAGTATTTTAAAAAAGATAATAGGGAAATAAATATATTAAATAACATATTAATTAGGATAAATTTATTAAACACGAGAAAATTAGAAACTATTATATATAAAAGTTGTAACTTATGTTTAAAAAAATATATCAGGTGTATTAAATTTTGAGTAGTATGACAAGTGTGTTATCCTCAAATAGTTTATATAATAGTATAAATAATATAGATATTGATTATTATTATCATCTAACATAGTTTTTAAGGGATCCCTCCCTTATATATATATACATATATATATATATATATTATATACATATATATATATATATATACATATATATATATACATATATATATATACATATATACATATACATATATATATGTATATATACATATACATATATATATATACATATATATATATATACATATATATATACACATATATATATATGTATATATATATAGGGGCTTTCAAATGAAAACCAAAATTTTGTAAAGAACCAAAAGAACCACCATTATCCAATCAAATTTTTAATAATTATTATAAGATTTTTTAATTAAGTAATTATCAAAAGGGGCAAGAAAGTAATTTAGTAAATTCAAATTATATTAATAGGCTTGAACATAACTGTTCCCTCCCTTCCAAAAGCCACCTGTGAATTCTTTGCTCGAATTGCTATTTCATTAAGCAAAAAATAAATTTTGATGCCTGTTTGATCCACTTTATAACGACAGAAAGGGAAGAGCCGCAAATCGACACTTGGTGGTTCCCGCCCACCCTCCTCCGGTGATAGTCGTGTTAAGATTAACGTATGTTTTGATGGAGAGTTCTGGTGCAAGGCGGTGGTAACAAATGGTTAGAATGATGGTCACAATTGTGAATTTGATGTCTCTCATGTCTGGAACAGAAAACTTTGTGTCGTTTCAAGTCTCGTTGATGGAGGTTTATAGCACATGCATGGCGGTGGTGACTAGATTACTAATAGCAATCATTCTAGACAAGTACCTTCTATTATTCTAGCGAAAGAGGTTAGTTCCGAAGGTCCCGATTAGTTTTACGTCTATTCTTTTGAACTCTCGTCTACCCATCTTGTTGTTGTTAACGTTCAATGAGATTCGCCTTGTATTTGGGTTGTCGTTAGCCTCGTATTTGGATTTTTGTTAGTTGTGATAAATGTGCAAATATGCATTCATAGATACTGTTAACCAATAATTTTGTATTGCTTGTTTCCTAACAACAAGATTTAATTTTGGATTTTTTTGACAATTGCTATTCTAATTAATTGTTTTGACCCTGTGTAGACTTGGTTAATTAAGGATATACCAAACGATATATTGCATTCGCTTGAGTTCCAAGCAGGTAATACAAGCACAATCAAGAACGGAGTGTGTGTTGCTCGTGAGGCTGTTCCCACCAACTAGAGCTTCTTTCATGAATTTGGTTGTTAGTCCATTGGTTATAACTTTTAATAAAAAAAATTTAATTTTGGGTAAATAGTTGTAAAATTGGTTTGAATATGTTTCTGGATAATTTTTTCTTTTAAAGCAGCTTATGAGGTTATACAATCAAATACGCACTCGCATGTATTTTTAAGTTTTTTAGTTTTCTGGATAATGTTTATATTTCTTTAATAAGTTTTCTATCTTTTTCATTTAAAACATTAATATATGTAATAATGTTTATATTTCTTTATGATGCTCTTTTGGAAAGTTCTTAAAAACATAAGTTTACTGATATAATTGTTCATATGTTTTGGGTTATCATTTGTATATATGCAATAAAGTATGCCTGCATATATGCATTTATGCACATATACATTTATGCACATATGCAAATAAGTTATAATATGCAATAATAATGGTATTGTCATTGATTTCAAATTTTGAGTTGGTGGTTAATTTAAAACGATCCCTATGTGGTTTGTGTAATTGTTCAACAAATAATGATATCAAGATATTGTATAGATTTTGCTTTTTACCGGAAGCTAGCCCTTTAAAGTTGAGAATTTTTTAGAACGAACTTAATTACTCCTAACGACCCATTCTCGTAATAGAACTCAAGAACACTTATGAGGCTTGTGTCTATATCAAGTGGGCTATGTCTTTTTTGGCCTTTAATGATGAGATAGGAAACATTTACATGCACACATGCATATATTTTCCATATGCATATATGCACAATTTTGATCCGGTTATGCATTCGGTCTTTTAGAGTATTAACCATAATTCAACTTAATCTGGTTGAGTTTTAGTAATGGGGCCATGCTATTGTTTACTTTAAAGTTTTACTTATCTAATATGATAAAAAAAATTATAGTTTTAATTATATCTTGGATCTTGGTTGAGTTTTTTTTCTATACACTCATTTCCTAAAGAGACATGTATTCATTAAAATATGTTTTTAAAAGATGTGAATATATATTAATCAATGCTTTAGTTATTTGTGTTATTGAATGCAGATATTCATATAACAAAATGAGTGTTTTCCTGACACACTTGTAGTGGTAATTTAGTTCATAAAATGGCGTACAATGATGGTTAAATGAAAGTCTTGTATAGCAACTTTGTAGGTTAGTCAAATGGTAATCATTTATGGTCAAATGACAGTCTTCAATTTGGTAGCAACTTCAATAATTAGACGAAGGTTTTCAACGTTTTAAGATGGTGATGTTTATGGATGATAAACAAAAAAGTGAACTAATAAGAACCAAAGACTAAAAATGATTTCAATGGTAGATACCGGTTGCATCGATTAAAGATGCAGAACAAGAAAGGCTTATAGAAGTGTTATGAAACAAATAGTTCATCATCAAACATGAATAATTTTTCCTGTAAAAATTGTTCATTGCTTGACAAGCTTGTTTAATTATATTTATTTTCTTATTTGAACAACTAGGAATACAAGTAATAATATATTTGAATATTTATATGCATAAGCGCATATTACTTTGCATATTAATTTTAAGTGATTTTCTAGTCTATTTAAATGTTATTTTATATTTATATGTAATTTTAAGTGATTTTATAGTCTATTTAAATGTTATTTTATATTTATACGTACGAAGTGTAAATGTATATAAAAGTATGTAAACAAAAGTTTAATGGAGTAAATAAAAAAATAACGAACTTAAATCCTCACAGGCTTTCATAAAAACGATCTAAACAAACTTTGTACAGTTTGCAAGAGTAATATTTTATAATTGTTGTGCAATCCAATTTTCTCTCGCATGTTAAAACTTTATTTTTAAATATAATAGATGCAATGATTTTTTATTTTTACCATTATTTTTAATAGCAAAAAACTGAAAGTATTGACAGTTAAATAAGAAGAAAGTGGGGCAATGAAAATTTATGGTTATGCCCTTTAAGTGGTTCTAATGCTTAATTGAAATGCAACAAAATTACTTTTATACCCATTTCATTTCTAGTCATTGATCATTTTAATCTATGGTTTATATTGATTATTATAGTTCTTTACATTTTTTTAGTTTTCATTTGAATGCATCCCTATATATATATATATATATATATATATATATATATATATATATATATATATATATATATATATATATATATATATATATATATATATATATATAGGGTTAGGTTTAAATGAGAACCCACCCTTTTTGTAAGAACTCTTTAACCCACTATTAACCATTGATCAATATTTAAGTGGTCAAGATCTTTTCCTTCTTTTTTATTCAATAAGGTCAAAATGGTCAATTAACCCACACCTAGTTGCCTATTATTTCCTATTTTTTTTATTTAAAACATTTTCCCCCTTGTTTTTTAAACTTTCATAACTTTTTTATACATTATTATTTTTTTATATAGATTGCACCATTAAATTAATTATATTTTTCTCTTTAAATCCCATATAATCTTGCAAATTGTATTTTTTTACCCGAATTTTTAAAATTACACTGGTGATGTACACTATTGTTACACTACTGTAGAGAAACTTTTACACCTGATATTACACCACTATAACTAACAGTATCATCGTGATTACAACAATCTAAAAACCAGACGACATTACACCATGTAACTATACTAATGTAACAAAACTTCAACGTTGTAATCAAACAAAAAATAAAATAAAAAATACATTGTAACAAAAAATACAACTGTAGTTACAGTATTGTAACATAATTAAACCCAAAATAGAAAACTACACCACTGTAATTACACTACTGAATAGAATTACACCATTAGCATTTTTTAAACGTAAACAACACAAGTACGGGGTTACAGTGATGTAACGTATTGCATAAACAAAAAAGTATCTAAATTTCAGGATTAAAATGATGAAACATATGTATTGACAACAATAAACCATTAATTAAAAGTTCATGTAACAGAAACACTTAGTTAAATGAATTACATCATTTTTATTTGAATGTAAATCATAATACTTACAGTGAATTACATCATATCGAACACATATAAAAATCAACAAAAATAAAACCTTTATCAATAACAATTACATGTTAAAAATTAAAATAAAGTAGAACTAGAATCAAACAACCAAGAAACGAGTACCGATGCAAATCAATCTACCATTCATCTTCATTCTAAAGAACCCACAATCTAAACCGTTATTCTTTTTTGGTTCACAATAAAAATAAAACATACCTGCTTCTTAGTTTCTTGTCTTCAATAAACAATGGTTTCAAATAAACAACCACCAGATCTGAAACTAAACCATCTTGAACGGGATGGGATCAAATATGTAAAGCACATAAGACAAAATTGTGACACCTCACAATATCAAGCAAAGAACATGGTGGTTTAATGTCACGTTAGTGTGACAGTTCAGATGATACAGATGGATTTAATGAATAAAGTTTTAGAAACATTCAAGATATTCCCAAATCAGAAAGGAAACCTAAGATTCTTCTTGTTGAAGATCATGTGATGAATGTGACGGTATGTAGCATCTGTCACCAATAGACCGTCAATCAACATCAAGCTCGTGAATTCATCGTGTGTATTGATTAGCCCCACGTATGTTCATAATCTATGTATCGTGTTAATCGAATTATCTTCATGTACATGTTCCATGTGTGTTAATTATCTGTACATATTTATTATTTTTATATGTATATGTCGTTTAATGAATCTTTCGTATACTCGTTTATAATAAAAATTAATAATAATAATAAAATATAATAATAATAATAACAATAATAATAATAATAATAGTAATAACAATAATAATAATAATGATAATAATAATAATAATAACAATAATAACAATAATAATAGAAATAATAATAATAATAATAAGTCCAGGGGGTGTTTTGATATTCTTGAAACTATAAAAACAAAGTTATAACATGAAATAATAAAATGAAACCGCAGGGACTAAAATGTAAAATTCCAAATTACAAAACCAACCCCCCCGCCCATTTCCATTTCGTTTTTCCGGCACCGATTGACCACCAAAAACCACCTAAAACCCGATTTTAACAGCTCAAAAAGCACAGAACCGTTTCGTGGATAAGAATCGAACTCAAGCACACACAAAACGCGTTCTAACGGTCGATTAACGGCTCTAATCTTTTCCACTTTATTCCCGACAAATTTGAACGGCTAGATAACCCACTAAAATACTACATTAATCAAATTAATTACACATGAACGTTACTAGATAACTTCCTAATCGAATACAATCTGAATTCACACCTGAAACACATACAAACAACCAATTCGATTAAACCCTCTGTCGCGACCTCCAATTAATCAAACCGCCACCCTCCGAGCCTTGTAACTCTCAAATAACATAGGGCTTTCGATCCTTAGCACCATTCAAAGCTTCCTGTGTAATTAATTCGAGTTTCATCAGTGTTTAATTCCTTTTCGATTTCAAGATAACCGCGGCTTGTTCTTGACTGTTCTTAGCATCAAATCAACTCAAAACAGGTAATTTAACATACCTATACACTCGTTTTATCATGGGGAACAAAAACCCCATGAAATTGTTCACTAACAGAATCGAATTCGTGTTCAATTTGGGGGAAATCAAATTAGGGTTCATATGGATTTGGGGGTAATTGGCTAGGTTGACTTAAAAACAAATAAAACAGGGTTCTGTTGTGGCTGAGGCCTTTGGTTCAGTGGTATGTGTGAGGGTTGGTGAGTTAGAGGTCCCGGGTTCGAACCCGAGCCTCTGCTATTATTTTTAAAACACCTTTTTAAAGCTTCTAAAATTATACAAAAATTTCTAAAAATTCTAAAAATAAATTTTATAAACTTTCTTATTTAAAATATTACAAAATGATTTCTGTAAATTTATTTTGTTTTAAAAACCTCAAAATCTTTGTAAAATATTATTTATAAATATTGTAAATAACTATTTTTATAAAAATAGACGTTATATCGTATTAAATTGTGAAATAATTATAGAAAACCATAGAAATTATACAATATATAATTTCACAAATCATTTGTAAATATAATTATAGGTTATATTTTTATAGTTTAATTAATAAATTATTATTGAATTATACAAAAATACATACATATACTTCTTTCGAATAAATCAAGAATACAAATAATTTCATTATTTGTCCAAAATCCCACAACATAATTTAAATCCTAAAATCATTAGGTATAAAATCAAACTCAATATATATAATCGTGTACGCCAACCCAAATCCAATCAAATATATCCATTCGCGTTGAGTATGTTTTAAAGGATTAGTTATAATCAATAATAGGTATTGATCGTATCTGAACGTGCATTGCTTGATTCTGTGAAGTCTTTGTGCATTACATCGATTCAAGGTGAGTTTTGTGGCCCCTTTTTATGCTTATACAAATTTTCAATGTTTTCAATCAATGGGGAAAAGTATGCTCACCCGTTTTCAATGCTGTACATCGTATATTCTATGTTCATAATCGGAATCAATGTGATACTGTTTTGCATGCATACATGGTGTTATTCTTGGGAACACTCATACAACCATTAATTCCCGGGTTTGTGAACCAACGGTTAGGTATTGGTAGTACTACTGGGTTGACACCCCCACCCTTCGACGATTGGTTAACTTGCGAGTTACCAACACAGCTGCCAGCAATCCGGCCGAGGGTGAATATATTCCGTCAGATTTATATGCATAACGTCATTAGGTTTGGTTGTCTTTAAACACATGTTATGTGGTTTGTGCTTGCAGTATGATTCCATATCAAAATCTATACAGCATCAAATGTTTTAAATTTAAACCTGTGGAACTCACCAACATTATGTGTTGACATTTTTGAGCATATCTTTTCAGGTGAACATAATCAAAGAGGATAGCTAGTGCTGATGCCTTAGCAGAGACCCTCAGGATTTCATTAGTTTTGTATTTGTAATGTATATCATTTGTATTCATTTGTGAACTATGTGTATTTTGGATTTAGAATCAATAAGACTATGATAGTCGTAGAACTGACTAACCACGACACAAGTCACCATTGTGTCGGGCGACGTCATGACACGAGAAGTTTGCATGGATTATATCTCTGTATTTATACCAAGTGTTATGACGATCCCGTCCATCGCATCCTTGTGTTTCCGCTCTAAGCGAGGGTGTGACAGATTAGTATCAGAGCCTTGGTTATAGAGAAATAGGTGGAGAATTCGACCTAGACTATAACCTAAGAACCTTCATATAGAATGCATGCTAGGGACTACTGTGTGCATTTGATTTTACCTAAATGTCTTTCAAGATTTGTGTGACACATAGACACCTGTATTCTGGATCTCCTGGCAAAAGGCCTTCGGGCTAAGGCAAGCGTATTCGTATGAATCTGATTGCGAGACCCGTTACGCTACCTGGGGATTTCTGGGATGAGTGATAAACTATGGTTAATACACAAGTCTACAAGGCAAATGGGTCAAGTATATTAAGTCTATGAACTTAATATACAGGTATATTCCTATATACCTAATAATCTACAAGTATGTTCCTACATACTTGATTTTATACATATACACGTGTTATCTGAACATCCCGGGGAAGACATTATTACTCTTAGTCTTTCTCCATGGGATACTTTGATACTAGATGTCAAACAGCTGACACCCTCTTACAAAATGTTAAGTGTTCTAACTGTTACAAGTACTGGAAAGGTACAACGACTGAAGAACAAACTCTCCAGTCGTTTACAAACTACTGAAACTATAACAACTGAAGAACAAACTCTTCAGCCATTGTACAAACTACTGAAAAGGAAAAGTACAAACTAGACGCTTGTACAACATCATATTATTAGGGAACTTCGGTGATCACGCGTAGCGTCGATCTCGGATATTGAATCCGACCCTACCATAGTTATGACTAAAATTCTGAAAGTACGACGGAAATGCAGTTATCATTAGACATAATGTGCTTATGTGCTTATTTGCTATTACATGTTATTATTGGAATACTGGCTCATGGACATAAGGACAATACATTATTTGTGCTTGATGAATCTAAATAATACTATGATGTTAACTTGGGGTAAGTGAAGCTAAGAGTGATCATGCAAGGTAGATTACCATTACGGGTGCACACGTAATTGCAATTCACCATGCATGAGAAGTCTGGTTAATCTTACCATGAGGTAACGATCATGAGTATCACACGTTTCTATTCTATACCCTAGGGTGCTAGGGTCATAATTCTAATAAGTCCTTGTTGAAGGCAATCAAACATTATAAGTCGTTGAAGGCAATCAAACATTATAAGTCCTTGTTGAAGGCAATCAAACATTATCATTTACTCAAGTCCTGTCCTACTTAGAGCCTTCATGGTATTTCCAATCATAATATTGACCTTATGAGATATTCCTCCACTTAGCGTTTCAGTAACTACTGATTAATGCTTAGAATGAAAGTGGAACACATGAATGTAGAGGAGTAATGATACTCTCTACCCATACAAAACGTTATTATTTGAGTAGATGCTAAGGAAAATTAAGATGTTATGTAACTAGTTTAAGTATTATTCAAGGTATATCGTGGATGTGGTGGGAACGCTGCGGGGAACCTATATATAAGCATCACCGGTATACTAAGAATGTGCTTAACCTGAGCTACATAATGATCTTAATGGACCGAAGCATAGGTTATTATGAATTAATGAGTGAAATCATGCGGTGACTAAAGTTTCCATCTTTCTATAGTTAAAAGATGGCGCCTAAAAGAGTCACACGCAAAACCAACCAAGAAGCTGAAGCCCCGCAAAATAGGAGAAGGGGTAGACCATCAAGAGCTGGCGGTGTTCCAGCTGGCGATAATCAAGAAACTGGCACCCCTGATATAGCAGCTATAATTGCTCAGCAGCTAGCTGCATTAGTTCCTACTATTGTGACGCAATTAAGCAACACCCTGCTAAATCAACCCCTCCACGGTGATCATAACACCAATGGCCAACATAACCAAGGGGTAGTAGATGACACTAACATTGGTAGAACAAATAGAAACGAAACTGGAGTCAACCATACCAAACGGGGATGCACATATAAAGAATTTGTGGCTTGCAAACCCTACGAATTCGATAGGAAAGGCAGAGCAATAGCCTTGACCAGATGGATTGAGAAGATGGAGGCAGTAATCAACATTAATGAATGCCTCGATAGTCAACGGATCAAATATGCCACCTGCTCACTGCGAGGCAAGGCATTAACCTGGTGGAACACCCAGGTTCAGACAAGAGGAAGGGAGTCTGCAATGCAAATGACCTGGGATGAGTTTAAGGCATTAATTTCTGAGGAATACTGTCCTCTCAATGAAATGCAAAAACTCGAACATGAATTCTGGAATCACGCAATGGTGGGAGCTGGGCATGCAGCGTACACCGACCGATTTCGTGAACTGGCAAGATTGGTTCCGCATTTAGTCACACCAGAATCCAAGAGAATCGAGAGGTACATTTGGGGACTTGCGCCTCAAATCCGAGCACTGGTAACAGCAGTTGCTCCTCTTACAATTCAGAGCGCAATTTTAAAGGCTGGCGCTTACTGACGAAATGGTGAGAACTGGATTGCTGGGAAAGGGATCCGAGAAAAGAAAGGAGTTCGGGTCTAATGCTGGAAGATCTGATAAGAAGGCTAAAACAGCCCGATGTTTTGTGGCTGTAACCCAAGAAAAGAAGGATTACACTGGACCGCACCCCAAGTGCAACAAGTGTAATTGACACCATTCCCCAGCAAGGCCGTGTCGGGAATGCACAAACTGTAGGCGTTTGGGTCACTGGGCGAAGGATTGTAGAACTGCGCCAAACCTGGTAACGCCCATCAATGCGGTTAACCCCGCCGGGCATGCCAGGGCATGCTATGAATGTGGAGGTCTTGACCACTTCCGAAACAAGTGCCCCCGATTGAACAGAGCACCCAGCCAACAAGGTAATAACCAGCAGCAATTGCTGGCTATAGCTGGTAATCCGGCCCAGGGAAATCAAGGAAATGCTGCAAGAGGACGTGCCTTCGTCATTGGAGCTAATGATGCCCGTCAGGATCCCAATGTCGTCACGGGTACGTACCTTCTCAACGACCACTTCGCATCTATATTGTTTGATACGGGAGCAGACAATAGCTTCATATCTTCTGAATTTGCACACATGCTGGACTTGAAACCGAGTAGGCTAGAAACTAACTTTTTCGTAGAAATGGCCAACGGTAGATTCGTACAAGCAGATGAGATCATTAGACAGTGCTCCATAATATTAGAAGACCATGCCTTCGACATAGATTTAATACCTTTCGAGTTAGGGAGCTTCGACGTAATTGAGCAGAGATCGTTTGTCGGGAGAAGGTAGTACGAATCCCCATGCCTAATGGGGAGGTACTCAAAATTCAAGGAGAACGACCAGAAAGAACTCTGAAGCTTATTTCCTGCATGAAAACGCGACGATGTCTACGGAAGCAGTGCTATGTACTCCTGGCTCATGTTGTAGAAAAGAAGAAAGAAGGCATCAAGTTGGCAGATATTCCTGTGGTGTGAGATTATCCAGAAGTATTTCCTGATGATTTGTCGGGTTTACCTCCTCTACGACAGGTAGAATTTTGTATCGAGTTGGTTTCTGGAGCTACGCCGGTAGCAAAAGCACCATATCGATTAGCACCGTCCGAAATGCAGGAACTCTCCAACCAACTACAAGAGCTATTAGAGAAGGGATTCATTCGGCCGAGTCATTCACCATGGGGAGCACCGGTTCTGTTTGTCAAGAAGAAAGACGGGTCATTTCGTATGTGTATCGATTATCGCCAGTTGAACAAGTTGACTATGAAGAATCGATACCCTCTTCCCAGAATTGATGATTTGTTTGATCAATTACAAGGAACTTCGTATTTCTCCAAGATTGATCTTCGTTCTGGATATCATCAACTGAGAGTTTATGAGGATGACATACCGAAAACCGCATTCAGGACTCGTTACGGGCATTATGAGTTCTTAGTTATGCCGTTCGGGCTGACTAATGCACCAGCTATGTTCATAGATTTGATGAATCGAGTGTGCAAACCATACTTAGATAAGTTTGTAATCGTGTTCATAGACGATATACTTATCTATTCCCGTTCGAAAGAGGACCACTAGAAACACCTTCGAGCAATTCTAAAATTGTTGCAGGAAAAGAAGCTTTTCGCCAAATTCTCGAAGTGTGAATTATGGCTTCAAGAAGTGAAGTTTTTGGGCCATGTGGTTAATAAAGATGGAATCCATGTAGACCCCAGCAAGATTGAAGCGGTGAAGAATTGGGATACACCCCAAACACCATGAGAAATCTGACAATTCTTAGGATTGGCCGGATATTATCAACGGTTTATTGCGAACTTTTCAAAAATCGCACAACCGTTGACCATGCTAACTCAGAAAGATAAGAAGTTTGATTGGGAACATGCACAAGAACAAGCTTTTCAAACGTTAAAGGAAAAGCTGTGCAATGCTCCAATACTGTCTCTTCCGGACGGAACAGACGACTTCGTGGTGTATTGCGATGCTTCGCATCAAGGATTGGGATGTGTGTTGATGCAGAGAGATAAGGTGATTGCATAAGCCTCACAACAACTAAAAGTGCACGAGAAGAACTACATAACTCATGATTTGGAGTTGGGCGCTGTAGTTTTTGCACTTAAGATATGGAGACACTATCTGTATGGAACCAAATGCATCATCTATACCGATCATAAGAGCCTTCAACACATCCTGAATCAAAAAGAGCTCAACATGCGACAACGACGTTGGGTAGAGTTACTTAGTGACTACGATTGCGAAATCCGATATCACCCGGGGAAAGCAAATGTGGTGGCTGATGCCCTCAGTCGTAAAGAACGCGTAAAACCATTCCGTGTTCGAGCTTTGGGATTGACTATTCAAATGAACTTGAAAGCTCAAATCCAAAATGCGCAAACTGAGGCTCTAAAAGAAGAAAACCTTGCGGGAGAAGAATTCCGAGGGTTGGATAAACAGATGAATCGCAAGGATGACGGCGTACATTACTTCATTAATCGCATATGGGTTCCTAAATAGGGAGATGTACGTACACTAGTCTTAGATGAATCACACAAGACTCGATATTCTGTTCACCCCGGTGCAGACAAGATGTACCATGATCTGAAGGATCTGTACTGGTGGTCGGGTATGAAGAAAGACATTGCTTTATATGTGAGCAAATGCTTGACGCGTTCCAAGGTTAAAGCTGAACATCAGAAGCCATCGGGATTATTGCAACAACCCAAAATTCCCGAGTGGAAATGGGAGAACATCACCATGGATTATATTACCAAACTCCCGAGAACGCCAAGCGGGCACGACTCGATATGGGTCATAGTAGATCGACTAACAAAATCTGCTCACTTCTTGCCAATCCTAGAAGATTATAAAATGGATAAGTTGGCAAGATTGTACATCAAAGAGGTTGTGACACGGCATGGAGTGCCGGTGTCAATCATATCCAACCGAGACAGTCAATTCACTTCACGCTTTTGGCAGACGTTGCAGAAAGCGATGGGCACTCGACTGGATATGAGTACAGCCTATCACCCCCAGACAGACGGCCAAAGTGAACGCACAATACAGACGCTTGAGGACATGCTACGTGCATGTGTCATTGACTTTGGTGGCAGTTGGGATACTCATCTACCGTTGATTGAGTTTTCCTACAATAACAGCTACCATACTAGTATTGGGTGTGCACCATTCGAAGCGTTGTATGGCCGGAAATGTAGGTCACCTGTATGTTGGGCCGAGATTGGCGAGAGTTAGCTAACAGGTCCTGAAATCATACAAGAAACAACCGATAAAATTTTCCTAATCAAAGATAGACTTAAGGCTGCTCGAGATCGCCAAAAGAGCTATGCCGACAACCGTCGGAAGCCGTTGGAGTTTAACGTTGGGGATCGAGTATTACTTAAAGTCTCTCCTTGGAAAGGAATTGTTCGGTTTGGAAAGAAGGGGAAGTTAGCCCCGAGATACGTTGGACCATTCGAGATCACAGAGAAAATAGGTCCAGTGGCATACCGATTGAGGTTGCCACAAGAGCTTAACAGTGTGCATGATACTTTCCATGTATCAAACCTCAAGAAGTGTTTAGCTGACGAATCACTTCACGTGCCTATTGAGGACATCAAGATTGATCAAAGACTCCATTTCGTGGAAGAACCTATTGAGGTCATCGACCGAAAGGTCAAGAAATTGAGACGCAGCAAGATACCCATTGTTCGTGTAAGATGGAATTCCAAACGAGGTCCAGAGTTTACATGGGAACGTGAGGATCAGATGAGACTCAAATATCCTCATCTGTTCGAGGATGACACTCTTGGACCTAGCACCAGTTGAATTTCGGGACGAAATTCCCTCAACTGGGGGATACTGTGACACCTCACAATATCAAGCAAAGAACATGGTGGTTTAATGTCACGTTAGTGTGACAGTTCAGATGATATAGATGGATTTAATGAATAAAGTTTTAGAAACATTCAAGATATTCCCAAATCAGAAAGGAAACCTAAGATTCTTCTTGTTGAAGATCATGTGGTGAATGTGATGGTATGTAGCATCTGTGACCAATAGACCGTCAATCAACATCAAGCTCGTGAACTCATCGTGTGTATTGATTAGCCCCACTTATGTTCATAATCTATGTATCGTGTTAATCGAATTATCTTCATGTACATGTTCCATGTGTGTTAATTATCTGTACGTATTTATTATTTTTACATGTATATGTCGTTTTAATGAATCTTTCGTATACTCGTTTATAATAAAAATTAATAATAATAATAAAATAATAATAATAATAATAACAATAATAATAATAATAGTAATAACAATAATAATAATAATGATAATAATAATAATAATAACAATAATAACAATAATAATAGAAATAATAATAATAATAATAAGTCCAGGGGGTGTTTTGATATTCTTGAAACTATAAAAACAAAGTTATAACATGAAATAATAAAAATGAAACCGCAGGGACTAAAATGTAACAAACAAACAAACAAACATACCCAGTGTCTCCCGCTGAAGGGCAGGGTCTGGGGGGGGTATATGGTAGCAAGTCTTTCCTCTATCTAGAAAGATAGAGAGACCGCTTCCGAAGAGACCCCCGACTCGTTAACACAGGCAATAACAATAACAATCAAAATACAACGCATATACAAAGCATATAACAAAGCATATAACAAAGCATACCAAAGGCAATAACCATCATAATACGAAGCAAATAACACAATGATATATATCAATAACAATCATAATACAACGCATATACAAAGCATATAACAAAGCATAACAAAGGCAGTAACCATCATGATACGAAGCATATAACACAATGATATATATCACAAGAAGAATTAGATAATGCGCATGTAACACCCAAAAAGGGTAGATGAGTAAAACTACACCTAACGTGTGGGGTACGGCCATATGTCACCGTATACCCTTCCCACCCACAAAACCCACTAAAAATCCTTAATTTTAATTTTTCGCCTCCACTCGCTTCTATCCTCGATCATGTTCTCAGAGAGATGCAAGTCCATCATATCTCTCCTAATAACCTCGTCCCAAGTCAACCTAGGTCTACCTCTGCTCCTCCTACCCTCTAAGCTGATATTCTCTACTGCTCGGACTGGTGCTGCCATCGTTCTCCTCTTCACGTGCCCAAACCATCTTAATCTTCCCTCTCTTATTTTTTCTGTGATACACGCCACCTCTAGCCTCTGACGAAAGACGTCGTTTCTTTTCGGCACCGATTACAAAACCAACCCCCCCGCCCATTTCCCTTTCGTTTTTCCGGCACCGATTCCGACGAGTCTCCGGCGACTCGCCGACGACCACCAAAAACCACCTAAAACCCGATTTTAACAGCTCAAAAAGCACATAACCGTTTCGTGGATAAGAATCGAACTCAAGCACACACAAAACGCGTTCTAACGGTCGATTAACGGCTCTAATCTTTTCCACTTTATTCCCGACAAATTCGAACGGCTAGATAACCCACTAAAATACTACTTTAATCAAATTAATTACACATGAATGTTACTAGATAACTTCCTAATCGAATACA
Source organism: Flaveria linearis (assembly GCA_024085815.1). Classification (NCBI taxonomy): domain Eukaryota; kingdom Viridiplantae; phylum Streptophyta; class Magnoliopsida; order Asterales; family Asteraceae; genus Flaveria; species Flaveria linearis. Next base: position 43,746,964 of record CM044012.1, read on the forward strand.
ATCTGAATTCACACCTGAAACACATAGAAACAACCAATTCGATTAAACCCTCTGTCGCGACCTGTAATTAATCAAACCGCCACCCTCCGAGCCTTATAACTCTCAAATAACATAGGGCTTTCGATCCTTAGCACCATCCGAAGCTTCCTGTGCAATTAATTCGAGTTTCATCAGTGTTTAATTCCTTTTCGATTTCAAGATAACCGCGGCTTGTTCTTGACTGTTCTTAACATCAAATCAACTCAAAACAGGTAATTTAACATACCTATACACTCGTTTTATCATGGGGAACAAAAACCCCATGAAATTGTTCGTTAACAGAATCGAATTCGTGTTCGGAAATCAAATTAGGGTTCATATGGATTTGGGGGTAATCGGCTAGGTTGACTTAAAAACAAATAAAACGGGGTTCTGTTGCGGCTGAGGCCTTTGGTTCAGTGGTATGTGTGAGGGTTGGTGAGTTAGAGGTCCCGGGTTCGAACCCGAGCCTCTGCCATTATTTTTAAAACACCTTTTTAAAGCTTCTAAAATTATACAAAAAATTCTAAAAATTCTAAAAATAAATTTTATAAACTTTCTTATTTAAAATGTTACAAAATGATTTCTGTAAATTTATTTTGTTTTAAAAACCTTAAAATCTTTGTAAAATATTATTTATAAATATTGTAAATAACTATTTTTATAAAAATAGACGTTATATCGTATTAAATTGTGAAATAATTATAGAAAACCATAGAAATTATACAATATATAATTTCACAAATCATTTGTAAATATAATTATAGGTTATATTTTTATAGTTTAATTAATAAATTATTATTGAATTATACAAAAATACATACATATACTTCTTTCGAATAAATCAAGAATACAAATAATTTCATTATTTGTCCAAAATCCCACAACATAATTTAAATCCTAAAATCATTAGGTATAAAATCAAACTCAATATATATAATCGTGTACGCCAACCCAAATCCAATCAATTATATCCATTCGCGTTGAGTATGTTTTAAAGGATTAGTTATAATCAATAATAGGTATTGATCGTATCTGAACGTGCATTGCTTGATTCTGTGAAGTCTTTGTGCATTACATCAATTCAAGGTGAGTTTCGTGGCCCCTTTTTATGCTTATACAAATTTTCAATGTTTTCAATCAATAGGGGAAAAGTATGCTCACCCGTTTTCAATGCTGTACATCGTATATTCTATGTTCATACTTGGAATCAATGTGATACTGTTTTGCATGCATACATGGTGTTATTCTTGGGAACACTCATACAACCGTTAATTCCCGGGTTTGGGAACCAACGGTTAGGTATTGGTAGTACTACTGGGTTGACACCCCCACCCTTCGACGATTGGTTAACTTGCGAGTTACCAACACAGCTGCCAGCAATCCGGCCAAGGGTGAATATATTCCGTCAGATTTATATGCATAACGTCATTAGGTTTGGTTGTCTTTAAACACATGTTATGTGGTTTGTGCTTGCAGTATGATTCCATATCAAAATCTATACAGCATCAAATGTTTTAAATTTAAACCTGCGGAACTCACCAACATTATGTGTTGACATTTTTGAGCATATCTTTTCAGGTGAACATAATCAAAGAGGATAGCTAGTGCTGATGCCTTAGCAGAGACCCTCAGGATTTCATTAGTTTTGCATTTGTAATGTATATCATTTGTATTCATTTGTGAACTATGTGTATTTTGGATTTAGAATCAATAAGACTATGATAGTCGTGGAACTGACTAACCACGACACAAGTCACCATTGTGTCGGGCGACGTTATGACACGAGAAGTTTGCATGTATTATATCTCTGTATTTATACCAAGTGTTATGACGATCCTGTCCGTCGCATCCGCGTGTTTCCGCTCTAAGCGAGGGTGTGACAGATCTAATGATTTTGCACTAGATCTGGAACAAACAACCCAAATGTGCACTATCTCACCTCGCGACATACAATCGTACAAATGTGGAGGCATCAGATGCTTTCGAGGGGCAATAATAACCGATGGGGAGGGGGCCTCATGACACACAACACCAAACGATGGCCATACTCTGCTGTAAACGAAGGCTAAGTTTGTTAATCAAACATTTAAAAGAAACTCGAATCATGGTGGAACTCGGGGAAAGAAAACAAAGTAGGGTTGTGATGTAAGCTTGTTCTTTGTTGTCTTTTTTGAAGACAGTGATAAAAGCTTGCAAGAAATTAGGGCAAACCGATATATGGTAGATCGATGGATTTGTTGATGGTTACCTTGTTCTTCATCGTCTTTTATCAAGGTTGAGGAATGGAGGGGTTTAGGGTTGAGGAATGGATGGTGTAGCAGATGGAGGTGGATGGTGTAGTAGATGGAGGTGGATGGTGTAGTAGATGAATGGATGGATCTGTTGATGTGTGGTTTAAAAAGAAAAGAACAATTTTAAAGATTACTTTTTCACCCTTGATCTAATTTTCACCACTCAAATGGAATATTCCATTTTGATGCTAAATGAATGGTAAATAGTTGGGTTAAAGAGTTTTTACAAAAAAAGGGTTTTTACATGATCCCATTCCTATATATATATATATATATATATATATATATATATATATATATATATATATATATATATATATATATATATATATATATATATATATATATATATATATATATACTGTGTGTGTGTGTGTATGTATATATGTATATATATATGTATGTATATATATATGTATATATATATATGTATATATGTGTATATATATACACACATGTATATATATATGTATATATACAACACATGTATATATATATATACACACATGTATGTATATACATATGTATCTATATATACATATGTATGTATATATATACATATATATATATATATACATATGTATATATATACATATGTATATATATATAAATATATATATATACACATATGTATATATATATACATATAAATATATACATATATATATACACACACACAAATATATATATATATATATATATATATATATATATATATATATAGGGCGTACCTGGTGCTGCAAAGAGCTCCCGCGTTTTCGCAGGGTCCAGGGAGGGTCCGTCCCATTTAAGGGAAGATGTACGCGGTCTTTCCCCCACATTTGTGAGGAGGCCGTTTCCACGGATCGAACCTGAGACCTTCGGTCCCTTATATATATAAATATATAATATATATACATATATATATATGTGTGTGTGTGTGTGTGTGTGTTCGAGCGCGTGCGATCGGACGGGCGGGCAAGCGGGCGGGCGTGCGTGTGTGGGAGGGATAAAATGAAAACCACTCTTTCAATTGAAAACTAAGAAATCCAATTCTAACCGATCATAGAATTTTAAATTATTTCATTTAAATTTATTTTAGAAGGCTATTATGTAAAATTACATTCAATTATTTTTGGTAGTATAAGATTTCAATATATTTCCTTGATTTCCTCCCAACCCACATTACTAATTGGATATTTTCTCAACCACACCTCAAGACAATAGTGATTAGAGTTTTCACTTTAGATTCGATATCATTTGAAGATGATAAAGGATGGGCGATGGGTTGCGAGTGGTTTGTTGAAGAACAACGTAGAGAGAGAAAATTAAATTGATGATTCATTGTTGGTGGCACATTTCATGTTCTGTTTGGGGTATCGTGAATTTTTTTTTTTTTTTTTTTTGTGAAATTCACATCATAATAATTGAAACGTAATGGTTATTAGTTTGATAATCGGTTCTTGTTTTTTTTTCTTTTTAAAGAACCAAAATGGGGTTTTTTAAAAACAAAATCTTCTTGTGAGTGATCAAATTGATAATAAATGAATTCAAGATCATTATGTTTTTTATTTTCTTATTTGTTTTGGTCATGATTTTGTATAAATTACATCAAGAATTGGATGAAATCATGGATCTTTTGTATACATACACACAGAATTGGATGAAATCATGGATCTTTTGTATACACACACACACTGGTGTGTTCTTGGTGTTCTTTGTATTCAAGATGAAGAATATGAAGATCTAAAAGTCGATGTTACGTATACGTAGGACTTTTGTTACATATACGTAACATTACTTCTATGTATATGTAACAAGGCTGTTATGTAACATTACTGTTATGTAAAACTACTATTTTGTAACACTGTTGTTACGTATACGTAACAATATTGTTATCAATTCGTCCGACGCAGAAAAAATTTACTATGATTTATTGTTTAAGTTCTTTTAATAATCCATTGTGGAGTAAATTAGAGAATGTATGCAAAAATGGTGTAGGTTGAGAGAGAGAGAGGAGAGAGTGGAGTGTTTTTGGTATTTAATTAACTACCAAAAATGTTTCATTTAATTTATATATGTTTACATATTATACCCCTACAAACTTTTATTTAAATCCTTTAAATCTCATTTTATTGTATTTATGTCAATAATCAATCTTAACCACCGATCAAATAAATCAAAGACTATAAATAGTTTTTTTTAGTTTTAATTATAACTTGTTTTTCATTAGCCCCTCTCTCCCTCCTTACACACACACACACACACTAGCAAGAAACCCGCGCGATGCAACGACGAAGACAATTTAAAACATGATGCTTGTTTTTTCTTAATTTTTCAGTCCTCTCGTGATATATTATATTAGTTCTATTAGTTTTCTTCTTAGTATTAGTGTGGTCTATTTATGTCATGATTTAAAAATTGCTTAAAAACTTAACATTTTTGTATGCTAGTTAGCAAACAAATTATCACTTTAATCTATTCAAGAATCTTGATATATTCACTGCTTGAATTCCCTTGATAATGATTAAGCTAATATGAAAAATTGTATGTAACTTTATTACGATTATTCTGAGTTTATAATTGTTAAATAAAAGAAATATTGTCAATTCTCTTTTCTATGAAATATGTCACATATAAAGTTTTATTTAGTCACATATATGTAGTTTTATTTCGTGTTAAACAAAACTAAGCAAGTGAATTTTTAAGAGAAACAAAAACCGGTTCTTTCTCTTGTGCAAAATCAACCTTTGGGAATAAAAGACCACGTCCACTCATGAAATGATCATTAGCACCTCTACAATCATTAATTTTAGAGTTGTTACCATTACTACTTTCAGCATACCGAAACCTAAAGGAAACGTACCAGCTATCGAAACCAAGCAAACATAGCTACAATATAATCTATTTAAATTATAGAATGAATCATATGATGTTACTTTAATAGAAGAAAAAGGTTTTAATTGTTTTATATCTCTAAGTACAAAAATAATCAAATCATCTATGAACATTTTTGTTTGTAACCAAATTAGCTCAAGTATTGAATATGTTTTCATCTTCATCAATTGGCGAAGCACCTCATGTTCTCATCTACTTCATATGCAAAATGTTTTGAAATATTTGCAATTAAAAATCAAAACTTGTTATCAACTTAATTGATTTGAAAAAAAAAAATATTCACTTTGAATCAAACATTCAGCTAAGAAAAGCAAAGATTATTCACATTCATTAATACATGTCACGACTAACTTTGACATCTAAAATTCAAAATGCATCTCTGCTAAACAAAATACTTTCATTTCAATAAAGCAGTCATGTTTAAAATCTAAAATTTTATATATAAATTTTAAGAAAAGGAAGTAAAGTTACAGTTTGATGGTTCTGAGGAGTGATATGAACAACGAACATATACATTACCGAAAGAGAAGCACGCCTATAAACCCTTTGAAAGTCAAAATATCTCAGTAACGTAATTCAAATCTATATAATGTCAACTGGTTTTGACCGGATTGAATTACTTACAAAAGTGCATTTGACAACTCCATTTTCTTCGCAGACCACCTATGCCATTTCAAGATGACTTGATCTGTTTAAAAACAATTCAAAACATGAACCAAATTATTAAGATACAAACAATTCAAAGATAGCAGAACAAATAGTTTAGAGTCATGTAAGATAAATTATAGAAAAATTTGACCCACCCCATGAAGCAATTAACAAGTAATCTTATAAACAATGATGAAAGGTGCTATAAGCAAAATAAAGCAATAATGAAAGGTGCTATAAGCAAAATAGATTATGTGAAATAATTATCCACGTGAATTGAAGATGTTAAAACTGTAAACAACAAAGATCTTCAGGTAAAATAAGATAAAAAGAAATAAATTTACAAACCTATGTAGTAATTAATAACGGATCATTTACCATCGCCTCCACCACCAGCTTAGATCAAGAAAAAGAAACTAAAAATCGAACCGTTTGACCGGATTTGGGCTCCCACCACTGCCTCCAGATAGCATCAATAGATTGAACCAAAACTTACTTGAATTTGAAGTTTACCGGATCTCGACGCCGCCACCACCACCGTGTCTCACTCTCTACTACTTAGAAAAACCCTGAACATCTCCATGTGTGTGTGAATAATGGGATGAAAAGGGATGTGGAGCCACATTAATGATAGGCCCGACCCGACCTAAGGATCTACGTGAGCCAAAGCCTATGTCTACTAATTAAACCACCGTCGTCGTCTTCCAGGTATAGCGAGGCCACCACCTTCAAAAACTTCCACCACCTAGAGTTGAGTAGCTAGGGAGTTCAACTATGTCGTTGGATTCGCAGCGAATGTGGTTGTCGGAGAGGGCTGTCATCTTTCTTGTCCGTCGCTCTAAAGTTTCTTTCTCTTTCTCTCTTTTGATTTTGAGTTTTTTTGTTGAATGAAGATATTGTTTTTCAACTTTTGAATTTCCCCTCCAATCTTCCTTTGTGCTTTATGGTTGTAAATCAAGCTTTAAGAGTTGTAAAACTCTTAAAATTAAGAGTTGTAAAACTCTTAAAATTAATAGTTTTTAGGTAAAAAGACAATATTGTCCTTCCTATATACATATTAATATAGTATAGATATATATATATACATATACATATACATACATACATACATACATACATACAAACATACATACATACATACATACATACATACATACATACATACATACATACATACATACATACATACATACATACATACATACATACATACATACATACATACATACATACATACATACATACATACATACATACATACATACATACATACATACATACATACATACATACATACATACATACATACATACATACATACATACATACATACATACATACATACATACATACATACATACATACATACATACATACATACATACATACATACATACATGCATGCATGCATGCATACATACATAGTACGTACGTACGTACGTATATGTATGCATGTATGTATGTATGTATGTATGCATGTATGTATGTATGTATTTATGTATGTATGTACGTACGTACGTACGTACGTACATACATACATACATACATACATACATACATACATACATACATACATACATACATACATGCATGCATGCATACATACATACATACATGCATACATACATACATATATATATAAATTCATCATTTTAGAAAAACACAATACTATCAAAAAACACAATAACTAACAAAAAGACACATAAAACCGCAATAAGTACGCAATGATGAGATATGTGCTTAAAGACATAAAAAAGTTGTTGTCTTTTTATATAATAATTATGACAACCCTAAATCTCAGGATAACCTCGTTCCTTTAACTTAACTTCACCCGTTATGATTTTATTAAATAATAATTATTATTATTATAAATAATTGTTATTGTAATTACCAACTAAACAAAATCGGAAGACAAAATCGAGAGATTCCTAGTGTTGATAATTGATGCTAAATGTTTGTAGTCATCACATGTGCATCTGGCCCAACCCGAAAGCCCACGAAAGACCCTTAACATGTAAGATAATGCATGTTACCCCGTGCAAAGCCCTGATTCTCCCCAAACCGATCAAGCACCCTCCCTCCCTCCTCCTTTCGGCCGATCTCCCCCCTCCACCATTAAACCGCCGTGATCCACCACCAAACCATCACAATCACCACCATCCTTCTCCCAATCGACCTTCTTCTCTCCTTATAAGCTTATCTTCTTGATCCTCAAGCCACTACAATGCGATCACAGCCTGCCCACTTCGAATTCTAAGGTAAAACTCATGATCTAGGGCTGCGTTTTGTTGTTCATGTGTGTTGTGTGTGTATTCCTTTGATTTGATCATGTGTTGCTTTGTTCCTTGTTAGAAATCATAGTTTTTGTTCTATGGTTTATATAAATTCAAATTTAGGTTGATGATGGGCTGGGATTCAATTAAAGTGGGGACAAAAGGGTTGAGAGCTGGTCGATTGTTATGTGGAAACGAAGTTCGGGTCGGGTAATGATCATAGAAAAGGGTTTGGGTATAAGTCGTATGGTTTGGGATTCTCTATAACTTATGAATGCGTAAAAACACTTGGATGAGTGTTCAAAATTCTTTTGGTTGATATCATGGTCTTGTGAAGTCATTGAACATTGTTAGGACGCACGTTAGGTCTAAAACTTGATGTTTTCTGATTCTGATAGAGTCTGTTAGCCAACTTGTACACGTTGTAACTTGATGATAATAAACTCAATCACTACATTAGTTGTGTATTTTTGAATCTAGTTTCCAGAAAGTCCAACCACACTTAAATTGGACATGTAAAACTTAAGTTATTGCCTTTTTAGTTAAGGTAGGTCAAAACTATTTTTTTACAGCAAACAAAGGGTCTAGTGTTTTGATACATGGTTTATATTCTGATGAGGTTATGATTAAAATAAATGATTTGGGAAGTAACCCCATGAGTCTTGAAGCACCTTCAATTCAACTCAAAATAATGTATAGATGGTTTATAATGAATTCTTGTGTGAAGTGTTGTCAAAGCTTGATTTTATGAGTTGATTGTGTTGAACATTGTATGATATGACTTGGACATCGTATGTTTTGTGCACAAACTTATAAATCTATTTTTGTAATAGGTTGAGGTTACTGTTGTGATAATTGATTTCATTGTTTGTCGTGCACCCTTAGGTGAGTTTACAGTCTCACTTTCATACTATACTCTCTTTTGGGGGAGAGAACATGTTGTTTTTCATAAACCATACAATACTTTAGATTAGTAATACTGCATGTACTGGTTTACTATGTGATATCACTACACCTCATTCAAATCATTAATATGCTATTATCGAGGTGATTGTTAGTAGATCTATTGGGTTTGACAAACCCTGCCCGGGCTAATCACGCTAGCTTGACTGAAGGTCAAACGAATGAATGGTTAGACTGTTTTACTATGTTGTGGTCTGGTATCCATAGCCGGGCATTCATTATATTATTACTGTCAGTTCGGTCGTGAAATTCATATACATAGTGTGACAACCCGGAAAAAAATTTCGTTAAAAATATATATATATTTGATATTATAATAATAATAATGATATTATTATTACTATTATTAATAATAACATTAATGATAATAATAATAATAACAGTAATAATAAAAATAAAAATAATAATAATAATAATGTTGTTATTAATAATTTATAAAAGTTTATTTAACTTTTAAATATTTAAAACTTAAAATGAGAAGTTAAGGGGGTGATTTTGTAATTCATGAAACTTGTTTTAAAAACTTTGAACATAAAATAATAATCCTTGTAAACCTCAGCGACTAGAAGTGTAATTTCAAAAAAAACCCAACCCCCCACTGTTCCCGTCGACCATGTGCCCCGGCCGGTCTCCGGCGACCTCCGGCGACCCCCAAACGATCACATTTAATCGATTTTGACTCAATCAAAAGCTCCCGACACATTCGAGTGGGAGTTTCGAACTCTTACCCCACACCAATTTGAATATTGTAGGTGCGATTACCACTTTTCGGCCGACCATTCACTTAATCGGCCACTTTCCAACCATTATCGCGCATTACACCCATTAACGATTAAATTAACTCTTCACTAACGAATGTTAAATCCTATATAAACTTCCATCACGATCAGTTTGATCTATAGACACACAAACATATCGATTTGGTCACCTCACCAAGCCGCGACCTGCAGCTTACTGTTCTTCATCATTTCGAACTCGAAACAGGTAATTGAAACTACCTATACACTCGATTTCTCATAAGGAATAAAAGCCCTATGGTTTCCATCGTTAACAACATCAAATTGGGCTTCAATTTGATGGAAATAGAATTAGGGTTCCTGGTGGATTGGGGGAAAGGCTTGGGTTGTGTTTAAAAGAAAAGAAAACCGAGAACTCTCGCGGCTGTATGCCTTGGTTCACTGGTTTGGGTGTGGGAGTGTGTGTGTGGTCGCGGGTTCGAACCCGACCACCAACATCTATTTTTTTAAAAGCCTTTTACACTTTTTAAAAATACAGAAAAATTCCTAAAAATTATAAAAGTAATATTTATAAACTCTGTTTATTCTAAAGGTTATTAAATTATTTTCTGGAAATTTATTTCTTTAAATACCTTATTTAATTATTTATTTATATAATTATTACAAATGTTATAAATAGTTACTTTTATAAAAATGGATTTTAAATGATGATTTAAATCATCAAGTTATTAATGAAGATTATATTATTTAATTATGGATTTATTATGATAAATGAAGGAATTATATTTAATAAATTTCACAAATTATTTACAAATACAAAATATTATCATTATAATTATGATCATGCCATTGTTATTATTAATATCAATATTGGTAAATTTTTAATACATGGTGTTATTGGTATATCAAATCGTGCGCGTCAAACCGAACCGACCCGAATCCGACCAAATATATTTATTCGCGTTGAACACATTTTAAAAACTTAATTACAATTAATAATAGGTGTTGATCGTGTTTGATCGTGCATTGCCTTATTCTTTGAAGTTCTTGTTCATTTTATTACATCAATTCAAGGTGAGTTTACAGCCCCACTTTTACTTATATACTCTTTTGGGGGAGAGAAACATTTGTTTTCATAAACGTTACATTACATTGGATTTTTGTAATACTGCATATACTTGATACTATGGTTTTATACTTGCCCAACGGACCGTTAATATGGACTTAGCGAGGTAATTGTTAGTAGTACTACTGGGATTGACATACCCCACCCGGGCTAGTCGCGCTAGCACAACGTTCGTCAAACGGGTGAACGGTTAGCCTAATTACAAGTGTTGTGGTGTGTGATCCATATCCGGGCCAGTTTTATTATTTGATTACATGTCAGCTCGGCTGCGACTTCATACACATAGTGATCATTATGGACTAGCTACCCATTATATGCTTTTAATTACAAAATCCGGGAATTTCATTATACTTGACGGATTACATAATCCGGGAATTTCATTATACTTGACGGATTACATAATCCGGGAATTTCATTATACTTGACGGATTACAAAATCCGGGAATTTCATTATACTTGACGGATTACATAATCCAGGAATTTCATTATACTTGACGGATTACATAATCCGGGAATTTCATTATACTTGACGGATTACATAATCCGGGAATTTCATTATACTTGACAGATTACAAAATCCGGGAATTTCATTATACTTGACGGATTACATAATCCGGGATTTTCATTATACTTGTCGGATTACATAATCCGGGGATTTCATTACTGATACTTATCGGATTACATAATCCGGGGATTTCAATACTGATACTTATCGGATTACATAATCCGGGGATTTCATTACTGATACTTACTATTTTCTGATAAACCTGTGAACTCACCAGTCTTGTACTAAGATTTTTACATGTTTTCTCTCAGGACATTGATGTGGCACGTCTAGGAGCACAGCATCCACTGCATGTCATTCCGCGATTCATCTCAAACTGATTTTATTTGCATTTACTTTACATAAATTGGATTGGGCGCGTGTTTGCGTGTTCCAAAACTATTGTTAAATGTTTTCCTGTTTTAGCTTCCGCACTACTTAAATATATTTGGTTTGTTTCATTAAAATTAAGCAACTTATATGATTTGTAATTATCGAGTCGTTTGGTGTAACTGATGCTTATCTGAGATCCTGGTTATGTCACACGCCTGACGGTAAAACCCCGTACGTGGAAAATGAGGGTGTGACAGATTGGTATCAGAGCATTAGTTATAGCGAACTAAAATGGACTTTGCATCTCATTTGCATTGCATTTTAGACTATAGCTGGATTTGCATTAGTTACACACACATAGATTACTAAGCTATGCCTACTAAATTGGTTGCTTGAGAATTTTTGCTTTAACATATCCTTGTGAGCATATGGCTACCGGGATGGTGGCTCCAAATTGCTGTGAGTCATGGGAGAGTTTGTTTGCATTTGACATCGCCTAAATGTTCTTCATGATTTGTATGACACATAGACACCTGTATTCTGGATTTCCTGGCAAAAGGCCTTCGGGCTAAGGCAAGCATATCGCATAAATCTCATTGTGAGACCAATTATGCTTACCTGGGGATTTCTGGGATGAGTGATAAACTATGGTCAATACACAAATCTCTAAGGCAAATGGGTCAAATTGCCTTGGCGTGTCAACGATTCCTGAACCTTACCGATCCTCGTATACTTTGATTGATCAACCCCGATATAATACTCACCTATTTGGTACTTCAATCATTGATGACCACTGTACTTAATAAGATATGTTAGCCTGATAGGAGGAACCAGGGGTGATCATGCAAAGCAAATTACCATTACGGGTGCACACGTAATAGTAATTTGTCGTGCATGCTAAGTTCGGTGAATCTGGTCGGGTGGTAACATTGTAGTCAGTATAAGTCATCATTCCTACACCTTGAGCAAGAAAGTCTCGGTCATCATAGAACATAGCCACTAACTATCTATCAGTTCTACTTGTAGGAATGCTCACCCTTACCTTGAATTTGGACGAAATTCAAACCATGACATTTGTGTTAATCCCACAAATTCGGACTGATTCTTTAGCTTGTCTATTTCTTTAAATCCTTGAATTTCTCTTCCTTTTCATTTCAAGACAAAAGGTCTATTTTCATACGACTGATAGCTTTTGATATTTGGTAATTTAAAGAATGTCTGGAAGAGGACGTGGACGCGGGAGAAGTAACGTCATGAGTATTACAAGTTTTCTATTCTATACCCTAGGGTGCTAGGATCATAATTCTAGTAAGTCCTGGTTAAGGGTAACAAAACATTACTAACACTTGCTATTACTTAAGTCCTATCCTACTTAGAGCCTTCATGATATTTCCAATCATGACATTAATTTTATCTTCTAAGAGACATTCCTACACTTAGCATTTCAGTAACTTAGGAACTGATTGAATACTTTAAGTGCATTATTGGTTATGAGTACATAGCCTGTCCTACAAACTATCTATGGTATACTTATTTAAGAACGTTGTGGGCATTATATCACATATTAGTACTTTGAGAAGACCCTCGATAATCACACCCTATCATTATTTGTTTGACTTATATTTTGGATTAATAAGGGCTTTATAAGAACTCTCTTAAGGACTTATGTTGTTAACCCAACTTTTATTCCATACGTCTGTCGATGTCGCATTTGCTATACGCACCCTTATTCACAACTTGTTGGATTGAGTCTTGAAAGACAAAAACGCCGGCTAATACGACATCAGTAGACAAGAGACGCGACATACTCTAATAATACTACTTCATCGGATTTTAGATTAGTGTACATAGATTCCTTCGATCGCTCCTTGATCAAGTGAATTCCTTATCAATCGTTTCCTTTGTACAACTCCGGTTAATTAACTCTTCGTTAATAACCATATCTTTGATACTCAAATCATGGATAACACTCTGTACTTGACAAGATTATCGGGAATTGAACAATTTGACTGTTAAGAACCGATACCCCCTTCCCCAGGATCGACGATCTCTTCGATCAGTTGCAGAGATCAATGTACTCCTCAAAGATCAATCTTCGATCGGGCTATCATCAATTGAGGGTTCGTAAAGATGACATACCGAAAATATTGTTTAGAACTCGATATGAACACTATGGTCATGCCGTTCGGGTTGACCAACGCATCATGATGAATCAGGTATGCCACGTGTTCACTACGGGGCAAGGCACTAACCTAGTGGAACACCCAGGTTCAAGCTAAGTTAAGATAAGTCCAAACAGGATAAGTTCAATTAATGCAAATGACTTAAGATAAGTTCAAAGCCTTGGTGATTGAGTACTATTACCTAAGGAATAAAATGCAAAAGTTAGAATGGTAATTCTAAAATTATGCAATAGTAGGGTTAGGTCGTGCTCTTTATACTGACAAACTCCCTGATTTGACAAAGCCGATGTCATACCTTATGACATTAGACCAAATAGAATTAGAAAGGACACTGGGAAAATCTAGTGAGTAGTAGAAAGAAGTTGGAGGGTCGAACAAGCAATCTAGTGGTAAGGTAGACAAGAATGCCAATGTTGTGAACCTAGCTATGTTGGTTAACACGATTAAGTTAACATGCGCTAAACGGGGACATTAAGAAGGTTGGAGTTCTGACCATTACCATAAGTGTGCCCTAGGTCGATTAGGACCCCAGGACAAGTTAGAAACAATCAGAATTAGGAAATGGCTATAGCTAGAAAGTAAGAACAGTTAAATTATGGAAATAAAGGTCATATAAGTCAAAGTAATACATCACGCGGTCATACATTTACGACTGAAGCAAACCACATTTGATAGGATCAATTAGAGCAATCTGTATCAATTATATGAACAATTCAAAGCAAAATACAATCAATTGTAATCAAATCAAGACAAATCAACAAAATTCATATTTCATTGATTGCAAAGACGATTACAAGTGATAGAAAGCAGTTCTCATAAAACATATGAAAAAAACTTACAATCTATGCTACGTCTAAGCTATTTATACTAGGACCTAAGGAACTAATTTTACACAATAAGTCCCTACACTAGTATAAAATACAAAATAGACACTAAACAATAAAAGACTAAATGTTAATCTTTTAAGGGACCTAACAACATTCGACAAGACTAAATGTTGTTACATGTACGTACCTTATCATCAATAGTTACACATCTATTTGATACCAGGGTTGATAATAGCTTTGATTCTTCTGGAATTATTCTTTAACATAGCATTAACCCTAGTTGTTTAGAAATTATTTACTCTGTTAAAATGACCAATGGTAATAACTAGAGGATACACAAAAGTACACGAAGATCATGACCTTGACATAGACTTAGTACCGTATGAATTGGTTATCGAAGAAGGAAACCAAGATAGTCCGTCAGGAGAAGGTGATTCGACCTATCAAACCAAAGCATGATCTCTGAACCTGAAAGGAGACCCAATCGTTTTATGTTGATTTTTATTCTAAGCTTGGAGCACTTAACTTCTTAAATTGATTTATCTCCCTTTATCCACATTTGACCTAGCTATATGGAATCATTTATTCCTTATCTATCGACTTTCATTTTGAGCTATCATCAAAACGTGATTGTGTGATGGTAGCCTTCCTAAACAATCTCTCTGCTGGAGATATTAACAATATATGTTCATGACTTTCTAGGCATACAAATGTTCTCAGCTGTGCTTATGGTTTGTAGCACGGCATATGTAAACGTACTTAAATATTGCTACCTTGCAAACATGTTTACAAATATCTTCCTCATTGTTCGCATCACTTCTTGAATCGCTTTTGAATCCTTAAGCTAGAAAATCATTAAAATTCTATCTTAGATTCAAACAACAAGACTCGTTATTATCCTCATTGCGATGTGAATATAAAGGTTCATAAACCTTCGTAACTGGTAGACATGGGTTTGGTCTAAAGGAAAAGACGTAACTTGGTGTGTGTCCAAGTGTCTTATCTTCACAAGTGACAAGACCTAATCTTCGTGATCCTATGGATCTTTTGTTTAACTTTCCTTTTAAAATGCTTCTTATCTTAGTGGTCATGATGACAATTGGTGCATTATAGACCATTGTCGTGAACTCATTCCAAGATCTTCGCATAGCGTATTTTTAGACCAATGGTTGGTCAAAGGAGGAATACATCTTCACAAGATATGCGCTAAGATCGTTTCATATGGTGACGTTTGGGATTCTTAAATTCTGACGGATAACCTTTCTTATCATTGTTGGTCTTATCACCTTACCACGAAATTATATCCTGGAAATTATGGATCGTGAAGTTAAACAACTAAAGCATAGCAAGATTCCGGTTGTCAGAGTTCGGTGGAACTCCTGGCGTGGTCCTGAGTTCATTCGGGAACAAGAGGACGAAATGATACGCAAGTATCCTAACCTGTTCAGGAATGTTGCCAGTACGTCTTAATTTTCGGGACGAAAATTCCTGTAATAGGGGGATGATGTGACAACCCGGAAAAAAATTTCGTTAAAAATATATATATATTTGATATTATAATAATAATAATGATATTATTATTACTATTATTAATAATAACAATAATATAATAATAATAATAGTAATAATAATAATAATAATAATAATAATGTTGTTATTAATAATTTATAAAAGTTTATTGAACTTTTAAATATTTAAAACTTAAAATGAGAAGTTAAGGGGGTGATTTTCTAATTCATGAAACTTGTTTTAAAAACTTTGAACATAAAATAATAAACCTTGTAAACCTCAGGGACTAGAAGTGTAATTTCTAAAAAAACCCAACCCCCCACTGTTCCCGTCGACCCTATGGCCCGACCGGTCTCCGGCGACCTCCGGCGACCCCCAAACGATCACATTTAATCGATTTTGACTCAATCAAAAGCTCCCGACACATTAAAGTGGGAGTTTCGAACTCTTACCCCACACCAATTTGAATATTGTAGGTGCGATTACCACTTTCGACCGACCATTCACTTAATCGGCCACTTTCCAACCATTATCGCGCATTACACCCATTAACGATTAAATTAACTCTGCACTAACGAATGTTAAATCCTATATAAACTTCCATCACGATCAGTTTGATCTATAGACACACAAACATATCGATTTGGTCACCTCACCAAGCCGCGACCTGCAACTTACTGTTCTTCATCATTTCGAACTCGAAACAGGTAATTGAAACTACCTATACACTCGATTTCTCATAAGGAATAAAAGCCCTATGGTTTCCATCGTTAACAACATCAAATTGGGCTTCAATTTGATCGAAACAGAATTAGGGTTCTTGGTGGATTGGGGGAAAGGCTTGGGTTGTGTTTAAAAGAAAAGGAAACCGAGAACTCTCGCGGCTGTATGCCTTGGTTCACTGGTTTGGGTGTGGGAGTGTGTGTGTGGTCGCGGGTTCGAACCCGACCACCAACATCTATTTTTTTAAAAGCCTTTTACACTTTTTAAAAATACAGAAAAATTCCTAAAAATTATAAAAGTAATTTTTATAAACTCTGTTTATTCTAAAGGTTATTAAATTATTTTCTGGAAATTTATTTCTTTAAATACCTTATTTAATTATTTATTTATATAATTATTACAAATGTTATAAATAGTTACTTTTATAAAAATGGATTTTAAATGATGATTTAAATCATCAAGTTATTAATGAAGATTATATTATTTTAATTATGGATTTATTATGATAAATGAAGGAATTATATTTAATAAATTTCACAAATTATTTACAAATACAAAATATTATCATTATAATTATGATCATGCCATTGTTATTATTAATATCAATATTGGTAAATTTTTAATACATGGTGTTATTGGTATATCAAATCGTGCGCGTCAAACCGAACCGACCCGAATCCGACCAAATATATTTATTCGCGTTGAACACATTTTAAAAACTTAATTACAATTAATAATAGGTGTTGATCGTGTTTGATCGTGCATTGCCTTATTCTTTGAAGTTCTTGTTCATTTTATTAAATCAATTCAAGGTGAGTTTACAGTCCCATTTTTACTTATATACTCTTTTGGGGGAGAGAAACATGTTGTTTTCATAAACGTTACGTTACATTGGATTTTTGTAATACTGCATATACTTGATACTATGGTGTTATACTTGCCCAACGGATCGTTAATATGGACTTAGGGAGGTAATTGTTAGTAGTACTACTGGGATTGACATACCCCACCCGGGCTAGTCGCGCTAGCACAACGTTCGTCAAACGGGTGAACGGTTAGCCTAATTACAAGTGTTGTGGTGTGTGATCCACATCCGGGCCTGTTTTATTATTTGATTACATGTCAGCTCGGCCGCGACTTCATACACATAGTGATCATTATAGACTAGCTACCCATTATATGCTTTTAATTACAAAATCCGGGAATTTCATTATACTTGACGGATTACATAATCCGGGAATTTCATTATACTTGACGGATTACATAATCCGGGAATTTCATTATACTTGACGGATTACAAAATCCGGGAATTTCATTATACTTGACGGTAGGGGTGTTCATGGTTCGGTTTCAAACCGCGAAACCGTCCAAACCGGTCTTCGGTTTGATTTTACGGTTGGTTTTTTTCTAAACTTTCAGTTGGTTGGTTTCAAAATTTTCAAACCGTTGTGAACGGTTTGGTTTATGGTTTGTACCAAAAACCGGTCGTAAAAAACCGGACCGAACCGTATATCAATATACACACATATATCTGTGTATATATATGTATATTTATACATAACTATTAATTCAAGGTTAAAGACTTAAACCCTCATAAATGTTTATATTTTTAGTTTGGGCTTTGAGAGTTTAGGTTGCCATATTTTTATTTGACAAAATTGAAGCCCAAATAAATCTCTTGATTTTGAAAGCCTTTTAAGTCCTAAACACCAATTTGTAGTATTCATGCCCATATAGTTGGATAGTTTATTTTTAATTATTTTGGACAGCGTATTAGCTGCTTATTTTAGGCAGGTTAATGGTTGCATTTTGGCAGTTTGTACACAGGTTTGGAGCTGCGTTTTGGCATGTTTTAGGACCTATTTAAGGCCGCATTTTGGCAGGATTTTGGATCAGTTTAAGGCTGCATTTTGATAGTTTTTTGGGCTGTTTTTGACAGCTCAAAGACTTAGCTTAAATGGGCCTAAAAAAGCCCAAACCGTGAAACCAAACCGGAACCAAACCGGTTGCAATGGTTCGGTTTGGTTTGGTTTTTACTTTTGATTGGTTCGGTTTTAGTTTTAAGTGATAAAAAACCGTTAGTAACGGTTCGGTTACGGTTTGATCTAAAAACCATGAAAACCGGACCGTGAACACCCCTACTTGACGGATTACATAATCCGGGAATTTCATTATACTTGACGGATTACATAATCCGGGAATTTCATTATACTTGACGGATTACATAATCCGTGAATTTCATTATACTTGACGGATTACAAAATCTGGGGATTTCATTATCTTGACGGATTACATAATCCGGGAATTTCATTATACTTGACGGATTACAAAATCCGGGGATTTCATTATACTTGACGGATTACATAATCCGAGAATTTCATTATACTTATCGGATTACATAATCCGGGGATTTCATTACTGATACTTATCGGATTACATAATCCGGGGATTTCAATACTGATACTTATCGGATTACATAATCCGGGGATTTCATTACTGATACTTACTGTTTCTGATAAACCTGTGAACTTACCAGTCTTGTACTGAGATTTTTGCATGTTTTCTCTCAGGACATTGATGTGGCACGTCTAGGAGCACATCATCCACTGCATGTCATTCCGCGATTCATCTCAAACTGATTTTATTTGCATTTACTTTACATAAATTGGATTGGGCGCGTGTTTGCGTGTTCCAAAACTATTGTTAAATGTTTTCCTGTTTTATCTTCCGCACTACTTAAATATATTTGGTTTGTTTCATTAAAATTAAGTAACTTATATGATTTGTAATTATCGAGTCGTTTGGTGTAACTGATGCTTATCTGAGATCCTGGTTATGTCACACGCCTGACGGTAAAACCCCGTACGTGGAAAATGAGGGTGTGACACATAGTGACTTGTTATAGGCTAGCTACCTACTTATATGCTTTGATTACTGAATCTGGATTTCATTACTATTACTTACTATTTTTCGATAAACATGTGAACTCACCAGTCTTTGTACTGATCTTAGCATGTTTTCTCTCAGGTCAGTGATTTGGCACGTTTAGGAGCACAACATCTACATTTCATGTTTCTGTTTTACTTTAAACTGGTTTTCTGGGTTATTTATTTACATTTACATTTACTTAAACTGATTTTGGCTCTTGTTGCGCAGTTTTAACAATGATTTAAATGTTTTCTAAATTCGCTTCCGCAATACTTAAACATGATTGGTTTGTTTTACTATTATTAAGTAACTTATATGTTTTGTAATATCGACTCGTTTGGTGTAACTGATGCTTATCTAAGATCCTGGTTATTTCACACGCCTGACGGTAAAACTCCGTTAGTGGATTTTGAGGGTGTGACAATAATATTGTACTCGTTTTAAAGAAAAAAAACCTTGTTTTTTAGGTGTAATCTTTTGTAAAAAATAATGTCGTACACAAAAATTATGCACACAAAAAAATGGGAAGCTTGTAACAAGGTTGACAAAATGGTTATTCTTCAAATAATACTTGTACAAACTTGTTTTTATAATTTGATGTCAACATTGATTAAAAAGTTTAATTGTTAAAATCATTTCTTACACCTTTTATCGATAAATGCATTTTATTTAAACCTTTAGTAGATTTGAAGACCCAAAAACTAAATACATCTTTATTCTTTCTGTTTTTGTGAGGGACTTATTTTATTTGTATGAGTACTGTTATTGTTAAGCCCTTGTGTACGGCCCAAATATCTTTGCAACACTGACTCAATGACGGGCCCATATTTCTAGCAATTACCAGCCAATCCAAAACTTAAAGTCACTTTTTGTTATCCAACTGACTAACTAGTTTTACCCACTGCGCTTCCTGGCGAGTCAATTACGATTAAGCTTTTCTTGTGCAATACGAAGTAGGAGTTTGACCGTTATCAGTTCGACTTTTCAAAATCACAAAATCAAAAACCAATGTTGGTTTCGATAATACCAAAAAAAATATTACTCGCTCTAGCGCACGAAACCTCAACAATAACATCATAAGCAATACCTAAACTTTAATGTCACTCATAGGCAGTTGGGTTCGTCATGGTATCTCAACAATAACGTCACTTGTTCTAGCGTACGAGACCAAAAGTTTATTTAGTTTTTAATACATGCATAAATAAAATCTAATATAAAATTTCGCATTGTGTAAAATATTAAATATTAGAAAAGAAATCATAATAATTGGCTAGGCGAAAAACTTAAACATAAAGAAATTATGTGGCCAATTTTAAAAGCCAAAAAGTTCCTTATAGCAACAAAAGTTGCTTTTTAATATATGTATAATTGAATAATTATTTATTGTCACATATCTAATCTAATTAAACAAAATGGTTATAGTCATATAATTATTTTCTAGTATATTCATAGTTATGATTTAGTAAACAGTGTATTAAATTTGTTGAATAAAAGTTGCTAGTATATTTGCTAGTTTAGTAATCCGTGTATTAAATCCGTTGAATAAAAATATTAAATTAACAGTTATGATTTATATTTAGATATTATAAAATAGTTTTTATATAAAATATGATTAAAATTACTTATAATTAACTATTTTAGATAATATAATAAATAGGAATATTTTTCCAAACTTCCTTCTTTAAAAATCATTTACTTTAAAAAATTTTTTTAATACTCTGAATTTTTTAAAATACTTTTTTAGTAATTTTATTTTTTAAAAGTTCTTTATATTAAAAAACTTTAGATTTTATAACCTTTTGGTTTTAGAACAAATTTGTTTTCTAAATAAAAAGAAGTATTTTTAATATATCAAAAAATCTGTTTTATAATTTGCAAAGTATATAAATAATCATTAGCATTTAATGTGTAATTAAGTTGTTAACTTTTATTCCAACACGTCTACATATACTAGGTGAATAGTAGGTGGATAGTATAGAAACATGACACGTGACATAGAAGTTTTGATTTATTAGTATAGATCTCTATCTAGGGTTCACCTCATATTGTCTACATGTATTCACCACAATAAATTTAGAGAAAACTTCGCTTTTGCTCCCTGTGGTTTGGTCCAAGTAACGGTTTTCCTCCAAAGGTTTCAAAATTACGATTGTAGTCCCTGTGGTTTTAAATTTGTCACAGTTAACGCCAACCAGCTAACACCGTCAAATATTTCTGTTAAAATCAAGGGCATTTAAGTCACTTTATATAAAGGGACTAATAATGTAATTTGTTTAACTTGTAGGGACTGTTTTTAATAAATTACTTTATTATTATTGTAAAGTAATTAAAACCCAATCCAACTCCTTCCCCTTTAACATTGACATATTTTGCATCACCACCACTTCCGGCCACCCACCACCGCACCGTCGGCCATCCACCGCCCTAACACTCTCCTACTTATCTATTTGACCTCAACTCTAACCCACCCCTTAAACCGAATATGATAATCATCATCCTTCATCTTCGTCCAACGACGAAACCCTAGATCTGAGTTCGCTGGAGGAGCTGCAGCTATGTGGTTAGGGTTCGCGGGAGGGACGAAGGGTTTGAAACCCTACAGGGGCCACCCTTTTAGGGCTCGATTCATTGCCCAGGACTCGAATACTACTCAGGTTGGGAGGTTAGGACTTCGATTAAAACGAAGGTGAACGCAATGGTGGTCTCGATTTTGGACAAATTGGTCCATCTTCATCTTTAGTGGTGGTTAGGGGGTCTTTGATTTAGGATAGATCTGCTCGTCTTTAATGGTGTTTAGGGATTGAAACCAATGGTGGTTGTGGTGGTGCAATGGCAAAGAAGCTGTGAACGATGGTGGTGACAGATGGTTATGGTGGTCGTCTAGTTATGATTTCGCAGGTGGTTGTGGTGGGTAGTGGTTGTTGTGGGTGGGTGGTGGTGGTTACAGTGGGTGGTGGTGGTTACAGTGGGTGGGTGGTGGTAGATCAAGGTGAACGATGTGGGATGATGATGATGATGTAGTGATAGTTAGATGATGAATGATAATTTGATTATTTTGTTTAAATGACACATAATTATTGGTGAATAAAAATTAGTCATTTTTATGTAAAATGACCTAAATACACTTGTTTTTAACAGAAATATTTAACGGTCTTAGTTGGTTTGCGTTAAAAGAGACAAATTTAAAACCATAGGGAGTAAAATCGCAATTTTGAAACCTTTGGAGGCAAACCGTTACTTGGACCAAATCACATGGAGTAAAAGCGAAGTTTACTCATGAATTTATAAATTTTGGTAATTTTTTTCAAATTAGTTTACTTAATAAATTACTAATTATTATTTACTACTATATTAATTAACTAATTAAGTTCTTTCTATATATAAATAAATCATTTCACTAAAAATACTTTGATAACTCTTATTTTTTTAAATAATTTTAATTTTAGATAATCATTATTAAAAACTAAAATACTTTAAAAGGTATATAAAGAGTTTTTATGGATATTTATGAATAATATTTATTTTTCTATATTATTTTTATAACTTAAATATGTTTGTCATATATAAGAATATCATTGATACGCCCGCCCGCCCGCCCGCCCGCCCGCACGCCCGCCCGCCCGCACGCAAGCACGCAGGCAGGCACGCACGCACGCACGCACGCAGGCACACACGCAGGCAGGCACGCACGCAGGCACGCAGGCAAGCACGCAGGCACGCAGGCACGCACACGCGCGCCCACACTTTGTATATATATAATGATACTATTCCAACAAAAAAATAATGATTTTGATTGATCTTCCAAAGTTAACACGATTATCGTAATAATAGATCGTTAACATTTGATCCTTGCCCTATATATACATATATATATATATATGTATATATGTATATATGTATATATATATATCTATAACCTCTAATAAATCAAGGTTTCTTTTGCCACTTGTCATTATCTTAATTCATGTTTTTGCCACTTGTCATTTTTTTAGAGATTCACAAATCAATTTTCCCTCCAAAAGGGTGTTATAGTAATTTAAATTCTCATACAAGTTTCTCTCTCTTATTAAAAATAAATTTTATAATTACTATGTTTCTCTCTCTTATCTATTTTTAAGTCAAACTATCTTTTTATAAAATAGATTTTATTAAAGAATTTAAAAATAACATCTTTTAATTAAAATCTAAATAACAAAAAACTAAAGTTTATATAATATGAAATTTTCTAAATCATTAAATATTTTTAAACAAAATATTTTAAAATCATTGTGTTTTAAAAAAAATTATAAACAGGTGAAATATTTTAAAACAATTCTATTAAAACAAGCAGAATAATTACAAATCATATTTTTTTAAAAACAAGATTTTTATAAAAAATATTTTTTTATAAAATTTTTTAAAACGAATGTTTAAAAACAAAACTATTTACACAAGAGAGTTAAAAAATGGTATAATTATTTTATTTTTTGAACTATTACCTATATATAATTTTAATTATATTTTATATTAAAATATTATACTATAATTATTCATGTTAATTTTACATATATATTTTATATTAAAATTTAATCCGTTTATTTAATAATTGTTTAGCTTATCTATCTATCTATAAAAAAACTAAAATAAGTGTGAAACAATTATAGATCTCATTATACTTACTTTTTTATTTCTGTATATTATTATAATAATATTGAAATAATAATATTACTCATACTATTTTCAAATTAAAAAATATATAATTTAAAAAATTAAAAACCTATTGTTTATTAAAAACACACTTTTTAAAAAAAATTATAAAATATAGAATACAACGAATTTTTTAAAAAAATCATTTTTCTTAAAACAATATATTTAAAAATCACAATTTTTATAAAATAAAAGTTTAAGAAAAATACATTAGTGTTTATTTACTTAAAATATCTATTTATACGTAGTTATAATCATATTTTATTTTCAAGCATGATTTTATAATACATAATTTTTTATTAATAATAATTTAATATTATATTTATTCAATCCGTGTATTACACGGGGACCAACCTATAATATATATTTCAAACCGTATAACACTTGAGTATCTAATCTAGTAGAAATAGGAAATAAAGACCCTGTAAAGTTTCTATTTTACTTCCACTTCCGATTCGTATGCATCCGGAATCGACATTTAGTTATCTAATGACTAACAATACAATGAAACTAAGGGTGTAAATAGCTAAACTACTCGTATTTTCAACTTGCTAAGAGCCCCAATTGAGTTAAGCTTAAACGAGGTTAAGCTTATATTACATCTCATTTAATAAACAAATTCGAGCTGAACATATTAATCCTCAACGGGATCGTGTGGCTAAACTAGCTTAAACGAGTCTTTAGTTATATAACTTTTATTAAATGTATATGCTACATACATACACATATACATATATATATATATATATAATTATGTTAAAATAGTTAATTATTATCTAATATATATCTTATATATAAAAATAACTATAAATATTTTTCCAATAATTGAATATAATAAATAATAAACTAGCCAGCCCGAGCTATAATTAGAAGGGGCCTACTAAAGAGACGCCCTTTAGGATATTCAGACGTCCTGCTTACGGGCCGTAAGGCTCTTCACGGGCCGTATGGTCTGTCGGTAGTCAAATCAGTCATTCAAAAACGTAATTCAAAAACGTAACGGCCCGTGAATATGATCACGGTCGTATTTATTCACGGCCCGTGAACGTCTTCACAGCCCGTTTGGCATTCATCTTACGGGCCGTGAACTTCTTTACGGGTCCTAGTTTCACCTTTAATAATTTGACGAGATATATTATTCCTCGTTTTTCGTGTAATTTTGTATTTATTACGTTATTTGATATGAGGTAATATTCCTCGATAGTCGTGTAAATTTGTATTTATTACATTATTTGATATGACGTAATATTCCTCGATATTCGTGTTAATTATGTGACGAGATGCAATATTCCATTTCAACTACTATATAAATGTTAGTTTATAAATTCATTTCATAATTCAAATTTCTACGATATAAATTCATTTCATTTCAACTACTACATAAACGCAATATTCCATTTCAAGTACTATATTAACGTTAATATTTAACGTTACGATGTCTTTCTGGGATAGCAACTATTTATTCGGTTCGGAATCTAGCTATTACCCTCAGGAGAGTTACGGTTATTACGATGAGGCTGCTTCAAACTATTTAGGACAGTTCGCGTCCAATTACGGCGGGAATGACGGCGGCGATGACGGGGGTGATAACGGTGGCGATAGCAGCGGGGATAATGACGGTTCTGGTTCCGGTAAAAGAGGTTTATACGGCACGAATCATGTTATAAGATATATCATATTTAATTTTACATTCATTTTACTTTCATTTAGTAATAACTAACTAAAAATATTAAATTGATTAGGTTTTCTCATCTCGTGAAGAATTAGTTGATTGGGCAACTAACGTGGGGCGAGAAAATGGGTTCGTTATTGTCACCAAACGTTCAAAAAGAAATTCGAATGGTTTGGTGGTTAAAATTTGGTTGAAATGTGATCGGGATGGTGTATATAAGGGAGCATCCACTCTAAGAAAAAGTGGCATGAAAAAAACAAACTGTCAATTTGAATTGCAGGGTAAGTACCAGATGCAGAGAGATGGGTGGATTATAGTTGTTGTGGATGATACTCATAACCATGAACCTGATGAACACCTGGAAGGACATGCATACGCAATGAGGCTCACCGAAAATGAGTTTTCTACTGTAAAGAATCTGACCGAGCAAAATATTGACCCTTGAAACATTCTAGGCACGTTGAGGGAACAAAATCCCAATAACGTGTCTGTGTTACGAACCATATATAACGCTCGGGCAAAAATAAAAAAGTCCACCAGAATTGGTGAAACCCCAATGCAGGTTTTTTTTCTATACTACAACAACATCAATATATTTACACCCCTCACATAGATGAACCGACAAATACCGTCGACGGGGTTTTTTTTATACATCCCACATCTCACACATTATGGTGTGCGTAACCACACGTGCTGATGATTGACACAACATACAAAACTAACTTGTATAAAATGCCATTTGTTCAAATGGTTGGTGTGACATCCACCCTGAAATCTTTTTCTGTTGCTCACGCATTCATTGGATTATGAGCGTGAAGCCAACTTCAGATGGGTGTTAGAGCAACTAAAAGCAACGCTGGAAGATAAGTGTATGGAGCCCCGTGTTATACTAACCGACCGAGACCTCGCTCTGATGAATGCGTCAGAAGAACTTTTTACGAGTGCTGTTCGATTACTTTGCAGATGGCATATTTCGGAAAATATTGCTAAACATTGTAAGGCGAGTTTTTCAAATGAAGAGTGGGGTGCTTTTCAGCATGTGTGGTCGGTACTTATTAACTCTGAAACGGAGGACATATACGCTTATAATTACGACCGGCTTTATCGTAGATTGGTGTCCAAACATTCAAGTAAGTTTTCTAGTGTTATTCTTAAAAATATATGTATATTTACATAAAAATAAGTATATTTTTTTAAATAGGAGTGCTGATGTACCTCAAAAATAACTGGTTGGACCCCTACAAAGAGAGATTTGTGTCGGCGTGGATAAATAGAAGTTATAACTTCGGTCAGCACACAACGAACCGAGTTGAGAGCCAACATTCGTTGTTGAAAAGTTACCTGAGAGCAACCAATAGCACCCTGGATAGATTTATTCCTTTTATTAATAATATCTTAGCTACCCAGGAAATTACTATAAAAGAAAGTTTTACCAAAAGCAAAATCATGCTTGTGGTGCAGCATAATCATGAAGTGATTAAATTACTGCGAGGTAACGTTTTTATTGCGGCTTTGGATATGTTAGTTGGTGAGATTAACAGGATAAATTATCTAATTATATCCAAAGAATCATGTGGCTGCCATCTTTTTACCAGCTGTGGTCTTCCGTGTGCTTGTAAATTAAACAATTACTTTCAAACAGGTGAATGTTCTTTTACGTTTTTTATTTTTCATGAAAACTTTTATTATATTTAATTTAATATATTATTTTATAGGTCAATGTATCCCGCTCGATGCCATTGATGTTTTTTGGAGGAAGCTAGATTTTTCACCCGCGTATATTGTACGGGAGGTTCAAGTAGATGTACATAAAGAGATGGAGATGGTGACAAAACATTTACTTGTCCAACCCGAAAATGTGAAAAGATCTTTGATTAATATTTTCAAATCTTTCATTAATTCTTCAAAAACGGATAAAAAACCTCCTAAAGTCCAAACACATACACGGGGTCGTCCAAAAAAAGATAAGCAAAAAGAAACAATATTAGACCCCCCAGACATAGTTCATATGTTCAACCTCGAGAAAATTTGAAGGTCCGCCAACATATTCAAGTTCGGTGGTGAAGTCAAAACAAGGGCCTTTGCAGCGCAGTCAATCCATGTCTTCGAAATCAAGAGCCAAAGATGGATTATCTCAACAGAGTTCCAAGTTTTCATATATCCCGGGCGACGAAGATAAAAACATTTTTTTCCGGTTTAACCGCTGGATTCCATCATCCTTTTTCCCGTATATTTCAGGTGCGGATGATGTTTTAGCGGATGGCAATTCTGGTTTTCGTGCTATAGCACTCGCACTGGGATATGGTGAAAATCACTGGCGTTTTATTCGTACGGAACTTATAGCTGAGTTGGATGAAAACAGACATAGGTACGCTGCGATGTTTCCTGATATAAACGAAATAAGGGAATCATTAAACTGGAACGGGTTTGGTGCGGCTCCCCACAAAAATTGGTTTTACACCCACGAGGAGACGCAGGATCCTCGTCAGAATAAAAACGAGGATCCTGCGTCTCCTTGTGGGTGTAAAACCCAATAGTCACCGCCCACTGAGCGAGGGTGAACTCGTACCTACCGCTCCCCAGCATAAATCGAACCGCTATGTGCTCGCGGGGGTCCTCATCCTCAGTGGCGGGAGTGAACACAAACGTAGACAAAAACTGCAACGTCAGCTCCCGGTAGCCCATCCTCGATCCCAAATCAAACATCCGCCTCCACGGCGTCTCTCCGTCCAGCCCAACGATATCCTGGGCACGTGCTATGTCTCCGACCTCCTCTAGCACGTCCCAGTCGATGGTGCGTGTCCCCTTCAGGGGACGTCCAATCAGCTTCCACAGCTTAAGCCGTGGCTGTGTCTCCCTCGGAAAACGAAGATCAGGGTGTGGGTCCAGAAAGTCACCCTGACCCTCGGGCTCAGTCTCCGGACGTGTACGTTTGCGGGGCGGCATAATCTGCAAAAAAAAATTAAATTCACAAGAACAACAAAAAGGGTTATGCCCCGTGAAGCTGACTCACGGCCCGTAACCCTCTGAATTTTCAAAGGGTTACGGCCCATGAAAGGAAGTCATGGCCCGTAACCCTTTGAAAATTCAAACGGTTACGGCCCGTGACACCTGTTCACGGCCCGTAACCCCCCAATATTTCAGATTTTTCAGATTTTTGAAATAAAATTTTAATATATTTAAACGATAAATACACAAAAATAAAATACGAATTTGCATACGTACCGTAGTAAGGAGTCGGCGGTATGAAAATGATGAAAATACGGAGGTCGTGACAGAGTAAATCGTATGTGTGTTTAGGGGGCGTAAATGAACAAATGAGCCGTGAGGTCCTATATATTATTCGGCCTCACGGTCGTGACGGTCCTCACGGCCCGTTACATATTTGCCAAACGGCCCGTGACAATTCTCACGGCCCGTGAGACTTTGTAATTTTTAAAAATCAACCGTTGACACTACACGGCCCGTATGGTGACAATGAAACGGCCCGTAAAGTCCCTCACGGGCCGTATAATAATTTTTTAAGTCTATAAATTCAACCACATCACACAATCAATTCACACAAATTTACTCAATACCCAAACGATGAATGCTACAAGTGATCAAAATCCGTGGACGGATGAAGAGGAGGTCACTTTAGTAAGATCTTGTATCGAAAATTCAGGGACTATCCCTCCAAATTCAATATTTTGGAACCGTGTTTCAACTCGTTTTCATCAAATTCTCAAACGTGAAGAATATCGCACCACTCGTGAACTTAGCAACAAGTGGTCTGACTTGAGAAGGAAGGTCACGACATTTCACCAGCTCTACAAAGACGTTTACAAAAATCGAAATACGTTATGGAATGATACGGATATTATGACAAGAACTCAAGAAAGATATCGGGAGAATTTTGAAATTTCTTTTAACCATTTTGCGGCTTGGATCTTTTATAAAGATCAAGAAGATTAAAAATTATGTGTTTTATTTTTGTGTGATAATAACGGTTTATTGTTTTTAATAAAGTGTACTAATAAACGTTTATGTTTTAATAAAATATTTAATTACTGTTCTACGTTACACGTCTACAATACAGTTCGTCTGCCATAAATCTTCGGAATCTAAAGCAAGCATCCTGTAAGCTAACCTCTTGCCACTCTAAAGATCTATTTTGAACCAACCTACGCAATAACATACAAATTACAACTCCCGAATCTCGACCAATATGACCGGCGTTAGGAGGCCAAACGGTTTCACCCGATACCACCAATTCTTCGATTTCTTCTTGTCCGGAGTGCTGCCAATATTGTATACGTGACAGAAAATGTAAAAAGTACGATTCGAATTGTATGAAAATCGTTCGGGCATTACGATGAATGCACCATGAATCATCACACGTATTTGGTCGGCATTCGTATGGAGAATATATATGAACTTGTAGTGAGTTCATAGAAATCTTAAAAAGATACCAATTTTCTTCGTCATCAATTATTGGTACGTAAACCTACAAAACAATTTAATTCACGGTTATAAATTTATGATTTTTATTGTAAAACATGAAAACAGTATTACCGTATCAACTTCCCATAACGCGGGATATAGATAGTCACTCCCGTCTCCATATTCGTTACCATTAACGGACCCCAAGTATATTAAGTTAAACCACTCAAATGGGAGAATCGTCCAACGATCACTACCCGGCAACTCTTCGGTTCTACGTATTTCTTCGTATCTCCATATTGTGAGTCTATTTGTCCACGCCCAAACATGCTATAAAATAACAACTTTTTTAATTGTTAGAATTTTAAAATAAAATAAAATATACAAAAAAAACTTTAAATCATACCTCTGTACCTAAAGACACGTTTCCGAGTAATTCACGCCAAAATTGTAACGGAATATCGGAATGACCCATGTAATACACTCTACATGTTTGGGAATCACCGTTACGTATAAAGTGAATAACATTCTGAGACCAGTTCCTCCCGTTCTGCCAATTATGGTTATCTATTGGATCCGGAATACTTTCCACAATATCTCGTGAGTTTGAAGAGGACTCATTTTGACGTCTTCTACTACCTCCACGAGAAGACATTTTAACTGTTTTGTTCCTCACTAACCGTATATAACAAGTCATATATATAACGGTTTATATAGAATCTTAAATCGAATCAAGGAATAACACGTCGCGTCACATAATTATAAAATTTAAAAGTGCACGCAAATCGAGGAAAGCGAATTCTCAGAAGGACAACTACGGCCCGTGACGGGCCTCACGGGCCGTTATGGAGCTTGTTAACGGGCCGTGGGTGTGGACATTTACGGGCCGTTTGTTCCTACACGGGCCATGAGTAGATGTAGTTGTGAAAATTAAATTTCAAACACCTCACGGCTCGTGAGGCCCTTCACGGGCCGTGAAAAAAGTCAAAGGGCGTCCGGGTATCACCTGACAGGACGTGCAATTAGCTATGGCCAATTAGAAATAGAGCTTTAACAAGACCAGACTTGAGCAAACTGTCTTTAGTCAAGCATCCTAATAAGAAAACCCAATGTAGACGGACCTAATACATCTTGTCCTTTATTCCATCCTTTTCTACTATTTTGTGTTCTCCATCTTCATTCATCATCAAACTAATCTAATTTCTAGAGTGCTGACGTCATGTCTACGAATTCTTTTTCTTGCCATCTTTCGTGCCAGATTGTCATCATCTTAAATAGTTGCTTTCAAGGAAATTGTTGATTAGTAAAGTTCACGTATTACCATATTTATTCATAACTATAATATATAATTAATAAATAAACAATATATTGCTGTATCTTAAAGATTTTTCAAAGTGACAGATATATCTGTTAATACTCCCATATTTGACTATTACTTTTTATGTTTATTAAAGTAGTTAGCAGCTTCTGTACACTTATAAGAACTCTATTAATGTATTAAAAAAAATGTAACAACTTACGTCATAATGTACAAGAAATAGTCTCCTTGAAAATCTATTATGTGGAAGAGTTGATTAACTTCATTATCAAATTTTCTTTTTATGAACAATGCTTTCTTTTAAAGAGTATACTCGATCGATCAGTTAATCATGCACTCATTCCTTTATAAATTTCATTGAATGAAATTATAAAATTTTAAATCCATATATGTTCTTTGTTGTTGAAAAACTTAAGACCTTTAAATTGTTCAATATACCATCATCAATAAAAGAATTTTTTAGCCTACGTGGTAGCAAATTTTGAGTACACCTAATACATAAAACGAAATAATCTTTTATAATAAAAATCAAAATAAATTATTTATTTTTATACCTTTTAATTGTTTCACACCATCATCAGTAAAAATAGTGTCACTGGTTTTGTTTTCTTTCTACTGCATGCCATAATATTTCCATACAGGTATCATATGTTAAGTCTTTTAAACACTTCCTCCATGCAATGAACATGCATGAATTTTCAGTCTACATGTAATCACAAAGTGTTCATCATATGCTTTAGGCGTACGCAATGGATTCTATATATAAGAGGTAATTAACAGAGTAAATTTAAGAAGCTAATTTACCACCTAGCTATTTGACAAGTCAATTTTTTAACCATTCTGGAGGTGCAGATAGATACTGACATGTTCCCTGAGGTTGATAGCACCTGAAATTAAGTATGCATGGGTCATCTATTTTTACCATTTTTTTGGTATCTATCTTTAGTGATTGTTGCACATATACAATCAACGAGGTACAAAAGATACCGATATGACGAAAAACTGGTTGGTCTCGAAACTACTAAACTTGCAGATGCTGCTAGCTTCACTAAGGGTGTGTGTTATGACGAGTTTTCACTACACTTGGGAGCCGGGAGTGGATCAGTAATTTTTTCTACGGGGTCTTTTTTTTTTTTGTTTTCTAAGTGTATCTTGACCAGATGTCTGAATTTTCAGGTATGGATTAGGTTGAGTCGGGTCTAGTCATACAATAAAATTCAAGAATTATAAAATAAGTAACAAAATATGATTTTGTTAAAGAATGATAAAATAAATTACATTTTTTAACTTTTTGTATACAAGTTCTCATATTTTGAAACAACCGGTTAACTAAAATAATAGAAAACATAAAAAGAAAAAAATTTAAAAGCCATATGCAGCACTTAAATCTTAAGGAATTGAAAACACTCATATGTAATTAAACAAATGGCGACCGGGTTTATACCGTTAAACGAAACTTATAATAATTACGGCTTTTATATATAATCAAATTAATAACAAAATATGGAGTAACTCGAATGTACAGTGTTAAATTAAAACAGACTATATTTGGCTCGATTCTTTTCTAAACAATTTATGATGAAAAGTAGACTGCCTCAAATATACATGAAAATCACGTGCGGTGGCGTCTTATACGACATAATAAAGTGTAGATTAGAGTTAATTTTAATTTTACGCCCTAAGGTTTGACTAAATTAATAATTTTCCTTCAAAATATTAAAAACATCAGTCTACCTTCAAAAGTTTCATGTGTTGTTTTAATTTTACTACTAAAGTTTTATTATTTTATAAATATAGATTAATTCAGATTTATACTATCAAATAAAGATGTATTATATTTTAATTGACATGTTTAGCCCATTTGTTCTCCACGTTAACTTCAATGCAGTTCTAATATCCATTTTATTAATTTTGAAATCATGTTTAGTTGTGGCCTTCACGATTTCATATCACCTGATTTGAATTTCAACAAACAATAATTACCATAAAGGTCATAAAGAGAGCAAAACCACAAAAAGGAAATTCAACGGTAAACATAGAAATTTACAAAGTGTACTACTCACTTCACTACTTTTTCAAATAATTTATGATGAAAAGTAGAACGATTCAAAACATACATAAAAAAACATATGCGATGACATCTTATACGACATCATAAAGTATAGATCAGAGTTAATTTTATTTTTGTTTCCCAAGTGTTGATTAAAGTAAAAATTTTCTTTTAAAAAATTAAAAACATCAATTTGCGTCCAAAAGTTTCATATGTTTTTTCAATTCCATTACAAAATTTTTATTATTTTTGTAAAATTTATGAGAAATCTTCAATACAAAACCCAAAATAAGTGAGAGTCTCGGTATATATACCGATTCGTCTCTACAAATACACCCAAAGAGATTCACCCAAATGTGGGGAACTCAGTACAAGAGCAAGAATGCAGCAGATATCCAAGAGGACTGCACTGATTAAGTGCAGCGATGAAGAAGAAGAAGCTGCCCGATCGAAGAACATGCAGCGATGAAGAAGAAGAAGCTGCCCGATCGAAGAACATGCAGCGATGAAGAAGAAGAAGCTGCCCGATCGAAGAATAAGCTGCCGAAGAGCAAGCTGTCGATGAACAAGAACCCGATCGAAGAAGCGGCCGATCGAAGAAGAAGGAGCCCCGATAGAAGGAGCGGCTTTCTGTTTTTTGTATATGTCGAATGGGGTTGTCAAAACCCTAAAACCGAGTGAGAGTTTATAATCTCACCAAGATACACTCAGCCCCTTCAACCTTGTGATTTGTCACCTTTAGCCCTTGCTATATCCTGCAATGATAATTAGACATAAAACTAGAAATGGAAATAGAGATAACGACATGTTACAGATGAATTGATTCAATAATTTTAACAACCCCCCTCAATTCAAACTGTAAACATGTCAATCAGGCCTAGTTTTTGACATAGCGACTCGTGTTGCGCGATAGCCAATCCTTTTGTAAAAATATCTGCAACTTGATTAGCAGATTTAATTTGCTCTGTTTTAAAGATTCCAGCACTAATTTTTTCTCTAAGAAAATGAAGATCCAATTCAAAATGCTTAGTTCTTTCATGAAAAACAGGGTTTGCTGCAATAGATATTGCAGCATTATTATCACAAAACATTGGGACAGGTAGCTTAAGATTGATGTTTAATTCCTTAAATAAATTGATGATCCACATGACTTCACAAGCAACAGAGCACATTGCCCTGTATTCTGCTTCAGCAGAAGAGCGGGAAACAGTGCTTTGTTTCTTGCTTTTCCAAGAAACAAGAGAGTTACCTAAGAACACGCAATAACCAGAAACAGACCTTCGTGATTCTAAACACTTACCCTAATCGGAATCAACAAAGGAAACTAATTCAAAAGAATCATTCTTCGAGAAAGAAAGACCTTTACCAGGAGACTGCTTTAGGTATCTAAGTAATCTAAAAGCAATGTCAAGATGCGTTTTGGTTGGAGCATGCATAAACTGGCTCAGGAATTGAACAGCATAGGAAATATCAGGTCTGGTTAATGACAAATAAATCAATTTTCCAATCAATTTTTTGATACATGGACATGTTGGACAAAGGGGAGTCCTCTGACTTACATTTTGAAGAAACAAGGAAGGTTTGTTCAATTGGGGTACCAACGGGTTTACATCCAAGATAACCAAACTCGGATAGTAAGTCCAAACAGTATTTTCTTTGTGAAAGATTAATACCCTTGTCTGTATATATAACCTCAATCCCCAAAAAGTATTTTAATTTACCTAGATCTTTTATCATGAAACTCGAACTTAAAATCTTTTTTACTTTTGATATTTCATGATTGTCATTTCCAGTTATCACGATATCATCCACATATACAAGTAAGGCAATAAACAAGGATCCATTTTGCTTAACAAACAAGGAATGGTCACATAAACTTTGTTTAAAGCCATTTTTAAGTAAAACACCAGTGAGTTTTTCATTCCATTTTCTGGATGCTTGTTTCAAACCATATAAAGACTTAACCAGCTTACACACTCTAGTATCAGATTTCGAGTAATATCCCTCAGGCAAAGTCATGTACACATCTTCAGTAATGTCACCATACAAAAAAGCATTGTTAATATCTAACTGAAACAATGACCATCCATTTTGAACAGCAAGACTGATTATGCATCTAACCGTTACCATTTTAACTACAGGAGAGAATGTTTCGTCAAAATCAATACCCTCCTTTTGATTATATCCTTTAGCTACTAATCTGGCTTTATACCTATCTATTTCACCATTTGACTTATATTTGATTTTATACACCCATTTACATCCTATGGGTTTTCTACCCGGTGGTAGATCAACGACAACCCAAGTATTATTTTTATGCAAGGCTTCCATTTCAATATTCATAGCGTCTATCCAGTTCTTATCCTTGGACGCCTCGTAATAACTTTGGGGTTCAATGGTCTTATTTAAGTTAGTAGCAAAGCAAAAATTTTCAGGAGATAAGTAGGGCATAATTAACAACTTTTTCTATGCCATATTTTACCTTCCCCTCAACTACATAATCAGAAAATTTTTTTGGTAAAGACCCTGTTCTAGTTGACCTTCTTGATGCATGATTTTGGGTATTTTGCCCCTCAGAATGGTTAGTCTCATCATTAGGTACTGAGGAAGTGTCAGCCGTGACGTGACCCTCACATGTATCAGCGCTTGGCTGCTGAAGATTAGCTTCAGCCTCGCCAAAAATGCTGCTACTTGTGTTATCAGGTTGCTGATCCTCACTGGCAGAACCTTGAGACTTATCCCTCTCCTCATCATAGGGGACTTTGTCATTAAAGATTTCATATGGCTCCTCATTAAAGAAATTCAAGTGATTCAACTCAGGTGAGGACTGACAATCGGAATCAATTATAGTTGTTTCTTTAAAAGGAAATGTATTTTCATAGAATTTTACATCTCGTGAGAAAAATGTAGTTTTTGTTTCAAGATTCCAAAGTTTGTAACCCTTTTTTAAGTTTGAATACCCAATTAAAACACATTTGTCAGCCCTACTGGAGAATTTATTAGTGTTATTCAAAACTGTACTAAAACAGAGGCAGCCAAAGTTTCTTAAATGATCTAGAGAGGGTTTAAAACCAAACATCATTTCATAGGGACTCTTTCCTGATAGTATAGATGAGGGGGTCCTGTTTATTAAATAAGTGGCAGTTAGAATGCATTCAGACCAGAAATTAAGAGGAACACCTCCTTGAAACAACAAAGCACGAGCAACATTTAATAAATGCCTATGTTTCCTTTCAGCAATCCCATTTTGTTGTGGGGTATGCGTACAAGATGTTTGATGTAAGATTCCTTTAGATTCAAAAAAACTTGATAATTGATTATTCACGAATTCAGTGCCGTTGTCACTTCTAAAAACTTTGATTGTTTTATTAAACTGATTTTCAATCAGATGGCAGTAAGCTGTTATGCTTTGGAAAGTCTCATCCTTTGTTTTTTGAAGGTAGCACCAGACTGTTCGTGAGTAATCATCAACAATTGTAAGAAAATATTTATATCCTTCTTTACTGGTGATCTTGTACGGACCCCACAGATCAAGATGAACAAGTTCACCTATAAATTTTGATTTGTGGTTACTCAAAGGAAATGGGACTCTAGTTTGTTTTGCTTTGTGACATATGTCACAAGGCTGTAATTCCTTTATAGTGTCAATTTTGAAAACATCTTTTAAAACATTTAAAACATTATCAGAAGGATGTCCAAGCCTAGAGTGCCATAGTCTAGCATTTTTTATATTATTATAGCACACATTCATAGATTGACCGTGTTTAGCAAAGAAGTATAAACCACCGGTTTGTTTACCGGTCACCAAGACTCTCTTTGACTTCAAATCCTGAATATGACAACTATCTTCATCAAAACATACTTCTAACTTGTTATCTCTAGCGAGTTTATGAACAGACAACAAATTTACACTGTATTCAGGAACAACGAACACATCAGTTAATATAA
This sequence comes from Flaveria linearis, assembly GCA_024085815.1. Lineage (NCBI taxonomy): Eukaryota > Viridiplantae > Streptophyta > Magnoliopsida > Asterales > Asteraceae > Flaveria > Flaveria linearis. The sequence goes on from CM044012.1 coordinate 43,785,043, forward strand.
CGTTATTTGTCAAATTCAAATTACCAATCTTTATTACTTTGGCAGATGTACCATTAGGGTGACCAACTGTTATGTTTAGATTTGACACATCAACACAGTTGGTAAGGTGTTTATCAGTTTTGGTCATGTGTTGATTAGCCCCTGAATCAACAATCCACCCAATTTCAAAAATATCTTTTGAAATGGACGAACAATTTAAGATGCCAACATTAGAGAGAAAATCATACGAGTTGTCTTTACCTCCAACCCCAGAGGTTTGGGAATCAGTGGGATGCTTTTCACTAAGGATATTCATCAGTTTTGAGACCTGTTCAGGAGTGAAAGACAAGGAGCCAGCAGAAACAGGGCCAGACTTGTTAGCAGGATGTGTTGGGTTATTTGAGTTGAAACCTTTATTAGATTGATTTCCACTTTTCTTTTTATAGTTGGGTGGATAGCCAACAAGTTGATAACATCTTTCTATTGTGTGACCAATTTGATTACAGTGGCTGCACTTGAGATTAGGGTTAGGTCCCTTTCCAACTCTCTTCTTATTATCAAAAGACTGATTTGCCTTAGTAAAAAATGCTACGTTCTGATTTTGTTTTGTCATAGAAGAACCGATAGGACAGATAAAATAATGAGCACACAATCACACGCACAGAGGACGCACAAGGGTCAGAGCCAGGTTTTCACGCCATTACTGTGGCAGATCAAGGATTAACCCAGGGCGTTAAATGCAATCACACAATAAAGATAACCACACAAGTGAATGCACAGAGAATCAAGATAGATATCAATGCAACACAAAAAAAATGCAAAACAGGGGATGGCTCTCCCTGTTGAATATAACCAGTACCGGTACTCCTAACCCGGTCAAAATATGCCTAGACACAACAGTACGTGTAACAGAAAATAATAAAAGAGAGTAGAAGAGATGTCCTCACAGCGGGGTGTACCAAGTTAATGGTATTCCAATAAGCGGTGACCCGTAACCTTCTAGGGTTACAAGGTCACAGAAAAGAAGAACCCAGCAGTTAGTAACGCGTAACCTTCTTGGGTTACTACGTTACTATAGATATAGGGGCTTTATTACCCTGAACCAGATCCGAACCAGCAGCAATCAACCGTCAACAGGTCGACTGAGGGCACCAAATCACCGTCAACAGGTCGAATGAAGCCACCAAATGCAAATAAAACGAATCTAAGATCTAGGGTTTCAAAGATGTCAAAAAACCCCAAATCTCAGAATAACACCAGAGATCGTTTCAGTCCAAATCCCCAAGGGATACGAAACCCTCGGTTAAGAACCGAAGATGTATCAGCGGAAGGCTCACGGATACCAGAGCCTAAGCTCTGATACCATGTAAAATTTATGAGAAATCTTCAATACAAAACCCAAAATAAGTGAGAGTCTCGGTATATATACCGATTCGTCTCTACAAATACACCCAAAGAGATTCACCCAAATGTGGGGAACTCAGTACAAGAGCAAGAATGCAGCAGATATCCAAGAGGACTGCACTGATTAAGTGCAGCGATGAAGAAGAAGAAGCTGCCCGATCGAAGAACATGCAGC
>CM044012.1:43791600-43869100 GCA_024085815.1 Flaveria linearis
TTTTTAAAGTAGCACTTAATAAATATACATTATGCTACTTTCGTATAAGTAGCACTTAATACAAATAATGCTTCATAATATCAAAACGATATTTAATAACATCAAATAAACACATAATAAAAGAAAAGTAGTACTTTAATACATTTTTTAAAAACAACATTGTTCTACCAATAAAGAACATCAAAATTTACCTAAAATTAGCATATACAATTAAAATAGCACATTAACCTTATATGCACATAAATTGATCAAAAGGATATGCTCGCAGCAGTGGTTTGAATGTGAATGCACATGTAGATGAATTAGTGAATGAATATAAATTGTAATTTCTAATAATTAACTATGTTGAATTAGAAAATTAATTTAGTAGTTATTTGAATTGCATGAAATAAGAAATTACCAAAACAAACTTAAATTCCTATGACAAAATTACCCCTCCTTCGTACTAAGCAAACGGTCCACGTGGAGAAATAATATCGGTTTTCATAGTTTTTACAAAATAATAGGTTTGTACATGATCCTACCCCTATATATATAGAGGAGAGATCAAATGAAAACCATATTTTTTTTAAAACCATGAAAACCAATGCCAACCAATCATGTTTTTTTCTTTTTTCTTCTAATTTTTGAATTAAAAGGTTATCAGTGTAATTTTAACCCTATCTAATTTTGGTAACTATCTATCTATGTTAAATCCCTTGATTATCTCCTTAAACAAATGATAAATTGACTAAAATTAATTCATTATCTCTCTTATTGATCTATTTCTCTCATCATCTTGTTTAATCAACACCATTAACAAGACAAATAGTGTTGTTACGTATAAATAATACTACAGTTACGTAAGTGTTACATATACGTATCACAGTGCCGATACGTATAAGTAGCATTGATGTTACATATATGTAACACAGTGTTACGTATGCGTAACACATTGCTATTATGTATATGCAACACTTTTTTATAAGGTAAAATCTATTCTACTTATACGTATCAGTATTGTGACATGTATATATATCACTATGTAACATATATGTAACACTATATTACGTATACGTAACACTGTCTTTTTATTTAATCTTTGCTCACATTTGGTGGCATCATCTGTGACAACCCGAAAATTTTTCGTGATTTAATATAATTTTAAGTGAATTTACAATTTATTTTTATATTTTTATAATAGTATTAATAATAATAAAAATGATGACAATGATAATAATAATAATATTATTATTAAAAATAATAATGTTAATAATGAAAATAATAATAATAATGAAAATATTATTATTTACAAAATTAATTTAATTGATTTAATAAAGTCCAGGGTTAGTTTTGAAATTTCTAAAACTTGTTTTATAAACTTAAATCATGAAATAATAAAGTTGTAAAACCCCAGGGACCATTTCTGTAAATTTTAAAACCCAACCCCCCGATCCCTCGATTTTCCGGCGACTCCTCCGGCCGGCCTCCGGCGGAACTCCGGCGACCCTGAAACCCCTTCAATACTCGATTGTAAAATATGAAACCGGTACCAAATGATTCGTAGACAAAAATCGAACACAATGCCCCACAATAATTTGAAAACAAACTGAGTGCGATCGATCTACACCCACGTGAAACTTTCGGCCCCTTTTACAGATCCAAATCGCACTAAAACTCAACAATGATCGAATTAATTGAACCTAAACAATGCTATAAATACACCTAATCGGTCTACAACTTCAATTGCACCAGAAACACACAAACAACTCAAATCGAATCCTTTCTCATTCGCGGACCTGCAACTGATTGAACAACCATATTCAAGTTACAAACCTCTAAATTTCCAGAGGGCTTTTGATCATTAGGGTCATTGGAAACTTCCTGTGAAGTTAATTTTATTTTCATCTACGATTGATCGTTGTTTAAATTCCTCATTCGGCCGCGACCTGCAGTTAACCGAACATCACCTATCGAGCATCGAAACAGGTAATTGAAACTACCTATATACTTGATTTCTTATAGAGAACAAAAGCCCCATGAATCTATGCATTATCATAACATTCTTGATCTTCAATTTGATCGATTACAGTTCTAGGGTTCATGTGAATTTGGGGAAACTGGGTTTAAGTGTTTAAAAGAAATTCAAACCGGGTTCTGTGCGATTAGAGCCTTTGGCTCACTGGTTTGTGTGCGGGATTATGGGGAGGAGGTCACGGGTTCGAACCCGGCCACCTCCCATTATTTTTTAAAAGCCTTTTAAGCCTTTTAAAAATATACAAAAATTACCAAAAATTATAAAAATAATTTTTAAAAACTTCTTCTATTTTAAAAGCCTTTAAATAATTTTCTGTAATTTATTTATTTAAAAACACCTTAAAATAAATTTATAAAATAATATTTAAAAATATTATAAATAACCATTTTTATAAAAATAGACTTTAAATGATGATTTAAAGTATTAATCCATTAATTGGACACCATATTATTTTTAATTATGGATAAATCATAAAATTGTGGAAATTTAATTATTTAAAAACCTAAATTATTTATGTAAATAATTATTACATGTGTTATAAATTATAATCCTAAAAAAAGTGGATTTTTAATGATAATTTAAATCATCAAATTATTAATGGACATTATATTATTTATGGATTAACCCTGATAATATGAATACAAATTAGATTTTATAAATTTAATATTATAAAATCTTACAAAATTAAATATAAACTTACATGTTTAATTAACGTTTACAATTTATTTAGAATATAATGATATGTTAAAATCATTATTTAAATTTTATATAAATCTTTAATTATTAAAGAAATAACAACAATAATTAAATGATTTAATGTTTATAACAAATTCTAGAAAACCAAACCCTAGATCAATTGAACACCAGGTTCAAGATCTAACTTATTTAGATTATGGATTTATATTTAATTACTTATGAGAATTATAATTCCTTAGGAGGAATTTACTAGCTTGTCAACATCACACGAGAACTGAGGTGAGTTCATGCCCCACTATTTTATTAAAACTCTTTTGGGGGAGATAGCATACTGGTAATGTTACAAAGGCTTTTTATATATCTAAGATGTGTATGGATATTAATATAGTGCTGTTTATTATGATAAAAGTCCTCACACTTTCGAATTGTTAATATTGGATAGCGGGGAAAGTTGGGTAGTACTACTGGGTGTGACGAGCCCCACTTGTGTGACTCGAGGTCAACCGGGTGCAATTTGTCCTATGAACATTTGTCACGATATGACATCGTGACTGGAGGCAAACATAACACAGTCGGCTTCAATGTCGAAATCACTATTTAATATCATTTGTGAATGGGCTAGCTAGCCATTACAATGCACATGCTTAAATATACGCTATTGTTAAACTGTGACGTTTAACTGTAAACTCTTGAACTGATCAACCGTTGGGTCGATACACGCTATTGTTAAACTGGGATGTTTAACTGCAAACTCTTGAACTTACCAACCATTGGGTTGATATACACTTTTGTTAATCTGTTATGTTTAAACACAAACTCTTGAACTCACCAACCGTGTGTTGACTTTTAGTATGCTATTCTCAGGTCATTAATCTGGACTGCTGTTAGGAGCACTACACGGGTCAAGCATGCATCCTAACGCTTAAACTATGATACATTTGTTTATCTTTATAATTTGGGTTTGTTTTATTTGTTCAAACGCTTCCGCAAGAATTATAAAGTTTAAACTTTGGTTTGTTATGTTAAACGTTGCATATAGAGTCGTTCCGAGTAACTATTGACTGTGATCCTGGTTTGTTCACATGCCTCGCGGTAGAATTCCGCACGTGGATTTTTGAGGGTGTGACATCATCATTTGTATTTTTATTGATTGTAATCCGAGGTATATGTAACTTAGCAAGTTAAACATATACGTAACGCATATTTGATATTTTTTTATAATAATTAATAAACGAAAAGATAGAGAAAAATAGATTAAAAGAGAAGAGGGAGAAACATAGCTTTTGATTTTGCCTAAACTACCCCTCTTTATTAAAAACTTGTCATTTAAACTTCATAATATTTACAGTCATGCTACTTTTAATATAAGCCCTTGATTAAATATAATCAAATACAGCTCCGCCCCAACTTAGCTTGTCTGCTTCATTTTATTGATAGTTGGTCTTGTCTTACTTTACACTCACCTCTTTTGTTGTAGAATTTTCAAATAAATATCAACTAAACTCTCTCATATTTCTTTATTTATAAAACCATTTGAAAAAAGTTACAAGTTTAAAAAGATCAATCCAATATCAAAGAATAAATAGAGGACTTATGACTCAAGTTTAACCATCATCATTCTTATGTTTGTATTTAAGTAATTATTCATTGCAAACTATAATTTGATTACTACTAATTTTTAATGAAACGTAAAAGGCTACAGAACCTTGAAATAGTAAGATGTTTGGTGTACTGATATATACCATTTTGAAGAGACGGTTTTGTCATTTCTTTATTTGATTATTTGTTCAAATATAAGTTGTAACAAGAGTTTTTCATATTAACTAGATTTGAGACCGCGCGTTGCCGCGGGTCTCATTTGGTTTGATTTTTTATAAAATTGTGATCAATGGATAAAAAGATTATTAGATAAAGTAAGATTCAACGTCTCAAATGAAAACATATAAAAAATATTTAAAAATTAAATAATATAAACACAAATCAACTTAAAAAAATCATTAAAGTAATTAAGAATATCTACTCATATATTGCTATATAAGGTTAAAAAAAATGTATACAGAGCCTTCTCAATAATAATAATAAAATTAATAAAAAGCCACTCAAAAGGAAATGCAAACTATATTTTACTTTATTTTATATTTTTCTTAATTTAAATTTTAGATATTAAATTTGATGACAGATACATAATTACATTTAATGCTTTTTCAAAATAGTCATAATTACATTCCACTATTATCATCTTTAACCTCTTCTTTTCCATCTTTTCAAGGTTTTTTTGTCACAAAAAATGTTCACTCGTCTTTCCAGATTTCCCGTTTACTCGCTTTTTTAGTGGTAGATAAAAAATCATGAAGGTAGTTAGTATTTTAACCCTTATTTACAGCTTATTTCACTTATAAACTCACCCTCAAAACTCTGAACCATAATAAATTCGTCCACCGACAACATCATGGGAGGGAGAGAGAAAGGGGTTATTGTTTTGGTGTTGTCATGCTACTCCAGCGGCAACTGACGACGGTGGTTGAACTCGCCTTGTTCTTTTTGTTATGAAGAGTGAAGACGATCGATGGCGGTGAAAACCATATCTAGTGGCTCGATTTTAGGTTAAAACCTATATCTAGAAACCACTGTAACTTATTCTCATTTCTACTCATTCTTTTCTGGGATGTGCTCGGGGACACCGGTGGGGGTCGCCGAAGCAGATGGAAGCAAACGTCTGTGATGGTGTAGCCTAGTTCTTTTGGTGGAAACCTAGATCTAGAAACCACTATAATATCTTATCATTTCTACTCTTTTTATCTAGTTAATTTTCTGGGAGGTGCTGAATGAACGTCGGCGGGGGTCACTAGAGCAGTTAAAAGCAAAATCGATGGTGATATCGTTGCCAGATTCCAAATGCTTTGTCGGTGGCGTCGTCGAAGCCGACGATGCTGTGAGATAGAAATGACCAAACCAAAAAAAAAGAAAAAAGAAAAGAACGTGGACCAATAACAGATTGACACGTGTCTCAATGGTGGGTGGCTACTGCAGCCACCAACCAAATGATTTAATATATGTTATAATACTTCATATTGTTTGAAAGGAAACAGTTTACCCTCTCTTTAGTTTCTACGAAGACCTTAGAAGTTTAAAATGAACATCACTAAAAACTAAGGGTGTTCAAGTTTGAATATCCAAAATTTGGACATAAGAATTTCAAATATCTAAAATTAATGAATTATTAAAGTTACTATCTGGATTTTTATTCAAAATTTTAGATATATGAAATTTTAAATACAGATTTAGATAGTGAAACAATTATCCAAAACAAACAATAAATATATGTGTAGATATTAATATTTTCAATTATAAAAATAATTAAAAAATAAAAACACAAGACACAAAGAAACATTATATATATATATATATATATATATATATATATATATATATATATATCTGTGTGTGTGTGTATGTATTGGGAAGTAATCTGTTAAAAACCATATCATAAATGAAAATAATGAAAACCAGATATTAAATATATATAAGTATGTGTTACAAAGTGTACAATTAAGAGTTACATACATGTAGGGGTTATGTATATGTAAGTACATGTTATCAAGTGTAGAACTAAAATTTACGTAAATGTAACTCATACAAATTATGTATATGTAAGTCGTTTCATCATCATCGTCGTTCCTTGGAGTTTAAATTAAAAATATATAATGATCTCAAAAAACAAGGTTAAAGTTTACTCAAATATTCTTTAAATAATTAAAAGTTAAATCAATTATAAATTATCTGATTGTATTGTGGTAGTTTTCACGGTTTTTAATTATAAACATGATTTTCATTTGATCCATCTCTCTATATGTCAACATAATATTTTGAGTTTTAATTCAGATCTTGTTAATATTTAAATACAAAGTTTTCTAAAACTAGAAATTATAAGAATGATTAAAATGTTAACACGTATCATTTTGATTAAAATTAGATTGGAGGAAAATTGGCAATGTTCCCCTACTCAAGTTTCACCTTTTTTTAAAATTCATGACTTTTACATACAATAGTTTTTTTTAAAAAAAAGTTACACCATAAAAGTGAGCATTTTTTATCTTTAAAAAGCGTATAGTGTTGATATCAAAAACAAAGTTTTTTCAACTCGTTGTGTAATTTCATATCATTGTGTAATCTTCTGAATTGATTAGGATTATACAAGTATCTGATTAGAAATACATAATAAGCTTGAAACATAAAAATTTACATTTTTTATTATTGTGTTATTCAAAAATTATCATTTTAAAAAACACAATGCGTAATACAATGGTCGACATTAGACACAATGGGTAACATAATGACTAACACTAGACTCGCTGATTAACAATAAACATAATCAGCTGGTTGACGAGGATTACACAACGGCATGATCATGATTGCATAATGACCGAGAAACGAAAAAAAAATACATTTTTAACATTGTGTTATTTGAAAATTATCATTTTAAAAAAATAATGGATAACACGATACTCAACATTAGACACAATGGACAACACAATGACCAACACTAGACTTGATAATTAGCAATAGACATAATGTGACATCCGTCACTTTTAGATCCATTAATTAACCCGAAGCTTGTTACCTTGCATTTGTGCATTTATTGTATTCGTGAAATTAATGTGTTCGTAATGATGATAAATGACACCATTCCCTACTTGCGAGAGATTCTAATTTATAAAATGATATATTAGAATAATATTGTATAAATTATTATTAGGGTTATGATAAGAATAATTATTAGTATTATCGTTATTATTAAGATTGTATTATTAATATTAATATTAATATTAATATTAATACATACATACATACATACATACATACATACATACATACATACATACATACATACATACATACATACATACAAACATACATACATACATACATACATACATACGTACGTACCTACGTACGTACCTACGTACGCACGCACGTACGCACGCCCGTACGCACGCACGTACGCACGTACGCACGCACGTACGCACGCACGTACGCCCGCACGTACGCCCGCACGTACGCACGCACGTACGCACGCACGTACGCACGCACGTACGCCCCCACGTACGCCCCCACGTACGCCCCCACGTACGCACCCACGTACGCACCCACGTACGCACCCACGTACGCACCCACGTACGCACCCACGTACGCACCCACGTACGCACCCACGTACGCACCCACGTACGCACCCACGTACGCACCCACGTACGCACCCACGTACGCACCCACGTACGCACCCACGTACGCACCCACGTACGCACCCACGTACGCACCCACGTACGCACCCACGTACGCACCCACGTACGCACCCACGTACGCACCCACGTACGCACCCACGTACGCACCCACGTACGCACCCACGTACGCACCCACGTACGCACCCACGTACGTCCCCACGTACGCACCCACGTACGTCCCCACGTACGTCCCCACGTACGTCCCCACGTACGTCCCCACGTACGTCCCTACGTACGTACCTACGTACGTACATGTCAAAATAAAAGTCTAATAAAAAGGAACTAAATTAGAATAAAAATGAACTAAGTAATATTCTAGACTCGCTAAAACTAAACCAAAGACAAGCAAGTGTACCTATCGACTCTAGTAAAGCAAACGTAAGTCCGGATATCGAACCCACGAGACCCCTAAGAGCACGAAAATTCACTTTAAAAACTAATTTACTAAAAAGTCCAAATAAAGATTTTTATTAAAGGGGGGGGGGGGTTTATAGCAAATCCTAATACAAGTAATCAAATTAAATTATAAAAATAAATATTAACTAAGAAAATGATGACGATTTCAAACGAAATTTAAGTGACGAAACAGACACTACCTATGCTAGAATCCTTTATGTGTTTAACTAGTCTCATATTGGTTTATGGATTTACTTGTGAAACCGGGATCTAGAGATATGTAACTAATCAAACCCTTAAAGCAAACTCAACCCTTCTCATGTATGACAATTAAGGTTTTTAATAGTTATTGAAAATTACCGGTTAATTAACAAACAACCTCACAGCAGTTTATTGGTTCATTGAAATACCCTAAGTTTATCTAAATGTTTCACAACACAAGACAACTTTTCATTTTAAATGACGGGTTAGTTATTGCATTGATTATCTAATTTGATTTACAAGGAAAGACGACACTTTAGCTAGGTGGATTTTCTCACGAATACCCTAGAACTAGCCAATTGACAATCCAAGACAAATCAATAACTTTTAATCTCACAATTAACAAGTTTAGTAGAACATTTAGATCTATTCAAACTCATGATTATCAATCCTTATGATTCAAGACGTCAATTAAACCATAAACTAGTCGATAACACCAAGTACACGACCTAACATACACCTAACCATTGAAAGACATTCATATAGGAGTATATGGAACCAAGAATCATGATCAAGAACCTGATCTAAACATGCATGCACATCAGAAATCAAAGCAATAACAATTAAACCAATGATCATCACAAGTTTATTCCATAAAACCAATATTTAACATGTTAAAACCATAAAATCATCATCACATAGGTAGTGTTATTAGATCTAGCCTACAACCATATCAAAATAGTAGATAAAGTTCATAAACAACTCAGTAAACATGATTCAAAAACAAGAGTAAACAAGAAGAAGATGAAACCGATGGATAACACCCTTGAATCTTCAATCCTCTTGCTCAATCCTTGCTTCTTGATGCTTCCAATTTCTTGTTCTCTGCTTGGGATCTCCAAAATCGTTTCTTTGATCGTCTGGAAGTCGGGGCCTTCATAGAATGTGTTAAACATTCTATTTAAATGTGAAAATTAGGGTTTGGCCGTGTCACATGCCTTCGCGCACCGCGTACAAGCTAACTAATCTGTGCGCGCATCGCGAAGGGACAAAATAGTCGGGGGGCCGCGAACCCTCTCTTCGCGCAACGCGTACAGAGTGGTTAGCTCGTGAGCGCAGCGCGAAGACCCTATTTCTCTGCAGTTTTCTTTATTTTCAATTTTAACAACTTGCAACTCCTTCACTTGTCCAATGCCCTCGTTTCCGATTCGTTTTCCATTCCTTCCTGCATCCAAACACCTACAAATGACAAATAACAAAAACATTAACTTATTCTAATAAAATTAAACACATTGGACGTATAAAGACTCAAAACCCGACTCTAAAAACATATGTGTTTTGCAACACATCAACCTACGTACGTACCTACGTACGTTCCTACGTACGTTCCTACGTACGTTCCTACGTACGTTCCTACGTACGTTCCTACGTACGTTCCTACGTACGTTCCTACGTACGTTCCTACGTTCCTATGTTCCTACGTACGCGCACACGTACGCGCACACGTACGCGCATACGTACGCGCATACGTACACGCATACGTACGCGCATACGTACGCGCATACGTACGTGCCTACGTACGCGCCTACGTACGCGCATACGTACGCGCATACGTACGCGCATACGTACGCGCATACGTACGCGCATACCTACGCGCATACCTACGCGCATACCTACGCGCATACCTACGCGCATACCTACGCGCATACCTACGCGCATACCTACGCGCATACCTACGCGCATACCTACGCGCATAGCTACGCGCATACATACGCGCATACATACGCGCATACATACGCGCATACATACGCGCATACATACGCGCATACATACGCGCATACATACGCGCATACATACGCGCCTACATACGCGCCTACATACGCGCATACATACGCGCATACATACGCGCATACATACGCGCATACATACGCGCATACATACGCGCATACATACGCGCATACATACGCGCATACATACGCGCATACATACGCGCATACATACGCGGATACATACGCGCATACATACGCGCATACATACGCGCATACATACGCGCATACATACGCGCATACATACGCGCATACATACGCGCATACATACGCGCATACATACGCGCATACATACGCGCATACATACGCGTATACATACGCGCATACATACGCGCATACATACGCGCATACATACGCGCATACATACGCGCATACATACGCGCATACATACGCGCATACATACGCGCATACATACGCGCATACATACGCGCATACATACGCGCATACATACGCGCATACATACGCGCATACATACGCACATACATACGTGCAAACATGTAACACCCCGAAATTTCCCGAAACAAGCCATTTAATAATAATGGGATTTTAAGGGTTAATTTAAGAAATAAATGGGTAAATTAGTGGGCTATGGATAAAATTAGTCTTAATGGGCTAGACTTGATGGGTTTAAGGGCCCTAATCAGCCCTTAAACATGCATGATCAGATCCATCTCCTCACTTCAACCCTAGCCACCAAAATTTCATAGAGAGAGAAAGTAGAGAGATAAAGTGGGAAGAACTCAAGATTTGAGCTTGGAAGATTGAAGGATTGAAGAGCTGAGTTTTTGGAGCATCAAAACCCAAGGAAATAGCAACAAAACAAGGTAAGAATCGACCTCTAAGACCTTCTGTAGATCAAACCCGGATTCTAGGGTTTTGGGGTTTTGAAAAGTTTAAAGGAACACATAAAGGTCGAATTTTTACATATGAAAACAAGTAAAAAGCTTAGATTTGGTTTCATGGAAGGTAAACTAAGGATTTGGACGTAAAAAGTAAGATTTTGGGTTAAAATGGGCTGGATCTGAGTTTCTGTTCATCCAGCGAAACTGGGCTCCGATCCAGCGAATTTGAACATTCAACCAGCGAAACTGCACATTAGTTCAGCGAGACTAGGAGAAATTCCAGCGAAACTATAGCGAAACTATAGTTTCGCCAGTAATCTCGCTAAGACCCAGACTGACCTATAGGCTTTGCGAGACTAGGGAATTCCAACGAAAGTTGAGCGCTCAAGGCAGCGAATCTGCCTAGCGAAACTAGCAGAAATGCTGCCCAGCGAAACTGGTAGCGAAACTGCAGTTTTGCTGTAGCGAAACTATGGGCGAAACTATGAAGAAAATGACGTTTTTGCATATTAACTTTCGTGCAGCTAGAGTATTCAGGCTATAGCCTAAGTGACTTAGAAATTAAGCTACTTGGACGAGTTCAGGTGAGTTCTAGATCCCCTATTTTATACATGCTTTAAATGTTTTGGGGCGGTATGCATACTAAGATATATACCTTTTGTAATCAGTTCTTTTAGAGTAAAGTTTTACTTACTATCTTATATGGGAAACGGGATTTTCTAACGAATTGATAACGTGTTTTCTTTATCGAGATATAACCTTGTAGTGATGGATTGCTTTCGAGAGGTGTTGTGTTATATATATATATATATAACTTAAATAAGAAAGTGAAACGTAAAGAAAGGTTATGTGGCCCATAACGTGTACCTGGATAAAGTAAAGTCTTGCAAGTAAAGTCCTGCAGGCAAGGATAAAGTAAAGACTTGCAAGCAATGGCTAAAGGAGGGTTGCATTTGTTGTGCCCTCACCCGGATAAAGTAATGCTCGAACAAGCAGGTCTGTAAGCCCTGAATTGCCATGACAATAATGGCCCGATTGAGTACGACTGTAAGCCCTTAATTGGCGTGTCGGTAAAGTCCTAGGCGAGCCTAGGCACCGATAGTGACAGAGAATTGACGGATAAAGAAGAGTAAAAATAACGAGAAATGAAATGAGCAATGATAAAGTATCGATAAAGTGATAGCCTGTATGTATTGATGCTTGATAGACGAGAACTATTTTCAACTGATAAAGCTAATATCTCTTACGAAAGTTATTTAGCAAAGTAACCTAGAATTCACTTAGCGAAGATGACTTTTGTATGCATATCAGTTGACAGGTAAGAGTTAGAGCTACGGAATAGAGGCATGGGACTGAAGCTTCTTGGCACTAGAAGACTGGCATCCGGATGAAGAAAAGCTAAACAAAGAACCCCTAAATAGTTTTATGGATTAAAGACAATGTTTATATTTTACTTGTAATGAATTGAAATGACAGTATTTTTCCGGCAATATATATTTTATACGTATATGAGTAAAGGATGTCTTAAATTTTATTTTTGCTGTGAATGACCAACTGTGAGGTCCCCCCCTGAGAAAGGGGGCATTACAAATTGGTATCAGAGCCAATGTTTAAGAGATTGGGAAAACTGTTTTTGTAAACCTAAACTTAAACAGATAATGGGACCTAAGTGTCAAGGATGCCAGTCCAAGAAGCTCCATGCCAAGAGGTAACAAAGTATGTTGTAGGTATTATTCCGAGGGATAGTGCCTTCTTATTTAAGTAAGAACCGAGGTAGAGTATGATAAAGTTGCTGTGACACCTATCTGAATTTATGTGACTTATACGTGCATAGAATAGGTATAGTAGGTTCTAGTGTTAGTGTGGTTCAGGATAGGAAAGTTTATGGCACGAGGAGTTCTGTAAGTAGTTAATCACAACTGGCCACTGTTATTAAAATTTACAAAACTTGTCGTGAACTGAACTTGCCTTGAAAGACCATATTAACATTCGGAATCTTATAGGAAGTAGAAAGAATGGCACAAAGAAAGAAGTTCCAACCATGGTCACCCGGAGAAGCACTAGGGGAAGGACCCCGACTAAGGCAAAAGAAACTGCAAGTGCAACTGTGAAGCCAACAAAAAGGTCAACCAGGAAGCCGGCTGAGAAACCGGTTAAGGAGGAGGAGGATGAGTTAGAAATGGGAGCCGAGGGGCTCACTACTGACCAGACAAAACTGAAGGAGACAGTGAAGGAAGCTATTGCCCAAGAGGTGCACCAGGTCCTCTCTGGAGTGATGCCCGCTCTGCTTGCGGAATTTGTGGAGCAGGTTAAGGGCGACAGTAAGAAGAGTACAGCTTCCGAGAAGGTGGATAAGAAGGGAGCGGTCAAGACTGAGGAGTGAACGACGAGGGAGATCGTCTGGGTACCATGATGGTCCGAGGTGGAAGAGAGGGCGAAGGGGTGCAGCTACGAGGATTTTCAGAGGTTTTAAGCCCCGACGTTCGATGGTACTGGTAACGCTGCCGCTGCCCAGCGTTGGATCAGGAAATGGAGGCTGTACTCAAGATCAGTGAGTGCCGTGAAAACAAAAGGTGAAGTTTGCTTCCCACTCCTTTTGGATCCAGCACTGTGTTGGTGGGAACATTGCCGAGTCTTAAGGAGAGGAGGCTATTGAGAGGATGAAATGGCCGGAGATGAAGAGGTTGGTGATAGAGGAGTACTGCCCGGAAAGAGAGCTTGACAAGGTGGAGCAAGAGTGTGAGTTTGGAGGCTGGAAATATGCCTCACCAGGAGTACACTACAAAATCAATGAATGGCACGTCTGGTGCCTGACTTGGTGACTCCGGAATCCAAGAGAATCAAGAGGTACATACAAGGGTTGCCTCTGGACATTCGTAGAGACATGGTCAATGCCCGACCTGGTACTTTTAGATCAGCGGTGGACCTCAGTGGAAGGTTGTACGATCATCGCAAGCCGGTGATAGTAGGTGAGACGAAGAAGTCTTGGAATAACAATGGAAAGAGATATGGAAGTGGTGGCTACCAACGGGGAACAAGAAAGCAAGGGTGGATGCAAAACAGAGGTGTGAAGGGACGAGGAAGTTAAGAACTGTGGGAAGTGTGGGAGGAGGCATCCGGGAGAGTGCCGATTGGGTAGCATGGGTGCTACCGGTGTGGGAAAACGGGTCACATGGCTAGGGAGTGCCCGGAAGTAAACGAGTGCTTTAATGCATGATTCGGGGCACTACAGCAGGGATTGCAAGAAGGGAAGCTCGGCACGAGCAGGGGTGATGACAAGGGGGATGATGAAAAGCCCAAGGTCAAGGCAAGGGCTTCACCATGAACAAGAAGGAAGCAAGGAAGGACCGGACGTAGTGTCAGGTACGTTCTTGTCAATGACGTTTGCGCCTCCATATATTTGATAGTGGTGCCAGTAAGAGTTTCGTATCTGTATCCTTCTGTGCTACACTAGATGTCCAAACTAAGGAAATAGATGATGCCTTCGAAGTAGAAACAGCCGATGGTAAGTCCATTAGAATAGTCAGGATGATAGAGGATTGCCACATTAACTAGGAGGCCATTCTTCCCGCACGATTGTTTGTTATGCCCTTAGGAGGTTTCGAGTCGTGTACTAGGGATGGATTGGCTAAAGCCCACGATGTAACATAGTATGCCAACAGAAGATGATCCGATTAAAGGCCTCCAGATGGTGTAGTTCGGTTACGATCTACGGTGATAACGATTGTAGGTTCTAAGGATCATTTCCATGATCAAGGCGGAGAAATGTGTATGAGGCGAGGGTGCGGAGCTTATCTAGCGTATGTCGAGGATGTTAAAGATAAAGCGAAAGAGTTGCCGATGTACCAGTGGTGCGGGACTTTCCTGACGTATTCCGGAGGATCTGCCCGGAGTACACCAGATAGAGAGATAGAGTTTCAGAGGACTTACTGTCAGGAGCCAAACCCATTGCCAAAGCACCCTACCACCTAGCTCGTCGAGATGAAGGAGCTCATGTCACAACTGCAGGAACTCCTTGACAATGGATTCATTAGGCCCAGCATTTCTCCATGGGGCGCTCCCGTGCTGTTTGTGAAGAAGAAGGATGACAGCATGAGGATGTGTATAGATTAAAGGAGTTGGAATAAGCGACGTGAAGAATCGGTACCCTCTACCCGGATAGATGATCTGTTCGATCAGTTGCAAGGGGCAAGTTGGTTCTCCGAATAGATCTCCGATCCGGATATCACCAACTGAAGGTAAAGGAGCAAGATATCCCAAAGACGGCCTCCGAACGCGCTATGGCCACTACGAGTTTCGGTTATGTCTTTCGGGTAACCAATGCTTGCGGCATTCATGGACTTGATGAACGCGTGTGCCGCTCGATGCTGGACAGATCAGTGATAGTATTGACGATATCCTGATATACAAAGAACGAAGGAGATCACGGTTTCATATCAGGAGGTGTTAGAAACTTTACGAAGGGAGAAAATGTATGCGAAGTTCTCTAAATGTGCTTCTGGCTACGGGAGGTACAGTTTTTAGGGCACGTTATAAATTCGAGGGGTAATGGTGATCCAGCGAAAGTTGAAGCAGTAGTAAGGAAGTATGGATTCCCGAGGACGCCATCCGAAATCTGTAGTTTTTGGATTGCGCTGGATTATAGAAGGTTCATCAAGGATTTCTCAAATGATAGCTCCCCATTAACAAGGTTAACGAGGAAGAACGTGGTATTCGATGGAGGAAAGAACAGGAAGATTGCGTTTCTGGAATTGAAGGATAGCTGACCAAAGCTCCTATACTAACCCTACCGGAGGGAGATAAAGACCTAACGGTATACTCCGATGCTTCTTACTGCGGGTTAGGCTGTGTGTGATGCAAAGAGGAAAGGTTATAGCATACGCATCCAAACAGCTAAAGGACACGGAGGTTAATTACCCAGTTCATGATTTGGAATTGCCGCAGTAGTGTTCGCATTGAAGATATGGAGACACTATTTGTAGGAACCAAGTGCGCCATATTACTGACCACAAAAGTCTGAAATATTTCTTTGAGCAGAAGGACCTAAATATGAGACGAGGAGGTGGTGGAGTTGATAAAGGATTACGACTGTGAAATCCATTATCATCCGGGTAAGGCGAACGTGGTAGAGATGCACTGAGCCAAAGGGAAGGATATGAACCGATCCGGTGAAGGCGTGCCAACTAGTAGTGACCCCAGAGTTATGAGGATGATAAGCAAAGCTCAAATGGACGCTTTAAAAGAGCAGCAAATCAATAAGGAAAGAATGGTGGGAAAAGTGGATGAATGGTAGAGAAACACCTTGGGTGTTAAGACCTTCCATGGCAGGATATGGGTTCCGAAGCATGTGACTTGCGGGGAAAAGATTATGGATGAAGGCACAAGACCCGCTACTCAATACATCCAGGCGCAAATAAGATGTACCACGATTTGAAGAAGAGTATTGGTGGCCTGGGATGAAGAGAGATGTGGTTGCGTATGTAAATAAATGTCTCAGTGCCTACAGGTGAAGGCTGAGCACCAAAGACCTTATCCTATACTAACCCTACCGGAGGGAGATAAAGACCTAACGGTATACTCCGATGCTTCTTACTGCGGGTTAGGCTGTGTGTTGATGCAAAGAGGAAAGGTTATAGCATACGCATCCAAACAGCTAAAGGACACGGAGGTTAATTACCAGTTCATGATTTGGAACTTGCCGCAGTAGTGTTCGCATTGAAGATCTGGAGACACTATTTGTATGGAACCAAGTGCGCCATATTTACTGACCACAAAAGTCTGAAATATTTCTTGAGCAGAAGGACCTAAATATGAGACAGAGGAGGGGTTGGAGTTGATAAAGGATTACGACTGTGAAATCCATTATCATCGGGTAAGGCGAACGTGGTAGCCGATGCACTGAGCCAAAGGGAAGGATATGAACCGATCCGGGGTGAAGGCGTGCCAACTAGTAGTGACCCCAGATGTTATGAGGATGATAAGCAAAGCTCAAATGGACGCTTTAAAAGAGCAGCAAATCAATAAGGAAAGAATGGTGGGAAAAGTGGATGAATTGGTAGAGAACACCTTGGGTGTTAAGACCTTCCATGGCAGGATATGGGTTCCGAAGCATGGTGACTTGCGGGAAAAGATTATGGATGAAGCGCACAAGACCCGCTACTCAATACATCCAGGCGCAAATAAGATGTACCACGATTTGAAGAAGAAAGTATTGGTGGCCTGGGATGAAGAGAGATGTGTTGCGTATGTAAATAAATGTCTCACGTGCCTACAGGTGAAGGCTGAGCACCAAAGACCTTATGGTTATGTTCAGCCGTTAGAAGTGCCAGAGTGGAAGTGGGAACATGTTACCATCGACTTCATCACCAAACTACCCCGCACGACAAAAGGCCGTGACGCGATATGGGTGTGGTTGATAGACTGACTAAAAGTGCGCATTTCCTGCCAATCAAGGAAGTAATTAGTTCAGAAAAGCTTGCTGAACTATTTATCCGAGAAATTATGGCGCGACATGGTATGCCCATATCGATTGTTTCGGATAGGGATACGCGGTTCACCTCCAAGTTTTGGAAAAAGTTCAATGAAGAGATGGGTGTGAGGTTGCATGTTAGTACCGCATACCACCCGCAGACCGATGGGAAACGCGTAGAGAACGATCCAGACACTGGAGGATATGCTTCGGGCATGCGTTATCGAATTTGGCGGTAAATGGGATGATCATTGCCACTAGCAGAGTTCTCCTATAACAACAGCTACCACGCCAGTATTAAGATGCCCCGTATGAGTTATTGTACGGTCGATGGTGCAGAACTCCTATTTGTTGGGGTGATGTCGGACAGAAGGAGCTAGGAAGCTTAGAAGTCGTGGAAGCCACAACGGAAAAGTTTGAGAAAATCAAGGCGTATATGAGGGCTGCCAAGGATAGACAAAAGTCATACGTCGACAGAAGAAGGAGACCGATAGAGTTCAGCGTGGGTGACAGGGTAATGCTAAAAGTGTCACCATGGAAGGGAATCATCCGATTTAAGAAGAGGGGGAAACTGAGTCCCAGGTTCATCGGACCATTCGAGGTACTAGCACGAGTTGGGGATGTAGCTTACAGGCTAGACCTTCCAGAAGAATTAAGTGGGATTCACCCTACCTTTCATGTGTCGCACTTAAGAAAATGTTTAGCACCGAATGAGGCAGTCGTACCCCTAGATGACATCGAGGTGGACGAGAAGCTGAACTATGTAGAACAACCAGTGACTATACTAGACCGAAAGGAGAAGCAATTGAGAAATAAAGTATTCAAGCAAGTCAAGGTACAATGGAAACATCGAAGGGGTCGGATGCCACCTGGGAATCCGAGGAGGAAATGAGACGTCAATACCCGATCTGTTTAACGACGAAGCAGGTTTCGAGGACGAAACCTAAATAAGGGGGGAGACTTGTAACACCCCGAAATTTCCCGAAACAAGCATTTAATAATAATGGGCTTTTAAGGGTTAATTTAAGAAATAAAGGGGTAAATTAGTAGGCTATGGATAAAATTAGTCTTAATGGGCTAGACTTGATGGGTTTAAGGGCCCTAATCAGCCCTTAAACATGCATGATCAGATCCATCTCCTCACTTCAACCCTAGCCACCAAATTTCGTAGAGAGAGAGAAAGTAGAGAGAGAAAGTGGGAAGAACTCAAGATTTGAGCTTAGAGAAAGTAGAGAGAGAAAGTGGAAGAACTCAAGATTGAGCTTGGAAGATTGAAGGATTGAAGAGCTGGGTGTTTGGAGCATCAAAACCAAGGAAATAGCAACAAAACAAGGTAAGAATCGACTTCTAAGACCTTCTGTAGATCAAACCCGGATTCTAGGGTTTTGGGGTTTTAAAAAGTTTAAAGAAACACATAAAGGTCGAATTTTTACGTATGAAAACGTGTAAAAAGCTTAGATTTGGTTTCATGGAAGGTAAACTAAGGATTTGGACGTAAAAAGTTAAGATTTTGGGTTAAAAATGGGCTGGATCTGAGTTTCAGTTCATCCAGCGAAACTGGGCCCCGATCCATCGAATTTGAGCATTCAACCAGCGAAACTGCACATTAGTTCAGCGAGACTAGGAGAAATTCCAGCGAAACTACAGTTCGCTGGGGCGAAACTATAGTTTCGCCAGTAATCTCTCTAAGACCCAGACTGACCTATAGGCTTTGCGAGAATAGGGAATTCCAACGAAAGTTGGGCGCTCAAGGCAACGAATCTGCCTAGCGAAACTAGCAGAAATGCTGCCCAGCGAAACTGCAGTTCACTGTAGCGAAACTATGGGCGAAACTATGAAGAAAATGACGTTTTTGCATATTAACTTTCGTGCAGCTAGAGTATTCAGGCTATAGCCTAAGTGACTTAGAAGTTAAGCTACTTGGACGAGTTCAGGTGAGTTCTAGATCCCCTATTTTATACATGCTTTAAATGTTTTGGGGCGGTATTGTGACAACCGAAAATTTTTCGTGAATTAAATAATTTTTATGTGAATTTACAATTTATTTTATATTTTTATTATTATTAAATAATGGTATTAATAAAAATAATGATAATAAATAATAATAATAATATGACATCATTAAAAATAATAATGTTAATAATGATAATAATTATAGTAATGAAAATATTATTATTAATAACAATTTACAAAATTATTATTAAATTGATTAATAAAGTCAGGGGGTGGTTTTGCAATTCCTGAAACTGATTTTAAAACTTTGCACATGAAATAGTAAACATTATAAACTACAGGGGCTAAATGTGTAAATTGTTTTTAAAAAACCCCAACCCGCCGCCCGACCCACTATTCGGCCACCTTCTCCGGCGACCCTCCGGCGACTCCAAACGCCAAATTTAATCGATTTTGACTCGACCAATCATTTCCGACACCTTCTAGAGGATGTTTCGAACTAGTGTACCACTTCAATTGGAAATTAGGTTCGGTTTGGTATGTTTCCCACTTCGACCGAAAGTTCGGCCGACCCACTCACCATAAACGCACCACCAGTCTATTATATTCAAATTAATCGAAAAGGAAGGGCTATATAAGCATTCCTAAACTAATGATACACTCACACACATCTTAAACACTTGAAATCGATCAATTTGATTCTCTCATTGCCGCGGACCTGCAATTGGTCGAACAACCACTGTAGAGCTTCGAACCAGGTACTTCAACACACCATTGGGTTCGTTTTTACAAGGGGAATAATAACCCCATGAAATCAGACGCAATCAAAATCGGTTTGGGATCAATGGGTGTGGATCGAACTGGGGTTTCGGGTGGAATTAGGATTACTGGGGTTTCAGTTTAAAAGGATTAAAGTGGGGGTTTTAACCGCGGCCGAGGCCTTGGTTTACTGGTTTGGGTGTGTGGAATGGAAACGGGGGTCGCGGGTTCGAACCCGGCCCCCAACATTTTTTTAAATAGCTTTTTAAGCCTTTTTAAAATACTAAAAAATTTCTAAAAATTATAAAAATAATTTTTATAAGCTTTAATTTTTTAGAAAATAAATAATTATTTTCTGGAAATTTATTCTTTAAAACCTATTTATTTATTTATTTAAATAAATAAAAAACTATGTAATAAATTGTAATTTTATAAAATAGATCATTGAATCATTATTGGACACCATATTCTTTTTAAATTATAATAATTGTGGAAATTTAATTCTTTAAAAACCTTATTTATTTATTTATTTGTATAAATGATATAAATGGTTACTTTTATAAAAAAAATGGATTTTAAATGATGATTTAAATCATCAAGTTATTAATAAGAATTATATTATTTTAATTATGAATTTATTATAATAAATGAAGGAATTATTTAATAAATTCATAAATTATTTACAAATACAAATATTATCATTATAATTACGATCACGACATGTTATTATTAATATCAACATTGGTAGTATTATTAAGACATGGTGTGTTGTATACCAATCGTGTACGTCAAACCGAACCGACCCGAATACGACCAAATATATTTATTCGCGTTGAAAACGTTTTAAAAACTTAATTACAATTAATAATAGGTGTGATCGTGTTTGATCGTGCATTGCCTTATTCTTTGAAGTTCTTATTCATTTCATTACATCAAACCAAGGTGAGTTCAAGCCCCACTATTTTACCAAATCTCTTTTGGGTAAGTTCATTTTATTAAAACTGTTTTGGGGGAGATAGCATACTGGTAATGTTACAACGTTTTCATTATATATTAAGATGTGTATGATATTAAAGATAGTGCTGTTGATCATTATAAAAGTCCTCACACTTTCGAATTGTAATATTGGATAGCGGGGAAAGTTGGGTAGTACTACTGGGGAGTGACGACCCCACCTGTATGACTCGAGGTCAGTCGGGTGCAATTGTCCTATGAACATTAGTCACGATCTGACATCGTGGCTGGAGGCAAACATAACACAGTCAGCTTCAATGTCGAAATCACTATTTAATATTGTTTGTGATGGGCTAGCTAGCCATTACAATGCACATGCTTAAATATACGCTGTTGTTAAACTGGGATGTTAACTGTGAACTCTTGAACTGATCAACCGTTGGGTTGATACACGCTATTGTTAAACTGGGATGTTTAACTGCAAACTCTTAAACTGATCAACGTTGGTTGATACACGCTATTGTTAAACTGGGATGTTTAAACGCAAGCTCTAGAACTAATCAACATTGGGTTGATTACACTTTTGTTAAACTGTTATGATAAACGCAAACTCTTGAACTTACCAACCATTGGGTTGATACACACTTTTGTTAAACTGTTTTGTTTAAACATAAACTCTTGAACTCACCAACCATGTGTTGACTTTTAGTATGCTATTCTCAGGTCACTAAATCTGGACTGCTGTTAGGAGCACTACACGGGTCAAGCATGCATCCTAACGCTTAAACCATGATATATATATGTTTATCATTATATATTTTGGGTTGTTTATTTTGTTAAACGCTTCCGCATGTATTATAAAGTTTGAACTTTGGTTTGTTATGTTAAACGTTGCATATAGAGTCGTTCCAAGTAACTAATGACTGTGATCCTGGTTTGTTCACACCCCTCCGTGATAGATTCCAGACCCGGAATTTGAGGGTGTGACAGATGGGTATCAGAGCCATGGTTATAGAGAACTAGGTTGCTACACACGACTATAACCGCACACAGTTAGTTAGTTACTTGTTTCTAGACTTCCTAAACATAACTGATTATCTTAGGTTCAAATCCTTAGACTTTATGTCTAAACTATGAAAATCCTATCGAGGTTTTAAAATTTCATGAACCAAATGAACTTGTGTGAAACATAGACACCTGTATTCTGGATTTCCTGGCAAAAAGCCTTCGGGCTAGGCTAGCATATCGATATATCTCATTACGAGACCTGGTATGCTTACCTGGGGATTTCTGGGATGAGTGATAAACTATGGTCAATACACCAAGTCCATAAGGTAAATGGGATACCTTTTACTGAACATGGAACAATACCGAGTCGGCGACTCACAAGCAATGTCTATACACCACAGCACGACATAGCTGAATGATTCTATTCTAATTCCTTTAAACGATTCGGACTACGTAGGTTTCTTTATTTTGGAACCTATGTGGAAAGAGTTGTTTCCCCACCCAAACAACAAACCAATTTGTATAAAACATTGTGGTGGTGATGAAGTCATTATCTCCTTATTGTTTACTATAATGAGATAAAGAGGATTGATTCGTTACTCATTATGTATTTGTGAATATAAAGTGAAATAATGGACGCCCAAAGACGTGGACGTGGTCGTGGACGAGGACGCGTGCGTGGACGTGGTGCCGGTAACCAAGGTGCCGTGACAAGGCGCTGGTCCTATTAATATGACCCCTGCGGAATTAGCTGCTCTAATCAACGTACAAGTTCAGGCAGCGGTAGCTGCTACCCAAACAAGACAGCCAGCAGGACCACACAACTTGTACCTACAAGTCCTTCATGGACTAAGCCTCACACCTACAGTGGAACCGAGGGAGCTGTAGGGTAGTGAGATGGTTTGAGAAGACGGAGTCCGTATTCTCAAAATGTAACTGTCTGCCTGCTGACCAGGTGAAATACGCTACAGGGACATTGGATGGTGCAGCATTGTCTTGGTGGAATGCGCAAGTGCAATGCTAGGGCAAGCCATGGCAGATAAACTCCCGTGGAACGAGTTCAAAGATATGATGATTGAGGAATACTGCCCACGAAGTGAAGTACAAAAACTTGAAGTGGAATTCTGGCAACTGAAGATGCAAGGATCAGAAATTGAGGCTTATACCACGAGAACTCATGAGCTGGCCACTCTATGTCCAGGAATGGTAAACGAAATGCACAAGAGAGTGGAGCACTACATTCGAGGATTGGTGCCAGAGATTAGGAGTATGGTTACTTCCTCAAACCGGCTACTATCCAGCAAGCTATCCGCCTAGCCCACAAACTGACTGATGAAGCTGTGGAGGAAGGACGGTTACCAAGACGGGGTGCTGCGGCGAGTGTGTCCGACAACAAGAGGAAGTGGGATACCTCTAAAAACACCAACAAACAAGAAATAGAAAATCATCGTCCGGTGGTCAACATCAGCAACAAACACCACAACAACAACACAGGAGGGTTCGACAACAATCGTAACTTCAACCAGTCAGCCTCGAACAATCAAGGATCGAGCAGTTATGGTGGTAAACAGCCGAGGTGCCACGGTGCAACTATCATCATGTTGGAAGATGTGACAATTACAAGTGTCAGCGGTGTGGCAAAATGGGACACTTGGCTAAGGATTGCCGTGGTGAGTTGGTTAGGAAGCCACAGCAAACTCAGGAGACTCGAAAGGGTTGCTTTGAGTGGGGGAAAAGAAGGGCACTACAGGAACAACTGCCCGCAGCTGAGGAAGAACGGTAATGGCACTGGCCAAAACAGCAACAATCAAGGCAACAACAACAAGACCTAGCTCATCACCTTGGGGAGCCCCTGTTCTCTTTGTTAAGAAGAAGGACGGCACTTTCCGAATGTGCATCGATTATAGAGAATTAAACAAAGTCACAGTCAAGAACCGATATCCTTTACCTCGTATCGACGACTTGTTTGATCAGCTTCAGGGATCGAGCTATTATTCGAAGATCGATTGAGGTCTGGTTATCATCAACTCCGAGTCCGTGAGGAGGACATCTCCAAAACCGCATTCCGTACTCGTTATGGTCATTACGAGTTCTTGGTCATGCCTTTGGATGACTAATGCACCTGCGGTATTCATGGACCTCATGAATCGCGTGTGTAAACCCTATCTCGATCAGTTTGTTATTGTGTTTATCGATGACATACTGATATACTCTAAGACCAAGGAGGACCACGAAGAACATCTACGATTGATCTTGGAATTATTGAAGAAGGAGCAACTGTACGCCAAATTCTCTAAGTGTGACTTCTGGAAACGTGAAGTGCAATTCCTAGGTCATATCGTTAATGAGAAGGGAATACATGTTGATCCTGCAAAGATTGTGGCGATAAAGAATTGGGCTACACCGAAGACACCGACTGAGATAAGGCAATTCCTGGGGTTAGCAGGATATTACCGACGATTCATAGAGGGATTCTCTAAGATTGCACAACCTCTCACCGCTTTGACCCACAAAGGAACGACATACAAATGGGGTGAAAGTCAAGAGGCGGCTTTTCAGCTATTGAAACAGAAACTCTGTAGTGCACCGATATTGGCACTACCAGAGGGGACAGATGATTTCGTGGTGTATTGTGACGCATCCATTCAAGGATGGGTTGTGTTCTGATGCAGCGAGATAAGGTGATAGCTTACGCCTCGAGACAACTGAAGACTCACGAGAAGAACTATACCACCCATGATCTGGAATTAGGTGCAGTGATTTTGCCTTGAAGATTTGGAGACATTACTTGTACGGTACCAGATGCACCATTTACACCGATCACAAGAGTCTCCAGCACATCTTTGAACAAAAAGAGCTGAACATGAGACAACGTCGTTGGGTAGATTGTTGAACGACTACGACTGTGCGATCAAATATCATCCTGGCAAGCTATATGTAGTAGCAGATGCCCTTAGTCGGAAGGAGACACCCAAGCCAAGACGAGTTCGAGCATTACAACTCACATTCGCACCGGATTACCGATCAAATACGTAATGCTCAACTTAAGGCATTAAAAGACGAAAACTTGAAGGCTGAATCGCTACGAGGCATGAAAAGCAACTGGAAACCAAATCTGACGGAATCCGCTACTTCATGGATCGAATATGGGTTCCTTTGTGGGGACCTACGCGAACTAGTAATGGACGAAGCTCACAAGTCACGGTACTCCATTCATCCGGGCTCAGACAAGATGTATCACGATCTAAAAGTCCTTTACTGGTGGCCGAACATGAAAGCTGACATTGCCTCATACGTAAGCAGATGCTTAACCTGTTCTAAAGTTAAGGTGGAGTATCAGCGACCATCTGGTTTACTCCAACAGCCAGAAATACCAGTGTGGAAGTGGGAACAGATATCCATGGACTTTATCACAAAACTACCTCGAACTCCCAGCGGGTGCGATACCATTTGGGTAATTGTAGATCGTCTGACAAAATCCGCACATTTCTTACCGATTCGGGAGACTGACCGCATGGAAAAGTTGACTCGTATCTACCTAAGGGAAATAGTCTCCCGGCACGGGGTGCCAATTTCCATTATCTCTGATCGTGATGCTCGATTTACCTCACACTTCTGGCAATCTTTACAACGAGCATTGGGGACGCGGTGGATATGAGCACCGCGTATCATCCACAAACGGACGGTCAGAGTGAGCGTACCATACAGACTTTGGAGGATATGCTACGTGCTGTGTGATTGACTTGGGAACAACTGGGAAGTTCACCTGCCTTTGGTGGAATTTTCCTATAATAACAGCTATCACACTAGCATAAAGGCAGCACCTTTCGAGGCTTTGTATGGGAGAAAATGTCGATCACCTATTTGTTGGGCAGAAGTTGGGGAAAGTCAACTTACCGGTCCTGAACGTACAGAGACGACTGAGAAGATCGTACAGATCCGTAATCGTATGGCAGCAGCGCGAGATAGACAGAAAAGTTATGCTGACAAGAGACGGAAACCTCTAGAGTTCCAAATTGGTGACAAAGTGTTATTGAAAGTCTCACCGTGGAAAGGCGTAGTTCGGTTTGGCAAACGAGGAAAGCTGAATCCGAGGTATGTTGGACCATTTGAGATATTGGAAAGAATAGGTCCAGTGGCCTATCGACTAGCCTTACCTGAATCACTGAGTGGAGTCATAATGTGTTCCATGTTTCAAACTGAGGAATGTCTCGCTGACGGACTCTCGTCGTTCCGTTAGATGAGGTACATGTTGACGAACAACTACGTTTCATCGAGGAACCAGTGGAAATTATGGACCGAGAGGTCAAGACACTCAAACACAGTCGTATCCCTATTGTCAAAGTCCGGTGGAACTCCCGGCGTGGTCCTGAGTTCACTTGGAAAGGAGAGACGAGATGATGCGCAAGTATCCTAACCTGTTCAAGGATATTGCAGTACATCTTAATTTTCGGGACGAAAATTCCTCTAACAGGGGGATGATGTGACAACCCGAAAATTTTTCGTGAATTAATATAATTTTTATGTGAATTACAATTATTTTTATATTTTATTATTATTAAATAATGGTATTAATAAAATAAAATGATAATAATAATAATAATAATAATGATCATTAAAAATAATAATGTTAATAATGATAATAATTATAGTAATGAAAATATTTTATAATAACAATTTACAAAATTAATTAATTGATAATAAAGTCCAGGGGTGGTTTTGCAATTCCTGAAAACTGATTTTAAAACTTGCACATGAAATAGTAACATTCTAAACTACAGGGGCTAAATCTGTAAATTGTTTTTAAAACACCCAACCCCGCCGCCGACCCTATTCCGGCACCTTCTCCGGCGACCCTCCGGCGACTCCAAACGCCAAATTTAACGATTTGACTCGACCAATCATTCCGACACCTTCTAGAGGATGTTCGAACTAGTGGACCACTTCAATTTGGAAAATTAGGTTCGGTTGGTATGTTTCCACTTCGACCGAAAGTTCGGCCGACCCACTCACCATAAACGCACCACAGTCTATTATATTCAAATTAATCGAAAAGGAAGGGCTATATAAGCATTCCTAAACTAAAACACTCACACACATCTTAAACACTTGAAATCGATCAATTCGATTCTCTCATTGCCGCGGACCTGCAATTGGTCGAACAACCACTGTAGAGCTTCGAACAGGTACTTAAACACACCATTGGTTCGTTTTTACAAGGGGATAATAACCCCATGAATCAGACGCAATCAAAATCGGTTTGGGATCAATTGGGGTGGATCGAACCTGGGGTTCGGTGGAATTGGATTACTGGGGTTTCAGTTTAAAAGGTTAAATGTGGGGGTTTTAACCGCGGCCGAGGCCTGGTTTACTGGTTTGGTGTGTGGGGATGGAACGGGGGTCGCGGGTTCGAACCCGGCCCCCAACATTTTTTTAAAATAGCTTTTTAGCCTTTTTAAAATACTGAAAAATTTCTAAAAATTATAAAAATAATTTTAAAGCTTTAATTATTTTAGAAAATAAATAATTATTTTCTGGAAATTTATTTCTTTAAAACTTATTTATTTATTTATTAAATAAATAAAAACATATGTAATAAATTGTAATTTTATAAAATAGATCATTGAATCATTATGGACACCATATTCTTTTTTAAATATAATAATTGTGGAAATTATTCTTTAAAACCTTATTTATTTATTATTTGTATAAATGATATAAATGGTTACTTTTATAAAAAAAATTTAAATGATGATTTAAATCATCAAGTTATTAATAAGAATTATATTATTTTAATTATGAATTTATTATATAAATGAAGGAAATATTTATAAATTTCATAAATATTTACAAATACAAATATTATCATATAATTACGATCACGACATTGTTATTATTAATATCAACATTGGTAGTATTATTAGACATGGGTGTTGTAACCAATCGGTACGTCAAACCGAACCGACCCGAATACGACCAAATATATTTATTCGCGTTGAACACGTTTTAAAAACTTAATTACAATTAATAATAGGTGTGATCGTGTTTGATCGTGCATTCCTTATTCTTTGAAGTCTTGTTCATTCATTACATCAAACAAGGTGAGTTCAAGCCCCACTATTTTACAAATCTCTTTGGGTAAGTTCATTTTATTAAACTGTTTTGGGGGAGATAGCATACTGGTATGTTACAACGTTTTCATTATATTAAGATGTGTATGATATAAAGATAGTGCTGTTGATTATAAAAGTCCTCACACTTTCGAATTGTTAATATGGATAGCGGGGAAAGTGGGTAGTACTACTGGGAGTGACGACCCCACCTGTATGACTCGAGGTCAGTCGGGTGCATTTGTCCTATGAACATTAGTCACGATCTGACATCGTGGGGAGGCAAAATACACAGTCAGCTTCAATGTCGAAATCACTATTTATATCGTTTGTGAATGGGCTAGCTAGCCATTACAATGCACATGCTTAAATATACGCTGTTGTTAAACTGGGATGTTTAACTGTAACTCTTGAACTGATCAACGTGGGTGATACACGCTATTGTTAAACTGGGATGTTTAACTGCAAACTCTTAAATGATCAATTGGGTTGATACACGCTATTGTTAAACTGGGGTTTAACGCAAGCTCTAGAACTAATCAACCATTGGGTTGATTACACTTTGTTAAACGTTATGATTAAACTCAAACTCTTGAACTACCAACATTGGGTTGATACACACTTTGTTAAACTGTTTTGTTTAAACATAAACTCTGAACTCACAACCGTGTTGACTTTTAGTATGCTATTCTCAGGTCACTAAATCTGGACTGCTGTTAGGAGCACTACACGGGTCAAGCATGCATCCTAACGCTTAAACATGATATATATATTTATCTTATATTTTGGGTTTGTTATTTGTAAACGCTTCCGCATGTATTATAAGTTTGAACTTTGGTTGTTATGTTAAACGTTGATATAGAGTCGTTCCAAGTAACTAATGACTGTGATCCTGGTTGTTCACACCCTCCGTGATAGATTCCAGACCCGGAATTTGAGGGTGTGACAGATTGGTATCAGAGCCATTGGTTATAGAGAACTAGGTTGCATACACACTAGACTATAACCGCACACAGTTAGTTAGTTACTGTTTCTAGACTTCCTAAACTAACTGATATTAGGTTCAAATCCTTAGACTTTATGTCTAAACTATGAAAATCATATCGAGGTTTTAAATTTCATGAACCAAATGAACTTGTGTGACACATAGACACTGTTTGGATTTCTGGCAAAAAGCCTTCGGGCTAAGGCTAGCATATCATATATCTCATTACGAGACCTGGTATGCTTACTGGGGATCTGGGATGAGTGATAAACTATGGTCAATACACAAGTCCATAAGGTAAATGGGATACCTTTTACTGAACATGGAACAATACCGAGTCCGGCGACTCACAAGCAATGTCTATACACTACAGCACGACATAGCTGAATGATTCTATTCTAATTCCTTTAAACGATTCGGACTACGTAGCGTTTCTTTATTTTGGAACCTGTGGAAGAGTTGTTCCCCACCCAAACAACAACTCAATTTGTTATAAACATGTGTGGTGATGAATCATTATTCCTATTGTTTACTATAATGAGATAAAGGATTGATTCGTTACTCATTATTGTATTTGTGAATATAAAGTGAAATAATGGACGCCCAAAGACGTGGACGTGGTCGTGGACGAGGACGCGTGCGTGGACGTGGTGCCGGTAACCAAGGTGCGGTGACCAAGGCGCTGGTCTATTAATATGACCCCTGCGGAATTAGCTGCTCTAATCAACGTACAAGTTCAGGCAGCGGTAGCTGCTACCCAAACAAGACAGCCAGCAGGACCACCAACGTGTACCTACAAGTCCTTCATGGACTGTAAGCCTCACACCTACAGTGGAACGAGGGAGCTGTAGGGTAGTAGATGGTTGAGAAGACGGAGTGTTTTCAAATGTAACTGTCTGCTGCTGACCAGGTGAAATACGCTACGGGACGTTGGATGGTGCTGCATTGTCTTGTGGAATGCGCAAGTGCAAATGCTAGGGCAAGCCATGGCAGATCAACTCCCGTGGAACGAGTTCAAAGATATGATGATTGAGGAATACTGCCACGAAGTGAAGTACAAAAACTTGAAGTGGAATTCTGGCAACTGAAGATGCAAGGATCAGAATTGAGGCTTATACCACGAGAACTCATGAGCTGGCCACTCTATGCCAGGAATGGTAAACGAAATGCACAAGAGAGTGGAACACTACATTCGAGGATTGGTGCCAGAGATTAGGAGTATGGTTACTTCCTCAAACCGGTACTATCCAGCAAGCTATCCGCCTAGCCCACAAACTGACTGATGAAGCTGTGGAGGAAGGACGGTTACCAAGACGGGGTGCTGCGGCGAGTGTGTCCGACAACAAGAGGAAGTGGGATACCTCTAACAACACCAACAACAACAATAGAACATCATCGTCCGGTGGTCAACATCAAACAAACACCACAACAACAACAGGAGGTTCGACAACAATCGTAACTTCAACCAGTCAGCCTCGAACAATCAAGGATCGAGCAGTTATGGTGGTAAACAGCCGAGGTGCCCACGGTGCAACTATCATCATGTTGGAAGATGTGACAATTACAAGTGTCAGCGGTGTGGTAAAATGGGACACTTGGCTAAGGATTGCCGTGGTGAGTTGGTTAGGAAGCCACAGCAAACTCAGGAGACTCGAAAGGGTTGCTTTGAGTGTGGGAAAGAAGGGCACTACAGGAACAACTGCCCGCAGCTGAGGAAGAACGGTAATGGCACTGGCCAAAAAACAACAATCAAGGCAACAACAACAACAAATGGTAACGGTGGTAACAATAATGGAGCCAAAGGGAGAGCCTTCGTCATTGGCTCAGGTGAGGCTCTAAATGATCCTACAACTATTACTGGTAGATTTCTGTCAATGGATGTTTTGCTACGATACTGTTGATACTGGGGCCGATAGGAGTTTATATCCTTAAAGTTCTGTAATTTTCTAAGTGATATTCCTTCTGCCTTAGAATCCAAATATACCGTAGAATTGGCCGACGGTAAACAATCCATGTAACACACATTTAGAGATTGTAAGATAGAACTCGCTGGTCATACTTTCGCTATAGATCTTATGCCTGTTACACTGAAGTTTCGACGTTGTGGTAGGCATGGATTGGCTCTCTAATAAGCAAGCGGAAGTCATATGCCATGAGAAGATCATACGAATCCCTGTTGGTGATGAAATTCTTACAGTCCGAGGCGATAGGAGTGGTGCAGTAATGGGTATCTCTTACATGAAGGCGCAAAAGTTGTTACGAAAAGGGCGTGTGGCTATTCTGGCACTCGTCACCGACAAGCAGTCCGAGAAAAGAAAATAGAAGACATTCCCGTGGTAAGAGATTTCCAGAGGTGTTTCCAGAGGATCTTCCTGGACTACCACCTCATCGCCAAGTGGAATTTCAAATCGAACTGACTCCGGTGCAGCCCCGATTGCTAGAGCACTTATCGATTAGCACCAAACGAACTACAGGAGTTGTCATCACAACTTCAGGAGCTTTTAGATAAGGGCTTTATCCGACCTAGCTCATCACCTTGGGGAGCCCCTGTTCTTTGTTAAGGAAGGACGGCACTTTCCGAATGTGCATCGATTATAGAGAATTAAACAAAGTCACAGTCAAGAACCGATATCCTTACCTCGTATCGACGACTGTTTGATCAGCTTCAGGGATCGAGCTATATTCGAAGATCGATTTGAGGTCTGGTATCATCAACTCCGAGTCCGTGAGGAGGACATCTCCAAAACCGCATTCCGTACTCGTTATGGTCATTACGAGTCTTGGTCATGCCTTTGGTTGACTAATGCACCTGCGGTATTCATGGACCTCATGAATCGCGTGTAAACCCTATCTCGATCAGTTTGTTATTGTGTTTATCGATGACATACTGATATACTCTAAGACCAAGGAGGACCACGAAGAAATCTACGATGATCTTGGAATTATTGAAGAAGGAGCAACTGTACGCCAAATTCTCTAAGTGTGACTTCTGGAAACGTGAAGTGCAATTCCTAGGTCATATCGTTAATGAGAAGGGAATACATGTTGATCCTGCAAAGATTGTGGCGATAAAGAATTGGGCTACACCGAGACACCGACTGAGATAAGGCAATTCCTGGGGTTAGCAGGATATTACCGACGATTCATAGAGGGATTCTCTAAGATTGCACAACCTCTCACCGCTTTGACCCAAAGGAACGACATACAAATGGGGTGAAAGTCAAGAGGCGGCTTTTCAGCTATTGAAACAGAAACTCTGTAGTGCACCGATATTGGCACTACCAGAGGGGACAGATGATTTGTGGTGTATGTGACGCATCCATTCAAGGATTGGGTTGTGTCTGATGCAGCGAGAAGGTGATAGCTTACGCCTCGAGACAACTGAAGTCCGAGAAGAACTATACCACCCATGATCTGGAATTGGTGCAGTGATTTTGCCTTGAAGATTTGGAGACATTACTTGTACGGTACCAGATGCACCATTTACACGATCACAAGAGTCTCCAGCACATCTTTGAACAAAAGAGCTGAACATGAGACAACGTCGTTGGGTGAATTGTTGAACGACTACGACTGTGCGATCAAATATCATCCTGGCAAGGCTATGTAGTAGCAGATGCCCTGAGTCGGAAGGAGACACCCAAGCCAAGACGAGTTCGAGCATTAAACTCACCATTCGCACCGGATTACCGATCAAATACGTAATGCTCAACTTAAGGCATTAAAAGACGAAACTGAAGGCTGAATCGCTACGAGGCATGGAAAAGCAATGGAAACCAAATCTGACGGAATCCGCTACTTCATGGATCGAATATGGGTTCCTTGGTGGAGACCTACGCGAACTAGTAATGGACGAAGCTCACAAGTCACGGTACTCCATTCATCCGGGCTCAGACAAGATGTATCACGATCTAAAAGTCCTTTACTGGTGGCCGAACATGAAAGCTGACATTGCCTCATACGTAAGAGATGCTTAACCTGTTCTAAAGTTAAGGTGGAGTATCAGCGACCATCTGGTTTACTCCAACAGCCAGAAATACCAGTGTGGAAGTGGAACAGATATCCATGGACTTTATCACAAAACTACTCGAACTCCCAGCAGGTGCGATACCATTTGGGTAATTGTAGATCGTCTGACAAAATCCGCACATTTCTTACCGATTCGGGAGACTGACCGCATGGAAAAGTTGACGTATCTACCTAAGGGAAATAGTCTCCCGGCACGGGGGTGCCAATTTCATTATCTCTGATCGTGATGCTCGATTTACCTCACACTTCTGGCAATCTTTACAACGAGCATTGGGGACGCGGTTGGATATGAGCACGCGTATCATCCACAAACGGACGGTCGGAGTGAGCGTACCTACAGACTTTGGAGGATATGCTACGTGCTTGTGTGATTGATTTGGGAACAACTGGGAAGTTCACCTGCCTTTGGTGGAATTTTCCTATAATAACAGCTATCACACTAGCATAAAGGCAGCACCTTTCGAGGCTTTGTATGGGAGAAAATGTCGATCACCTATTTGTTGGGAGAAGTTGGGGAAAGTCAACTTACCGGTCCTGAACTCGTACACGAGACGACTGAGAAGATCGTACAGATCCGTAATCGTATGGCAGCAGCGCGAGATAGACAGAAAGTTATGCTGACAAGAGACGGAAACCTCTAGAATTCCAAATTGGTGACAAAGTGTTATTGAAAGTCTCACCGTGGAAAGGCGTAGTTCGGTTTGGCAAACGAGGAAAGCTGAATCCGAGGTATGTTGGACCATTTGAGATATTGGAAAGAATAGGTCCAGTGGCCTATCGACTAGCCTTACCTGAATCACTGAGTGGAGTTCATAATGTGTTCCATGTTTCAAACTGAGGAAATGTCTCGCTGACGAGACTCTCGTCGTTCCGTTGGATGAGGTACATGTTGACGAACAACTACGTTTCATCGAGGAACCAGTGGAAATTATGGACCGAGAGGTCAAGACACTCAAACACAGTCGTATCCCTATTGTCAAAGTCCGGTGGAACTCCCGGCGTGGTCCTGAGTTCACTTGGGAAAGGGAGGACGAGATGATGCGCAAGTATCCTAACCTGTTCAAGGATATTGCCAGTACATCTTAATTTCGGGACGAAAATTCCTCTAACAGGGGGATGATGTGACAACCCGAAAATTTTCGTGAATTAATATAATTTTTATGTGAATTTACAATTTATTTTATATTTATTATTATTAAATAATGGTATTTAAAAAAATGATAATATAATAATAATAATAATGAATCATTAAAAATATAATGTTAATAATGATAATAATTATAGTAATGAAAATATTATTATAATAACAATTTACAAAATTAATTAAATTGATAATAAGTCCAGGGGGGGTTTTGCAATTCCTGAAAATGATTTTAAAACTTTGCACATGAAATAGTAAACATTATAAACTACAGGGGCTAAATGTGTAAATTGTTTTAAAAACACCCAACCCCGCCGCCGACCCACTATTCCGGCCACCTTCTCCGGCGACCCTCCGGCGACTCCAAACGCAAATTTAATCGATTTTGACTCGACCAATCATTTCCGACACCTTCTAGAGGATGTTTCGAACTAGTGTACCACTTCAATTTGGAAATTAGGTTCGGTTTGGTTTGTTTCCACTTCGACCGAAAGTTCGGCCGACCCACTCACCATAAACGCACACCAGTCTATTATATTCAAATTAATCGAAAAGGAAGGGCTATATAAGCATTCCTAAACTAATGATACACTCACACACATCTTAAACACTGAAATCGATCAATTTGATTCTCTCATTGCCGCGGACCTGCAATGGTCGAACAACCACTGTAGAGCTTCGAACCAGGTACTTCAACACACCATTGGGTTCGTTTTTACAAGGGGAATAATAACCCCATGAAATCAGACGCAATCAAAATCGGTTTGGGGATCAATTGGGTGTGGATCGAACCTGGGGTTTCGGTGGAATTAGGATTACTGGGGTTTCAGTTTAAAAGGATTAAATGTGGGGTTTTAACCGCGGCCGAGGCCTTGGTTTACTGGTTTGGTGTGTGTGGAATGGAACCGGGGGTCGCGGGTTCGAACCCGGCCCCCAACATTTTTTTAAAAATAGCTTTTTAAGCCTTTTAAAATACTGAAAAATTTCTAAAAATTATAAAAATAATTTTTATAAGCTTTAATTATTTTAGAAAATAAATAATTATTTTCTGGAAATTTATTTCTTTAAAACCTTATTTATTTATTTATTTAAATAAATAAAAACATATGTAATAAATTGTAATTTTATAAAATAGATCATTGAATCATTATTGGACACCATATTCTTTTAAATTATATAATTGTGGAGATTTAATTCTTTAAAAACCTTATTTATTTATTTATTGTATAAATGATATAAATGGTTACTTTTATAAAAAAAATGGATTTTAAATGATGATTTAAATCATCAAGTTATTAATAAGAATTATATTATTTTAATTATGAATTATTATAATAATGAAGGAATTATATTTAATAAATTTCATAAATTATTTACAAATACAAATATTATCATTATAATTACGATCACGACATTGTTATTATTAATATCAACATTGGTAGTATTATTAAGACATGGTGTGTTGTATACCAAATCGTGTACGTCAAACCGAACCGACCCGAATACGACCAAATATATTTATTCACGTTGAACACGTTTTAAAAACTTAATTACAATTAATAATAGGTGTTGATCGTGTTTGATCGTGCATTGCCTTATTCTTTGAAGTTCTTATTCATTTCATTACATCAACCAAGGTGAGTTCAAGCCCCACTATTTTACAAATCTCTTTTGGGTAAGTTCATTTTATTAAAACTGTTTTGGGGGAGATAGCATACTGGTAATGTTACAAACGTTTCATTATATATTTAAGATGTGTATGATATTAAAGATAGTGCTGTTGATCATTATAAAAGTCCTCACACTTTCGAATTGTTAATATTGGATAGCGGGGAAAGTTGGGTAGTACTACTGGGAGTGACGACCCCACCTGTATGACTCGAGGTCAGTCGGGTGCAATTTGTCCTATGAACATTAGTCACGATCTGACATCGTGGCTGGAGGCAAACATAACACAGTCAGCTTCAATGTCGAAATCACTATTTAGTATTGTTTGTGAATGGGCTAGCTAGCCATTACAATGCACATGCTTAAATATACGCTGTTGTTAAACTGGGATGTTTAACTGTGAACTCTTGAACTGATCAACCGTTGGGTTGATACACGCTATTGTTAAACTGGGATGTTTAACTGCAAACTCTTAAACTGATCAACCGTTGGGTTGATACACGCTATTGTTAAACTGGGATGTTTAAACGCAAGCTCTAGAACTAATCAACCATTGGGTTGATTACACTTTTGTTAAACTGTTATGATTAAACGCAAACTCTTGAACTTACCAACCATTGGGTTGATACACACTTTTGTTAAACTGTTTTGTTTAAACATAAACTCTTGAACTCACCAACCATGTGTTGACTTTTAGTATGCTATTCTCAGGTCACTAAATCTGGACTGCTGTTAGGAGCACTACACGGGTCAAGCATGCATCCTAACGCTTAAACCATGATATATATATGTTTATCATTATATTTTGGGTTTGTTTATTTGTTAAACGCTTCCGCATGTATTATAAAGTTTGAACTTTGGTTTGTTATGTTAAACGTTGCATATAGAGTCGTTCCAAGTAACTAATGACTGTGATCCTGGTTTGTTCACACCCCTCCGTGATAGATTCCAGACCGGAATTTGAGGGTTGTGACAGGTATGCATACTAAGATATATACCTTTGTAATCAGTTCTTTTAGAGTAAAGTTTTACTTACTATCTTATATGGGAAACGGGATTTTCTAACGAATTGATAACGTGTTTTCCTTATCGAGATATAACCTTGTAGTGATGGATTGCCTTCGAGAGGTGTTGTGTTATTATTATATATATATATAACTTAAATAAGAAAGTGAAACGTAAAGAAAGGTTATGTGGCCCATAACGTGTACCTGGATAAAGTAATGTCTTGCAAGTAAAGTCCTGCAAGCAAGGGATAAAGTAAAGACTTGCAAGCAATGGCTAAAGGAGGGTTGCATTTGTTGTGCCCTCACGCGGATAAAGTAATGCTCGAACAGGCAGGTCTGTAAGCCCTGAATTGCCATGACAATAATGGCCCGATCGAGTACGACTGTAAGCCCTTAATTGGCGTGTCGGTAAAGTCCTAGGCGAGCCTAGGCACCGATAGTGACAGAGAATTGACGGATAAAGAAGAGTAATAAATAACGAGAAATGAAAAGCAATGATAAAGTATCGATAAAGTGATAGCCTGTATGTATTGATGCTTGATAGACGAGAACTATTTTCAACTGATAAAGCTAATATCTCTTACGAAAGTTATTTAGCAAAGTAACCTAGAATTCACTCAGCGAAGCTGACTTTTGTATGCATATCAGTTGACAGGTAAGAGTTAGAGCTACGGAATAGAGGCATGGGACTGAAGCTTCTTGGCACTAGAAGACTGGCATCCGGATGAACAAAGCTAAACAAAGAACTCCTAAATAGTTTTATGGATTAAAGACAATGTTTATATTTTACTTGTAATGAATTGAAATGACAGTATTTTTCCACACACGCACGCACGCACGCACGCACGCACGCACGCACGCCCGCCGCCCGCACGCCGCACGCCCGCACGCCCGCACGCCCGCCCGCCCGCCCGCCGCCCGCCCCCGCACGCCCGCACGCCCGCACGCCCGCACGCACGCACGCACGCACGCACGCACGCGCACGCGGAAAGGGCGCGGGCGCGGGCCGGCGCGACGCGCGCCCGCCTGCGCGCGCGCGCGAACGCACACACACGCACACACACGCACACACATACATACATACACACACGTGTATATCTATGTGTTAGTATATGTATGAATATATAAGCATGTGTTTTGTGCTAGTGGTATGTGTACGTTGTATTGTTGCTATCAATATTATGATTGTTATGAATATTATTATTATTATAATTATAATAATAATTATTATTATTATTATTACTACTACTACTAATACTACTACTATTATTAGTATTATTAGTTTATTAATAATAATAATATCTTTAATAGTATTTCTATCATTATTAACATATAGGGTGTTGTATATATATATCTAATTGTGTGCGTCGAACCGAACCGACCCGAAACCGACCGAACGTACCTATTCTCTTTAGACGTGTTTTAATACTTAGTCACAATTAATTATAGGTTCTTGATTGTTTCGTTGCTCACATCTGTAGAAGTCTTTTAATCGCTTTATTTCCAAATCTTTACAAGGTGCGTTTCACGACCCCACTTTCATCATAATTTTATAAATCTTTGAGGGGAAAGTATGGTCGCTCCTTTCAGCTGTGAACTCAATTTATTTTAGATTAACGTGTTACTGTTTACAAGCTATATCTTATACATGAGTTTCTGTGTGGTTCTTTAATCACAACTATTTAACTCCGATGTTGGAGCCGACAGACAGGTATTAATAGTTTTATTGGGTTGACACCCCACCCATGTATGTTAGTATACTAGTTGAGACTGACTGTGGTTATGATCCACCCCTTGGTGAATATATTCCGACGATTGCTGTGTGGTTCGTCATAGGTTTAGTTGTGATGCTCATGTGATATTACTTGTGATAAATACACTTATGGTTCCATAAACTCATACACAGCAACAAGTTTTCAATTATGTTTAAACCTGTGAACTCACCAACCATGTGTTGACTTTTGAGCATATCTTTTCAGGTGATATTAATCAAAGGAGATAGCTAGAGCCGATGCCTTACCAGAGACCCTAAGGATTTTAGTAGATCTGCATTAGCATTGGACTATCATTTGAACTCGTTTATGAATGCTATATTGAACATTTCCGTTTGTTGGATTTTATGTTGAATTTGATATTGGTTAATCAATAGACTATGCTGGTCGTGGAACTGACTAACCACGACACAAGTCACCACTTGTGTCGGGTGACGTCATGACACGTTGACTTTTCATCATTTAATGCATCTCTATTAATTAACAATGTGTTATTACGATCCCGTTCGTTACATCCTCGTGTTTTCGCTATAAGCGGGGGTGTGACAGATTGGTAGCAGAGCCATTGAATTAGGTGGATTATTTGACCTAGACTATAACTAAGTACCTACATGTAGTATGCATAGTAGGATTATGTGTGCAACAATATACATGTGAATGTTTTAAGTGCATCATTGGTTATGCTTACATTGCGGCCTTACAAGCTATCTACGATATACTTATTTGAGAGGGTTGTGGGTATTATATCATCTATTTATATCTTGAGAAAGCACTCGATAATCGTATCCTACCGTTATGTGTTTGACTTATATTGGTTTGGATTAATAAGAGAATTTATAAGAACTCTCTTAAGGACTTAGGTTGTTAGCATTTGCTTTATGCTCCCTTTATTTATAACTTATTGGGTTGAATCTTAGAAGACGGACGCGCTGGCTAACACGACACCAGTAGACAGGTGATGCGACATACTCAAATTAGATGAAACATTAAAGTACATGGATTCTTTCCACTGTTCCTTGCTCAAGTGAATGTTTACTCAATCGGTTCCTTTATACAACTCCGTTTAATTAACTTTTGGTTAGTAACCATATCCTTGATACTCAAATCAAGGATAACACTCTGTACTTGACAAGATATGTTAACTAGGGTAGGAGGATCTGGGGGTGACCATGCAAAGAAAATCATAATTACGGGTGCACACGTAATTGCAACTTGCAGTGCATATGAAGCCTGGCTAATCTTGCCATGAGATAATGATCATGGTTAGTACAAATCTTTCATTCTATACCTTGGTACACTAGAGTTACAATCCTAGTAAGACTTTGTTAATGATGATGAAACATTTATAACCTCTACTCTTATTTAAGTTACAATCTACCTAGAGCATTCATGAGTTTCATGTTATGATATCAGTCCTAGTCCCAATAAGACGTTGCTCCTTTTAGCATTTAAGAAATTATAAAATAAACTATTTGTTTAGAATGCACATGGCCTTCGCAGAGCGGTGGCAGAGTGATGCTACTCCCTGCACATTTATTAACTTGTTCGATGGACTAATCTTAAACTTGGAGCATTAGTAGTTTGAATGTTCTATCATTATGACTTGATGGAGTAATCGGATGTCACATAACCAGTTTAAGCACTGTTCTTGGTATAGCGTGGATGTGGTGGGAATGCTACGGGGAACCCTATATATAAGCATTACCGGATTACTAAGAATGTACCTGAACTGGGCTATGTGATGATCTTGATGAATTGGAGTAAGAAATGATGAAAATGATAAAGTGACAGAATTAGCTATACATATAAGGAATTCTTGACATACTGTTGGAGGATTATGACAAGAAAAGGAAAGCAATAGCCCTGACCTGCTAGATTAAGGAAATGGAAGTTGTAACGTATTTGAACAAATACACGGAAAAACCATAAAATGAAGTATATTGCTTGCTCATTAATGGGTAAAGTACCAGCATGGTAGAATACCTAAGCTCAAGCCTAAGGTAGGGAGGCTGCGGTAGCCATGACTTGAGATGAGTTCAAGCTTTGGTGATTGAGTACTACTACCCGAGGAATGAAATGAAAATGTTAGAATTGTATTTTCGGAAAAGGGTTAGGTCGTGCTCTTTATACTGACAAAGTCCATGAGTTGACAAAGCTGAGGTCATACCTTATGACATTTAGACCAAGTAGAATTAAGAAGGACATTGGGAAAATATGGGGAGTAGTAGAAAGAAGTTGGAGAGTTGAACAAGCAAGCTAGTTGTAAGGTAGACAAGAAAACTCAAATGTTATTACATGCGCGCATATTGTCATTAATTAAAACATATCTGCTAGATACATGGGTAGGAGATAGCTTTGACTCTTTCGAATTCACCCCTTCACCTGGCATGACAATGGTAATAACTCGAGGTTGTAAAAAAGTACGAGAAGATCATGTCCTTGATATAGACTTAATACCGTTTAGATTAGTTATCGTAACATGAAACCGAGATAGTCCATCGGGAGAAGGTGGTACGTAATTCTCTATCAAATGACGAAGTTCTTAAGATTCAAGGAAAACGACCTGAAAACGGTTCAAGATTCGTTTCTTGCATGAAGACTTATTAATGTATAAAGAAGCAGTGCCACACATTGCTAACGTATGTGGTGGAAAAAAAGGGGGCAGAAGAAAGAAAGTTAGAGGATATTCCTATTGTATAAGATTTCTTTTCAAGGTGTTTCTTGATGACTTAACAGGATTACCCCCCCTCATCAAGTGAATTTCCAAATTGATTTCATTTAAGGAAGAAACTCCTGATGCAATGAGTTACCAACTCAAACTACAAGAACTATTGGATAAGAGTTCTATTCAATCTAGTCACTCACTATCGGGAGCATCAACTCTAATTGTCAAGAAGAAGGATGAGTCATTTTGAAGGATGAGGCATTTGTTAAGTTTGTTAAATAGCTTAAAAATTGTAGTTGGACAACTGATCTTTAAGTAAGCATTTGTGTAGTTTGTTATTTTATAAGATCAAATTTGATCAGCCCAAGATACGTCCAATTGATGATTCATTCTCGCATTAAATGTGCACCTTCCCTGTGATGATTTGTATTGGTCCTTTTGTCATTTTAGCATTTATTTTTAGAACATTAAAAGGACATATTTTTTTTCAACGACAAATGTACGATCTTGCTTCGAATGATAAGTGTTATTTTAATTGGGTCTACCTATCTGTTTTTTAGCCGGGACCACACCCTCAACACCCTCAGAAGAAAACCCATTGCTAAGAAAATCCCCTGACTTAAATATGAGCATTTTGCTAAGAGTAAGACTTGAACCTAAATCCTCCTCTTATTTAAATGTCATGGGTACCTCAACTTAACCACTTGGCTAATGATCATTGATCATTAGAAGGATAGATAGTAAACATATTATCATTTGTGTGTAATATTTCTATCATATTTCTTAAATTTAATGTCATAATTGTAACTTGTAACCCATGCATTCTCAACAAGTCAATGTCAATGATGAAGTTTAGTATTAAAACGTCCTGTTACCCTTGCAAACGATATCCTTTCTTCTAAGTTTTAAGTCATTAACAACAAATATCTTTCAACAAGCCTAATTAATGAGTTTAACATTAAACTTCACTTTTGCTCTCTGTGTTTTAATCTTAAATAACCTTTTTCATTCATAAGTTCCAAACTCATGGTTTTTACTCCTCAATTTGTCTCAATAAACTCCAACTCACTAACTCCGTTAAATATTCCTGCTAAAAGTAAAGGTGTTTAGTCTTTTATATATAATGACTAATTATGTAATTTATCAAACTAATAGAGAGTATTTTTGTAAATTGCTTAAAAAAATATTCTAGAAA
The DNA here is from genome assembly GCA_024085815.1 of Flaveria linearis. Taxonomy (NCBI): domain Eukaryota; kingdom Viridiplantae; phylum Streptophyta; class Magnoliopsida; order Asterales; family Asteraceae; genus Flaveria; species Flaveria linearis. The sequence continues at coordinate 43,834,573 of CM044012.1, forward strand.
ATTAAACACTAAACTCAAATTGATTTACATACATACATGCATGCATGCATACCTTCACACTTACACATATACACACTAACTTTCATCTCCATCTCCGACTAGCCATCCTTGTCTCCGATTACTTTAGGTCTTCGATTCTAGGGCTTCACTTCTGGGCATGACGAGATTCAAGGGTTTGATTTTAGGCATAATTAGATTCAAGGGTAGTAGAGTAACCTGTAATCAAATGAGGTTTAGGTTCAGATTGATGGTAATTGGAAACAATAGGTCTTCGATGTGCAATTAGGGTTTGGTTTGCAACAGAGGGCCTTTGATTTGGGGTTTTTCTTTAGTTTTTGAACAAAAGTGTGCTTTAATTAGGTCATTTGTAGATACAGCATATGGTCAAATGGAAATGGATGTACCATTTTTGGAAGATCTATTAGATTATCCAATCTCTAACATTTCACAGACTGACTTTCCTAACAAGATGCAAAATGGTGCCCCATTATCAGATATGAAATATAAGCCACGTTGATTCAATGCCCTTTGATAAAGCACCTATGGGGTTTCGATGCTAACAACAAGGCGTTATGGGATGAAGACTTCGTTAATATGGCTTCGATTAAGATTGTAGTGGTGGACGTTGGCGATGGTGTAGGGAGGTGGTGGGGTAGGGATGGGAGAAGCTTCCTAGGAGCGCCTCTCCCTCTTTTTTCTCCCTTCCCTCTTTTTTGCTAGTAGTGTTATTTTTTGGTTCGGTAATTTAACATATTTATAAATATTGAGTCTACCATTGGTTTAGGGGTAGTGGTGAATGGTTAGCAGCGGTGAAGAGAGTGAGAAAGGCTAACGGGAGAGGAGAGTTAGGGGGTAGGGTTTTAATTATTTTAAATATTTATTATTTAACTATATTACATTATTGGTCCTCCAAATATATTTTTAAGAAATTACATAATTAGTCCTTACATGTAAAAATAGCTAAATACCTTTGCTTTTTAATCAGGGAGTAAGAACATGATTAATTGAGCAAATAATTATTTTGACCAAATAATTAAGAGTAAAGAGAAGTTTACTCAATAAACTTTAATACTTTGAGAAAGGTCCGTAAATTTAATAATACAAGTGTACAAGTATTATTTAAATTATCAATAAAAATTGTTTCATATGATAAAAAGACTTTCTACTAGATGCCGTTATATACTTGTATATGCATGTACTAGCTTTAGTTACCCGTGTATCACACGGGAGGTGAATAATTAAATAATAAAATAACACAAAAACATAAATAAAACAAAATGTATTACACGGGTTGAAAAAATAAAATTTATTAATTGTTGATTGTTATTTATATAATACTAAGTTTAGTAAACCCGTGTATTACACAAGTTAAAAATAAAATATTAATTATGATGAAAGTATAAAATGATATTTTAAAATAAAATATGATTAAAATTACATATGAATAATAATTATAAGTAATAATTTTAATTTTTATTTCCAAAAAAATTTAACCATTTTTTCCAAACAAATCGTATTAAAAATATAATTTTTAAAAATTTCTTATTATAACTCCTAATTTTAATTATTTTAGTTTATAAAGAAGTTTACTTTTTAAAAACATCAATTTTAAGATATTTCATATTTTTAAAAATGTTTGATGTTTTATAAAAACTCTCATTTTACAAAAAAATATTTTTTAGAAATAACATTAATAAAAAGACATCTTTTCTTAATTTATTAAGAAATATTTTTAGTCTTAAAAATAATTAAAATTATTTAATCTTTAATTTAGGTAACTATTTAAGAGGAGAGGTATGCGGGAAAAACAAACTTAGAGGGCCTAGGAATGTGACAAGTGTCCCCTTAAATTACTCTTTTAGTATTATATATAGATTATGTATATTATGTATGTGTGTATGTTTGCGCATATGTGTGACGGACATATAAATGGTTTACTATGTATGGTTGGTGCACATGATCGACATGTATTCGTATTGAAATTCCTAATTTGATTTCAAATCAAAATATGAAAGACCCAAATTCATGATTGTATGTCTATGTCATAATTTGCCGTGACAGGTGAGAAATCTATTGTTGTGTGTTTGGGATTTTTTGCTATTTTTATTTATTATTTGGTTCAACTAATACTATTGTAGTATTATTGGTCATTTATAAGTAATAAAAATATCCTATCCTTGAGTAATTAATAAAATAAAATAAGTAAACATAAGTTCACATTTGTAACCATGGTTTTGAAAACCGGATCGGACCGGCCGGTTCGACCGGTCGGACCGGAAAACGGAAAACGGACTCCAACACGGTCCGGTTCGGTGCTTAAAACCGTTTTAGTGTTGAACCAGTGGTCAGACCGGTTGAACCGGTCGAACCGGCGGTCGGACCTGGAACCGGACCGATTGAACCGTTTTTTTATATAATTTTTTTTGTAATATTTACTTATATTTATAAAAAAATAATTATAATTTTATCCGGTTTTTATATACGATCCGACAGGTTGAATCGGTCTGACGGTAAGACGTCCTGTTCACTATCCGGTCTAGTTTTAAAAACATTGTCCGTAACAAACTTATGGTAAAAATTTCTCACATGGTTTAAAGTAAAAATGGGGGACCCTTTGAACTCTATACCAACTTTTCAGTTTAAGTGAACTAATTTATTCCTTGTTTACAACTATTCAATCTCGCTTACCTATTCTCCAAATCTTTCAATCCGGTTTCTCTAAACTAGTACTAAATATTTAAATCCAATTTTGTTAGATAATGAACAAAATAATTAGAAAGATATTAATTGAAAAAACTTGTTTGTATGAACTAGAGTCATTAGGCATATAAATTGTAGATAACATTTTTCTATCATCCGATATATAATAAGAAACCTATATATTACAAAACAAAAAAGTTTATTCATTGCGACACTAAGTTTGACTACACAAATGGTGACTTCATATAATCAAATGACAAAGTCGTAACATGCCCTAATACATATTAACACCTGTTCTGCATCAATGGTAGCTATGTAATTTTAGTAAAAATGGATGTCAACTCTGTTATTAGTTTCCTTTCTTTGGTGGGGTCTAAAAGTACAAAACAATAATAGTAATAATGACAACAACACAATGATAGTAGTCGTGTTTAAACTCACATATTAAGCTCGTCAACTTGAAATTTTCAACTAGCCAACTAGACACTTTGACGCAGCTAAAATAAATGGGTAGGATAAAATTATAACCAAATAGTTTTTTACTTTTTTACTCACTAATATCTAATTGTAAATAGTTTTTTAGTTATGGTAATTTATATTCTTTTGTTCACGATAGTAGTTCTAACTTTTAACGATAATGATAAATTGTTAATAAAGCTACCGGCCCAAGTTTGTAGATTTGCAGTCGTCCTGCAGTCACTCCTATGTCGATATAAAAACTACGTGGACGCAAATAAATTTAAGAAGAAGAGACAAAGCTAATGGGCCACTAAGCCCAGGACCAATTACAACTCAATGGGCCCCCCATTTTGAGGACAAAAGAGCTGTCTGTTTCTACTTGTGGAAACCAACCCCTTAACATAATTGGAATGGAACCTCTATTACTTTCTATAAATATCAAAAATCAAAACTCCTAAAAATGGAATATGAACTCGGTAACCAGTTCATTCGACTCAGTGAACTCAGTAACCAGTTCATTCGACTCAGTGAACTCAGTGAGTTGAATGTGTTGGTTGTTGTGTTTGGGCCTTACATTGAGTACTACTCTAACCACCCTTGTCTCACACAGGTTGAAAAGATTAAAGTAAATATAAATATAAAGTACACATGTGAAGTTGGATTAAATGAATGTGTATACATGTAAATTACATACAAGAATTAAATAATAAAAAATATTATTGTTTACAAATCTTTAAAATCTTTTTGTATACAAATCTTTCACGAGATTTAATTAATAATTTCTTAAACTTAAAAAAACATTTTTTTAGAATGTTCGTCTGTAATATAAATATAAAAATTAGAAATATATAAAAAATATGTTTTATAAGATAAATATTAAAATAATAAGATAACAATTTGATTAGTTGAACGATACCTACTCCTCAACAACAATAAGCTCAACAGAGTAAGATTCTACTGGATTGTTATACATTGGTTGACTCCATAAACGAATCACACGAACCTTGATTGTATAATCACGACGTGATATGTCAAGATCTTTTAAGAAAGTTACTTCTAATACTGATTATGTTCTATTAAGCAATATAATTTGATAGTTTATTAATAACGTATAAATCAGTATACATAAATAAAACATGAACGAAATGAAGGCTATGGTCGTAGGACAAAAAATGTCATATTAAGGTTTATCATTAAAAACTTATTTCTTAAATTCAAGTGTAACTAACGTTATAATTAAATGTGTAAGAAAATAAGTTAAAGATAATGAATGTGTGTATAATGGAGAAGTAAGAGAAGTTCTTCATACTGAATACTGAATACTTGTACTCTTTGATAATAGGTGAAATCATTTCGTAAAATTATCAAATGTCTTTGACAATGGAAGAATAATAAACAAAAAAAAAGTTGTTGTATAAATATAATAAAATAATTATATAATGGTATACAATGCAAACAAATATTATACGATATTGTTAAAATATAGAACATTTTCAAAATCTAAATTATAACCCAAAATCTTAAATTGATTGTTATTATTGTAAATTAAAATTTGTGAACCATATATACTCCGTTTTAGTATTCAAATTATTAGTTTTAAAATTTTTATTTTGACTAATTTACTTAATTATTTTTAGAGAAAAACTTAGATTGAATTGCGTATTAAAATTAGAATTTTAAGTTTCTAAATTTCAATTTCAATCATTAAATTCTAAATTTTAATTTTAGAATCATGTTTAATTAGAAATTAATGCTATTTAAATAGAATCCGCAAGTTTCCTTTTATAATAAAATATCTAATAAGATGTTATATGACAATCGTATGTTATGAAGGTGTCATGTGACAACACAATACTTAAAATTATACCACATGACTAAACCCCTTTCATTAATTATAAATAAATATAAAGATGTTTTGTGCAAAATGCATGTAAAATGTGTAGAAAAAATTCACTGTTTATTCTTTATTTTAACAAACAACATTTAAGAGTAAATTACTATTTTGGACCTTATGGTTTATGGAATTTAACCCTTTAAACAAAAAAAATTAATCTTTTCATATATCACCACTAACTTACATTTAAAGTTGTTTTAATTCTTGGGCTCACACCATCCAATTTACTCCATTAAGAGCCAATTTCGTGTCCCTCATAGAGAAGCATTCAGTCATTCCATTTATGTAATATTTAAAAGCCTTATTCTTCACCATGGAATGATCATATGCGTTTTTTTCTTCTTTACCAACACTTGAAAACCCTAAATCATAATGGTTATATGTAAATGTGAGTATCCGATTACAATCTAACTTAGAGGACGAATACTAACCTTGGAAGAAGGTTTTATTGTTGTTCAAGACATATATTCTTTATATTTTCCCCAATCATTGGTTTTATTACAAAGAAGATGTTCAGGATATGGCTATGCCAGAATTAGTTCAGGTTAGCATAAGTCCTTGAAGTTAGAATTGAAGTTAGATACCTACTTTTGCATCTAACATGATGATTTAGGGTTTTTAGGTGTTGGTAAAGAAGAAGAAAGAGACAGATATGCATCGGTGATGAAGGAGGATTTTAAATAATACATAAATGAAAATGATTGAAATGCCCTTATATACGGGGCACATGACATGAGGGGGACAAGATGACTCTTAACTGAGTAAGTGGTCGGCGTGAGGCTTAGGGGCTATAAAGAAAAGCAAAATCAAGGGTTGATATGTTAGAAAATTTCTTTTTGGACTAAAATGATTATATAGCTTAAACCATACGGGTCAAAATAGTAATTTACTCAAGAGTAGATTACACACCTGGTCCTTGTGTTATGTTCACATTACACCTATTGTTAAAAACTTCTAAAAAGTATATTCATGGTCCCTATTGTTCGCTAAGTTGTAACATCTGTGGCCTTAGAGTGGATGGACGTTTAGTTTTCCCTTTTAAGTTGTTGTAAAATAATCAAATTATCTCATAGTGTTAAAAGTAAGAAAATTATAATTTATTGGACCCACTTTCAATTTAGTATAATATAATATAAGAGGTTGAATTACCTCCCAATGATTTATGCTAGTCAGATTAATAGCCCAATGGTAAGAGATAAATACTTTTTAAAAATCACACAGGTTCAAACCTGGTTAAAAATAGATAAAGGGGCCCTCAAATAAGGTAGTGTTTTTCAAGAAAAACTACCAATGGTTTAAACATGCGTATGTGTCGGCGCTTCCTCATGACGATGATGTTTGCCATAAGAAAAGCTCACATTTTCTTCCTTGCGTCATTCGTCAAGTTTGATGAGCATAAAGTAAAATATGTTAAGAAAACCATTCACCTTCATAATCAATGCATGTCATGACAAATCTTATTAAACTTCTTATCTTTTCACAAGCCTTTATTACATTCAATTTGACTTATGAAACATCAAGGGTTTTTTGTCCCTACTTCTTCAATGTGTAATCTACAATTCTATTGGATTGACTTCAAACTCTATCACTGAAAGGAACTTCATCTTGACCAAAAAAGTGGACTTTAACATTGCCAACACGTAACCTATTTACTAACAATTATACAACCAAACACAATGATAAAACATTATCACACATGCACTGAAAACAAGCATATAACATTTAAAAAAACTCAACTTGTATGTATTTCAGCTAAGACATTTAATACAAACAATGTCATATGATCTCACGAGATACTCATCTTTATGCTATGAACCCCGTCTCACAATAAACTTGGCTCGTTTGAAAGGGTACCCTAAACTCTAACTAGTTACACGATTCACATCCTTGCCAAGATACCTCGACCTACTATTAATACCACCACAACTCGTTGCTCGTCTATTGATTACCATTGTCAACTCTTGCATGTTTTGGTGGAACTCTATGTTACCGCCAATGGTTACGCTTAATTACTCTGTCTCACTAAAACTCCTTTGTCTTTGATTCTCTATAGCTTTCGATGGAGAAGGGAGGTAAAAATGACCAATAATAGAGAAGTATTTTCACAATTTAAACAAAATTTAATCGTATTATTAATGATAAATTTATTTTAAGGCAAAAAAAATCTTGTAAGAAGCATCATCAACCCATGATCAAATTAAAATATTTAGAGACCTAAAGGAAATGAAAATTTAGGATATTTTTTAAATTCCTTTTTGGTTGTTCAGATTGGTTATTATATTATTCTAGAATTAGACCTCTCAGCAAATCAAATGAAAACGAATGACGGTCATTTATGTTTGTTAGTTTAACTTTGACCAAATAAATTAACAAAGGTTGAACTTTAAATGAATAAATTTTCTTCTTTGTGTTTGTTCGTTCACAAAATAAGCATGTTTAGATTTGTTTGTGTTCATTTGTTAATATCATAAACAATTGGTACACAAAACTCATTGAACATAAACGAAAATAAATAAAGACAAATAAATGAAAGGAAGAACCAGTTTTAGAGAGGGAGATGAGTTAGAGAGAAAGTTTCAATGTGAGATTTTCTACCTGTTGCATGTTTAGTGTTTAAATGTCTGTATAGAATTATACATAGATGTAATTCAAAAGAGAAAGAACTAATAAAGTTTCATGCTTGATATGTTTTGTTAGATCTCACGTGAAAAGTTTAAAATCTAAGGTTACTTCATAGATCTATTAAGTTTAAAATCTAGGGTTACTTCATAGATCTATTAAGTTGGGGATAATATGTTTCAAGTTAAACTTGATAGCTTGATTCTAAAGGTTTGTGTTCTAAGGCTTTTTATGCATGCATGTTAGTATTTATGTATGACCCTATAAAAATGTGATTTGATTCAAAGAAGTTAAACTAAAATTAAAATTATAATATATAATGTTCACTGTGGGTAAACAAAAGGTATTGCATCTCTGTAAGTATCTCCGTAAGGAGCATAAAAGCCTCCATAACCAACATTGTCTCTCTGCAACTCAACATTGCCTTCACAACCAAGTCAATACACTTGTAAGCATTTCTACTTAGTTTAATATAGACCCACAAGACCTCCATAAGTACCATGGTCTTGTAAATAAACTCTCCTTTTGCTACTACATTTCACTATGCAACTTCATAAGTGGAGTCAGTACCTCACAAGTTCCTGTAACTAACTGTAATTAGTTAAAAAGGAACCAATGTCCCATCAAGCACCTGTACACCTCCTTAAGTTGAACTTCCATAACTTCTGACACTTGTTCAAATTCATAGATTAATCCAATTCCTCTGTAACCACACTAAAACACCATACCAACACCTCTGTAAATAAGCAAAATTTCTACAATTACCCTTACACCTCCACAGCCCCCCAACTCTTAGAATGCTCAAATAAATCAAACAATGATTGACTAATTAGTTTTAAAGCATTTATGTTTATGACACCTATTTCTAGTCACTCTTTATTCAAAGATACTCTCTAGGATAAATGACTAATGAATACTATAAAGGTAGAAGTTGTTATACAATGGGAATCTCCAAAGAAATTCTAAAAATCCAAATATTTCTAAAACTAGCATGGTACTACCAGAGATTTATTCAAAACTTTTCAAAGATTGTCGCACCACTAACAAAGTTAATATGAAATGAGATATAGTTTGAATGGGGTTAAAGATAGGAATGCATGTTTTAGGAATTAAATAAAGGTTAATTCAAGCACCTATCTTGTCATTTCTAGACAGAAATGAAGATTTTGTTATCTACTTTAATGCTTCATCTTAAGGATTAGGATTTGTGTTAATGCAAAAAGGGAAAGTAATAGCTTATGTCTCGTGAAAGCTAAATATTCATGAACTAAATATATAACTCATAACTTAGATCTTACAATTGTTAAGTTTGTTTAAGAGATATGGTGGCATTATCTGTATGAGTTAAGTCTATGATCTATACTAATTATGAGAGTCTAAAGTACATCTTTGAATAGAATAATCAGAATATAAGGCAACAACGATGGCTAGAGTTGATTAATGATTATGACTATGAAATTCACTATGGTCTGAGTAAAACGAACATTCTAACCGATGCCTTAGGTCGTAAAGAAAGGCATAAGGTAATCCAGGTGAAATCTTGTTTATTGATATTAACTCCAGGCATTATGAACTATATACGAAATGCTCAAAGTGAAGCTTTGAAAAATGAGCAAATCGATAAGAAAAGAATGATAGGGCAAGTTGCAAACTTAGAGGAAAACACTTATGGTTTGAAACTAGATTTGGATGAATATGGGTTCCTCCTTATAGGACCTCAAGACAAAGATTTTGATAAGGCTCAAAATAGTAAATACTCTATTCACCCTAGTGTCACAAAAAAGATTATTGGTGGCTAGGATTATATATGATGCAACCTAATATGTGGGAAAGTGCCTAACATGTCTACATGTCAAAGTATAATATCAAAAGCCTTACAGGACGTTCTAAACTTTGGATACATCGGAGGGAAAATGGGAGCACATCATAGTAGGCATAGTCATGAATAATGCTTATTTCCTACCAATATGGAAACTTATATGCCAAAGAGGTTAACCAAATTGTTTATCAAAGACGTTTTAATATGTCATCAGGTGCCTGTATTTATAGTCTCGGACAAATATACGTGGTTTACATCAAAGTTTTGAAGAAGATTTCGTGATGCTATGTAACATACTAGTAGAGTTGTATCACACAAAGACTGATGGACAATTAAAAAGAACTATCCAAATATTGGAATACATGATTCAAGCATGTATCATTGCTTTTAGTGAGAGCTGGGATAGCTACTTACCACCAAAAAGGTTTCATGTAATAATAGCTAAAGGCCAGCATCGGCATGGCCCCATATACAATATTATATAGAAGAGGTGTAGGATATTATTATGTTAGGGTGACATTGGTTGAAAAGAATTTGAAGATCCGGAAGTAGTGGAAACCATGACAAAAAAATCTATAAAATATCAAATCCTATGTAAAAGTTACAAACGATAAACAAAAGTTATATGCTAATGAACGAAGTAGACTAATAAAATTCAATGATGGTGATATATTCATGTTAAAGGTATCACTATGCAAAGGAATCATCCAATTTAGAAAGAGGGGAAGCTAAATCCATTATATATTTGACCCTTCAAGATTGAAGCAGGATTAAATTCAAAATAATAGCATATAGGCTAGAATTACCAACCGAGCTTAGTGGTTTTACCCTACTTTATATGTATCACATTAATGGAATAATATTGTTAAGAAAGAAATGCATGTACTACTTGACAACATATAAGTTGATGACAAACTGAATTACGTCAAGGAATCAATGGTAATACTGAATCAAAAGTAAAAGCAATCAAGTAAAAGCAATCAAGTAACAAAGTAATTGAATTATTCAAAGTTTAATGGAAATATAGAAAGGAATCATTCGAAGTAACATGGGAATCCAAGGAAGAAATAAATAACATTACCCTCATTTGTTTATACAAGCTTTGAGGACAAAACCTAAATAAAAGAGATAGACTTGTAACGCCCCAAAATTTCAAAGAAATAAAACAAAAGATCAAAGTCAGGGTTAAATATATTAAAACATTATGGTTAAAGAATAAAAGGGGTTATTATGGCAACAACCCATTATCTCCATATAAGTAGAAGTTAGCCGCATCCCGTACTTTTATTGCTACTCAAGTTATCTAAAAAAGAAACAAGGCAAAGGTTTTAGATATAGAAAAGAGTGAGAAATATACAGAGTTTCAAATGTGAGTTTTTCCACCTTTACCCAATGTAGATCTATGTATGGAAACATGCACAGGTGTAAATAAAGAAAAAAGAGCTAATAAAATTTCATGCTTGATATGTTTTTTAAGATCTCATGTAAAAAGTTCAAGATCTAGGGATTTTTTCAGAAATCTACTAAAGTTAGTTTTAAATCCTCTTATTTTACATACTTTTTCATTGTTATAGGGATAATATGCACACAATACATGTTTTTTTATCATAGATTTATCATGTTCTCCACTAAACTTGATAACATGATTCTAGGTTTGTGTTCTGAGGCATTCTATGGATGCATGCAAGTGTTTATGTATGAAACCATATGAAATGTGATTTTATTCAAAGAAGTTCATTGAATATGTTAAAATTATAATATATGAAGGTCATAGTAGGCAAACAGAAGGTCTTGCACATTGTAAGTTGCCTAAAAACCTTCATCGTTGTCAGTCTCTCACCGTAACTTAGCATTGCCTGCGCAAGTAAACATTGCATGCATAAGTAATCACTACCTTCATATCCAAGTTAATACCCTTGTAAGCTTTTCTACATATTTTAATATAGAGTCATAATACCTACATAAGTACCATGACTCCATAACATAACTTCCCCTTTGAACTAGATTTACTTGACCCTTTTAATCAAAGGGTGCATGTATAAGTGGATACGAGCCTCTGCAACATTAAACAGTACTTAGACATAATTCACTAGGTCAATAAATGAAGTACATACCTTTGTAAGTTCTGATAACTAAAGTAGAGCATCTGTAACTTGTTATACTTAGCTAGGACATAACCAATGTCCCTTAGCAACGTATTAAACCTCTATAAGTGAACCATTCGTAAGTGTTGACACTTAGTTAAATTCATAGATTGATCTAATGTCTTTATAACCACACTAAAAATTCCATAACCATACCAACATGTCATAATTAAGCTAAACCCCATAAATACCCTTACACCTCCATAACCGTAACTCTTAAAGTGTTTTAAAGAAATCAAAGTATGATTCATTATTAAGTTAAAAGCATTCATGACCATGATACCTATATTTTTTCAAGGATATTCTTAATGATAAATGACTAGTGAATACTGTTATATGCCACTGATTGCTCATGGTTAATATGTATATGTTATGGGCCTAGTATGGGTTCATTCAAAGTTATCTATATATGATGGTTACTAATATAAGTTACTTATGACTAACTCTTGCTTTGTATATATGATTATTTTACTTCATGAATATCATGATCACTTGAGTTTTGCCTTGTGTATGTCATTAAACTCTTGCAATATGCAAGCATATTGTCATAGACTGAATTGTTCAGCTCTCGTGCGGCCCTTAGTTTGGTTCTAAGTCAGCCTTCTTGGTCTCGTATGGATGGGTTTTACAGCGTAAGTCTTGTAAGGAAATATTAGATTTGTAGTACGCAAGCAAGATGCTTGTGATATATGATTAAAAGACAAGTAGAATGCTTGTATAACTTAGAACACAAGTAGAATGCTTTGATGTTACAAAGGACTTGGGTAGCAAATCAAGCACCATGATCGCGTGGAAAGAATTCAACGTCTAATTAAGTTAAAAGCATGATTTTACATTGTGATTAGTGTGGAACGAGTTTAGGTTATTGGTGTTTTGATTCGTAGAAATTGGAGTTAAAGAAGGCTTGTTTTGGAGAGAAAGGAGCAAAATACAAAACTATAAAGGTTGAAGTTGAAAATAAAGAAAGTTACAAAAATGGCCTAGTAAACCCTATACCGGAGTATGATATGCTAGGTATGGGTGTATCATACGCCGGTCAGTGTATTGGCGGTGTATTTACGGGCGGATATGAGGAAAAAATAGAAAGTTGGGTGCCGGAGAACAAGGTTGGGCGTATGATACGCCCAGGGTCGGCGTATCATATGCCGGTCTTCAACAAACACCCATATTTTATGTATTTTCAAGTTATTTAAAGATATTCAGTCCCAATTCGAAGGGAGACTTTTTCCAGCCGAAAATAGGTAATTTCAAAGAGTCTTTTTGTGCTTGCAAGCTTTCCAATTCACACAAGAATCATCATTGATTGTCATTAACTCAAGATTGAAAAAGTAATGAAGACCATGAGTGGCTAAATCACCTAGGTTGCTTTCGGCCCTAAACGGGTACTGTCGGGTTGGGTGAATTCAATAATAGATGCCTGTTGGAGCTTTCTATTTGATTGTATCGAAAGCCCAATGAATTGGGATTTCCTTATTGGTCCAGGATCCAACATAAAAATAGAAAGATTTGAGTTGTCTAGTCTTCGAGTTTTTATTTATAAATAAAGCATGTCCAAAAGTAAACCAACCCCTTGGACTGTTGTGAAAAACGCCATCAGATACTTGATTGGGGTTGGGTTAGTTTGGAGTTTTTATGGTGCCCTTGGGGCTTTCTATTTGATTTGGATAGTTCTTATCAAGTGCAAGGTTAGTCATGTTTAAAGTTTCTATGTTAAACACCTTGTGATTAAATGTAACTGAGGTTTTGATTAAGTTAAACAATTTGTTATAAAGAAAGTTATTTACTTTATCATCAGTTTTTGATTTTCTTACATTATTAGCTCATTGAAAAAAGTAGATAGTGTGATATAGATGAATTGATAACTTTATGAATGAATGAGTCTTAAAAGATTGTTCCTTGGTTATCACTTAAATCAAAAGCCAAGATCTTGAGTTGTGTTATGTACCCCTAAAATGCATCTGATAAATCATTGATCTTGAAGAACTTAAAACCCGAAAGTGGTTGTTTCTTATTATTTAATCAAAGTAGTTTAAAGTTCTTTGCTTTATGCACATGTGTTCTTCAATTCATTTAAAGTTTTAATCTTTAGTTTTAAGTTTCTATCTTTTAGTTAATCGAGTCACATTAAGTAAATACTTTTCATATATTCCCTATGGAGATGACATTACACAATAAGGTAGCTAAGACCGACATAATACCTTATTTTTGATCGAGTCTCAAAAACCAGATCACACCACCTTTTTTATTTATACTACCCTCCATTACTCTATATTCTTCTATATCTATATTTGTTTATACAAAATCTAAGACTAGATATTTACAAGGATTTCTCTAGAATCCTCATGATCTTTCAAGGTAGCTCTATGGCTGATTTCTATAGCCCTTTCTAGAGTATGTTGAGATATTTTAGGGTTGCTCTAGTTTATTCTTCTTAGCAGCCCTTAAGGCACGGCTTCTAGTATGTTGTGGGACGTTCTAGAGTCTTCCAGCAACGCCTTGATGCTCCTGAATTATGTGGGCTGTTCTAGAGTCTTCTGGACAGCCTTGTTTACTTCAAATCCCCCTAATCCCTGAAGTGTAAGGTGTTGTGATCTGTATTTTGGCGGGTTGTGACAATATGATCACTTTGCGCATAGCATGATCATTAAAGTCTTGTCTTGTACAATCATGTCACTGAATTCTAGTTGTATGCAAGCATTTGATTGTTTTTCTTATGCATAGCATGGTCAACAAAGTCTTGCTTGATGCAATCATGTCATTGGGCGCTTGCTTCATGCAGAGATGCTACTAGAGTCTTGAACTAATACAACACATGTAGCCTAGCAATTCATTCATCTGGTTACATCATGGTATGTTTATGGTATGGTACTGAATGTTAGTGTACCATCAGAGTATCACTATTATCACTGATCAAAGATATATGAACTTTCAAAGTATAAATACTAATATTTTAAAAAATAGCACTCACTAAACAATACTTACTTTTTAGTATGATCATCAGGTAAGTCAAAGGTTAGTTGAGCTAGGGTTCATGATGGCAGCATGAAGCTTACTCGGTAATAAAGATTGGCATCTCATTTCACATTTCGCGTTATATTTCAAAGGCGATATTTCTTCATATAGTAGACAATGTTTCCTTGTAATCAATGTTAAACGTCTTAAAGTTTCCCATTGCTATAATAATTAAATTTTCAATTGTGGTTATGTAATAGGCAATGTTTATCCTTGTAATTAATGCTAAATGGTTTAACAACTCATTTAAAATTGTAATTACAAAGTAACATTTTGATTCCAAGTACATTAAATTCTCTAGTCATATACTATTTTAATTATTTAAATAGCTCCATTTCACCGACCAACGATATTCACAATCTCAAACTATAACTCTCAGGCGTCATATGTTACAAAAGAACACATCCCAATAGAAGACATCATCAACCATAGTGTTTCCAAATATCATCACATCTAAACATCTAGGACTTTAAGTTATAATGCTAAATTAAATAAAATAAAGATATAAGATTTGTTCAACATTTAAGAGTAAATTACTATTTTGGACCTTATGGTTTATGGAATTTAACCCTTTAAACAAAAAAATTAATCTTTTCATATATCACCACTAACTTACATTTAAAGTTGTTTTAATTCTTGGGCTCACACCATCCAATTTACTCCATTAAGAGCCAATTTCGTGTCCCTCATAGAGAAGCATTCAGTCATTCCATTTATGTAATATTTAAAAGCCTTATTCTTCACCATGGAATGATCATATGCGTTTTTTTCTTCTTTACCAACACTTGAAAACCCTAAATCATAATGGTTATATGTAAATGTGAGTATCCGATTACAATCTAACTTAGAGGACGAATACTAACCTTGGAAGAAGGTTTTATTGTTGTTCAAGACATATATTCTTTATATTTTCCCCAATCATTGGTTTTATTACAAAGAAGATGTTCAGGATATGGCTATGCCAGAATTAGTTCAGGTTAGCATAAGTCCTTGAAGTTAGAATTGAAGTTAGATACCTACTTTTGCATCTAACATGATGATTTAGGGTTTTTAGGTGTTGGTAAAGAAGAAGAAAGAGACAGATATGCATCGGTGATGAAGGAGGATTTTAAATAATACATAAATGAAAATGATTGAAATGCCCTTATATACGGGGCACATGACATGAGGGGGACAAGATGACTCTTAACTGAGTAAGTGGTCGGCGTGAGGCTTAGGGGCTATAAAGAAAAGCAAAATCAAGGGTTGATATGTTAGAAAATTTCTTTTTGGACTAAAATGATTATATAGCTTAAACCATACGGGTCAAAATAGTAATTTACTCAAGAGTAGATTACACACCTGGTCCTTGTGTTATGTTCACATTACACCTATTGTTAAAAACTTCTAAAAAGTATATTCATGGTCCCTATTGTTCGCTAAGTTGTAACATCTGTGGCCTTAGAGTGGATGGACGTTTAGTTTTCCCTTTTAAGTTGTTGTAAAATAATCAAATTATCTCGTAGTGTTAAAAGTAAGAAAATTATAATTTATTGGACCCACTTTCAATTTAGTATAATATAATATAAGAGGTTGAATTACCTCCCAATGATTTATGCTAGTCAGATTAATAGCCCAATGGTAAGAGATAAATACTTTTAAAAATCACACAGGTTCAAACCTGGTTAAAAATAGATAAAGGGCCCTCAAATAAGGTAGTGTTTTTCAAGAAAAACTACCAATGGTTTAAACATGCGTATGTGTCGGCGCTTCCTCATGACGATGATGTTTGCCATAAGAAAAGCTCACATTTTCTTCCTTGCGTCATTCGTCAAGTTTGATGAGCATAAAGTAAAATATGTTAAGAAAACCATTCACCTTCATAAGCAATGCATGTCATGACAAATCTTATTAAACTTCTTATCTTTTCACAAGCCTTTATTACATTCAATTTGACTTATGAAACATCAAGGGTTTTTTGTCCCTACTTCTTCAATGTGTAATCTACAATTCTATTGGATTGACTTCAAACTCTATCACTGAAAGGAACTTCATCTTGACCAAAAAAGTGGACTTTAACATTGCCAACACGTAACCTATTTACTAACAATTATACAACCAAAACACAATGATAAAACATTATCACACATGCACTGAAAACAAGCATATAACATTTAAAAAACTCAACTTGTATGTATTTCAGCTAAGACATTTAATACAAACAATGTCATATGATCTCACGAGATACTCATCTTTATGCTATGAACCCCGTCTCACAATAAACTTGGCTCGTTTGAAAGGGTACCCTAAACTCTAACTAGTTACACGATTCACATCCTTGCCAAGATACCTCGACCTACTATTAATACCACCACAACTCGTTGCTCGTCTATTGATTACCATTGTCAACTCTTGCATGTTTTGGTGGAACTCTATGTTACCGCCAATGGTTACGCTTAATTACTCTGTCTCACTAAAACTCCTTTGTCTTTGATTCTCTATAGCTTTCGATGGAGAAGGGAGGTAAAAATGACCAATAATAGAGAAGTATTTTCACAATTTAAACAAAATTTAATCGTATTATTAATGATAAATTTATTTTAAGGCAAAAAAAATCTTGTAAGAAGCATCATCAACCCATGATCAAATTAAAATATTTAGAGACCTAAAGGAAATGAAAATTTAGGATATTTTTTAAATTCCTTTTTGGTTGTTCAGATTGGTTATTATATTATTCTAGAATTAGACCTCTCAGCAAATCAAATGAAAACGAATGACGGTCATTTATGTTTGTTAGTTTAACTTTGACCAAATAAATTAACAAAGGTTGAACTTTAAATGGATAAATTTTCTTCTTTGTGTTTGTTCGTTCACAAAATAAGCATGTTTAGATTTGTTTGTGTTCATTTGTTAATATCATAAACAATTGGTACACAAAACTCATTGAACATAAATGAAAATAAATAAAGACAAATAAATGAAAGGAAGAACCAGTTTTAGAGAGGGAGATGAGTTAGAGAGAAAGTTTCAATGTGAGATTTTCTACCTGTTACATGTTTAGTGTTTAAATGTCTGTATAGAATTATACATAGATGTAATTCAAAAGAGAAAGAACTAATAAAGTTTCATGCTTGATATGTTTTGTTAGATCTCACGTGAAAAGTTTAAAATCTAAGGTTACTTCATAGATCTATTAAGTTTAAAATCTAGGGTTACTTCATAGATCTATTAAGTTGGGGATAATATGTTTCAAGTTAAACTTGATAGCTTGATTCTAAAGGTTTGTGTTCTAAGGCTTTTTATGCATGCATGTTAGTATTTATGTATGACCTTATAAAAATGTGATTTGATTCAAAGAAGTTAAACTAAAATTAAAATTATAATATATAATGTTCACTGTGGGTAAACAAAAGGTATTGCATCTCTGTAAGTATCTCCGTAAGGAGCATAAAAGCCTCCATAACCAACATTGTCTCTCTGCAACTCAACATTGCCTTCACAACCAAGTCAATACACTTGTAAGCATTTCTACTTAGTTTAATATAGACCCACAAGACCTCCATAAGTACCATGGTCTTGTAAATAAACTCTCCTTTTGCTACTACATTTCACTATGCAACTTCATAAGTGGAGTCAGTACCTCACAAGTTCCTGTAACTAACTGTAATTAGTTAAAAAGGAACCAATGTCCCATCAAGCACCTGTACACCTCCTTAAGTTGAACTTCCATAACTTCTGACACTTGTTCAAATTCATAGATTAATCCAATTCCTCTGTAACCACACTAAAACACCATACCAACACCTCTGTAAATAAGCAAAATTTCTACAATTACCCTTACACCTCCACAGCCCCCCAACTCTTAGAATGCTCAAATAAATCAAACAATGATTGACTAATTAGTTTTAAAGCATTTATGTTTATGACACCTATTTCTAGTCACTCTTTATTCAAAGATACTCTCTAGGATAAATGACTAATGAATACTATAAAGGTAGAAGTTGTTATACAATGGGAATCTCCAAAGAAATTCTAAAAATCCAAATATTTCTAAAACTAGCATGGTACTACCAGAGATTTATTCAAAACTTTTCAAAGATTGTCGCACCACTAACAAAGTTAATATGAAATGAGATATAGTTTGAATGGAGTTAAAGATAGGAATGCATGTTTTAGGAATTAAATAAAGGTTAATTCAAGCACCTATCTTGTCATTTCTAGACAGAAATGAAGATTTTGTTATCTACTTTAATGCTTCATCTTAAGGATTAGGATTTGTGTTAATGCAAAAAGGGAAAGTAATAGCTTATGTCTCGTGAAAGCTAAATATTCATGAACTAAATTATATAACTCATAACTTAGATCTTACAATTGTTAAGTTTGTTTAAGAGATATGGTGGCATTATCTGTATGAGTTAAGTCTATGATCTATACTAATTATGAGAGTCTAAAGTACATCTTTGAATAGAATAATCAGAATATAAGGCAACAACGATGGCTAGAGTTGATTAATGATTATGACTATGAAATTCACTATGGTCTGAGTAAAACGAACATTCTAACCGATGCCTTAGGTCGTAAAGAAATGCATAAGGTAATCCAGGTGAAATCTTGTTTATTGATATTAACTCCAGGCATTATGAACTATATACGAAATGCTCAAAGTGAAGCTTTGAAAAATGAGCAAATCGATAAGAAAAGAATGATAGGGCAAGTTGCAAACTTAGAGGAAAACACTTATGGTTTGAAACTAGATTTGGATGAATATGGGTTCCTCCTTATAGGACCTCAAGACAAAGATTTTGATAAGGCTCAAAATAGTAAATACTCTATTCACCCTAGTGTCACAAAAAAGATTATTGGTGGCTAGGATTATATATGATGCAACCTAATATGTGGGAAAGTGCCTAACATGTCTACATGTCAAAGTATAATATCAAAAGCCTTACAGGACGTTCTAAACTTTGGATACATCGGAGGGAAAATGGGAGCACATCATAGTAGGCATAGTCATGAATAATGCTTATTTCCTACCAATATGGAAACTTATATGCCAAAGAGGTTAACCAAATTGTTTATCAAAGACGTTTTAATATGTCATCAGGTGCCTGTATTTATAGTCTCGGACAAATATACGTGGTTTACATCAAAGTTTTGAAAAGATTTCGTGATGCTATGTAACATACTAGTAGAGTTGTATCACACAAAGACTGATGGACAATTAAAAAGAACTATCCAAATATTGGAATACATGATTCAAGCATGTATCATTGCTTTTAGTGAGAGCTGGGATAGCTACTTACCACCAAAAAGGTTTCATGTAATAATAGCTAAAGGCCAGCATCGGCATGGCCCCATATACAATATTATATAGAAGAGGTGTAGGATATTATTATGTTAGGGTGACATTGGTTGAAAAGAATTTGAAGATCCGGAAGTAGTGGAAACCATGACAAAAAATCTATAAAATATCAAATCCTATGTAAAAGTTACAAACGATAAACAAAAGTTATATGCTAATGAACGAAGTAGACTAATAAAATTCAATGATGGTGATATATTCATGTTAAAGGTATCACTATGCAAAGGAATCATCCAATTTAGAAAGAGGGGAAGCTAAATCCATTATATATTTGACCCTTCAAGATTGAAGCAGGATTAAATTCAAAATAATAGCATATAGGCTAGAATTACCAACCGAGCTTAGTGGTTTTACCCTACTTTATATGTATCACATTAATGGAATAATATTGTTAAGAAAGAAATGCATGTACTACTTGACAACATATAAGTTGATGACAAACTGAATTACGTCAAGGAATCAATGGTAATACTGAATCAAAAGTAAAAGCAATCAAGTAAAAGCAATCAAGTAACAAAGTAATTGAATTATTCAAAGTTTAATGGAAATATAGAAAGGAATCATTCGAAGTAACATGGGAATCCAAGGAAGAAATAAATAACATTACCCTCATTTGTTTATACAAGCTTTGAGGACAAAACCTAAATAAAAGAGATAGACTTGTAACGCCCCAAAATTTCAAAGAAATAAAACAAAAGATCAAAGTCAGGGTTAAATATATTAAAACATTATGGTTAAAGAATAAAAGGGGTTATTATGGCAACAACCCATTATCTCCATATAAGTAGAAGTTAGCCGCATCCCGTACTTTTATTGCTACTCAAGTTATCTAAAAAAGAAACAAGGCAAAGGTTTTAGATATAGAAAAAGAGTGAGAAATATACAGAGTTTCAAATGTGAGTTTTTCCACCTTTACCCAATGTAGATCTATGTATGGAAACATGCACAGGTGTAAATAAAGAAAAAAGAGCTAATAAAATTTCATGCTTGATATGTTTTTTAAGATCTCATGTAAAAAGTTCAAGATCTAGGGATTTTTTCAGAAATCTACTAAAGTTAGTTTTAAATCCTCTTATTTTACATACTTTTTCATTGTTATAGGGATAATATGCACACAATACATGTTTTTTTATCATAGATTTATCATGTTCTCCACTAAACTTGATAACATGATTCTAGGTTTGTGTTCTGAGGCATTCTATGGATGCATGCAAGTGTTTATGTATGAAACCATATGAAATGTGATTTTATTCAAAGAAGTTCATTGAATATGTTAAAATTATAATATATGAAGGTCATAGTAGGCAAACAGAAGGTCTTGCACATTGTAAGTTGCCTAAAAACCTTCATCGTTGTCAGTCTCTCACCGTAACTTAGCATTGCCTGCGCAAGTAAACATTGCATGCATAAGTAATCACTACCTTCATATCCAAGTTAATACCCTTGTAAGCTTTTCTACATATTTTAATATAGAGTCATAATACCTACATAAGTACCATGACTCCATAACATAACTTCCCCTTTGAACTAGATTTACTTGACCCTTTTAATCAAAGGGTGCATGTATAAGTGGATACGAGCCTCTGCAACATTAAACAGTACTTAGACATAATTCACTAGGTCAATAAATGAAGTACATACCTTTGTAAGTTCTGATAACTAAAGTAGAGCATCTGTAACTTGTTATACTTAGCTAGGACATAACCAATGTCCCTTAGCAACGTATTAAACCTCTATAAGTGAACCATTCGTAAGTGTTGACACTTAGTTAAATTCATAGATTGATCTAATGTCTTTATAACCACACTAAAAATTCCATAACCATACCAACATGTCATAATTAAGCTAAACCCTCATAAATACCCTTACACCTCCATAACCGTAACTCTTAAAGTGTTTTAAAGAAATCAAAGTATGATTCATTATTAAGTTAAAAGCATTCATGACCATGATACCTATATTTTTTCAAGGATATTCTTAATGATAAATGACTAGTGAATACTGTTATATGCCACTGATTGCTCATGGTTAATATGTATATGTTATGGGCCTAGTATGGGTTCATTCAAAGTTATCTATATATGATGGTTACTAATATAAGTTACTTATGACTAACTCTTGCTTTGTATATATGATTATTTTACTTCATGAATATCATGATCACTTGAGTTTTGCCTTGTGTATGTCATTAAACTCTTGCAATATGCAAGCATATTGTCATAGACTGAATTGTTCAGCTCTCGTGCGGCCCTTAGTTTGGTTCTAAGTCAGCCTTCTTGGTCTCGTATGGATGGGTTTTACAGCGTAAGTCTTGTAAGGAAATATTAGATTTGTAGTACGCAAGCAAGATGCTTGTGATATATGATTAAAAGACAAGTAGAATGCTTGTATAACTTAGAACACAAGTAGAATGCTTTGATGTTACAAAGGACTTGGGTAGCAAATCAAGCACCATGATCGCGTGGAAAGAATTCAACGTCTAATTAAGTTAAAAGCATGATTTTACATTGTGATTAGTGTGGAACGAGTTTAGGTTATTGGTGTTTTGATTCGTAGAAATTGGAGTTAAAGAAGGCTTGTTTTGGAGAGAAAGGAGCAAAATACAAAACTATAAAGGTTGAAGTTGAAAATAAAGAAAGTTACAAAAATGGCCTAGTAAACCCTATACCGGAGTATGATATGCTAGGTATGGGTGTATCATACGCCGGTCAGTGTATTGGCGGTGTATTTACGGGCGGATATGAGGAAAAAATAGAAAGTTGGGTGCCGGAGAACAAGGCTGGGCGTATGATACGCCCAGGGTCGGCGTATCATATGCCGGTCTTCAACAAACACCCATATTTTATGTATTTTCAAGTTATTTAAAGATATTCAGTCCCAATTCGAAGGGAGACTTTTTCCAGCCGAAAATAGGTAATTTCAAAGAGTCTTTTTGTGCTTGCAAGCTTTCCAATTCACACAAGAATCATCATTGATTGTCATTAACTCAAGATTGAAAAAGTAATGAAGACCATGAGTGGCTAAATCACCTAGGTTGCTTTCGGCCCTAAACGGGTACTGTCGGGTTGGGTGAATTCAATAATAGATGCCTGTTGGAGCTTTCTATTTGATTGTATCGAAAGCCCAATGAATTGGGATTTCCTTATTGGTCCAGGATCCAACATAAAAATAGAAAGATTTGAGTTGTCTAGTCTTCGAGTTTTTATTTATAAATAAAGCATGTCCAAAAGTAAACCAACCCCTTGGACTGTTGTGAAAAACGCCATCAGATACTTGATTGGGGTTGGGTTAGTTTGGAGTTTTTATGGTGCCCTTGGGGCTTTCTATTTGATTTGGATAGTTCTTATCAAGTGCAAGGTTAGTCATGTTTAAAGTTTCTATGTTAAACACCTTGTGATTAAATGTAACTGAGGTTTTGATTAAGTTAAACAATTTGTTATAAAGAAAGTTATTTACTTTATCATCAGTTTTTGATTTTCTTACATTATTAGCTCATTGAAAAAAGTAGATAGTGTGATATAGATGAATTGATAACTTTATGAATGAATGAGTCTTAAAAGATTGTTCCTTGGTTATCACTTAAATCAAAAGCCAAGATCTTGAGTTGTGTTATGTACCCCTAAAATGCATCTGATAAATCATTGATCTTGAAGAACTTAAAACCCGAAAGTGGTTGTTTCTTATTATTTAATCAAAGTAGTTTAAAGTTCTTTGCTTTATGCACATGTGTTCTTCAATTCATTTAAAGTTTTAATCTTTAGTTTTAAGTTTCTATCTTTTAGTTAATCGAGTCACATTAAGTAAATACTTTTCATATATTCCCTATGGAGATGACATTACACAATAAAGGTAGCTAAGACCGACATAATACCTTATTTTTGATCGAGTCTTAAAAACCAGATCACACCACCTTTTTTATTTATACTACCCTCCATTACTCTATATTCTTCTATATCTATATTTGTTTATACAAAATATCTAAGACTAGATATTTACAAGGATTTCTCTAGAATCCTCATGATCTTTCAAGGTAGCTCTATGGCTGATTTCTATAGCCCTTTCTAGAGTATGTTGAGATATTTTAGGGTTGCTCTAGTTTATTCTTCTTAGCAGCCCTTAAGGCACGGCTTCTAGTATGTTGTGGGACGTTCTAGAGTCTTCCAGCAACGCCTTGATGCTCCTGAATTATGTGGGCTGTTCTAGAGTCTTCTGGACAGCCTTGTTTACTTCAAAATCCCCCTAATCCCTGAAGTGTAAGGTGTTGTGATCTGTATTTTGGCGGGTTGTGACAATATGATCACTTTGCGCATAGCATGATCATTAAAGTCTTGTCTTGTACAATCATGTCACTGAATTCTAGTTGTATGCAAGCATTTGATTGTTTTTCTTATGCATAGCATGGTCAACAAAGTCTTGCTTGATGCAATCATGTCATTGGGCGCTTGCTTCATGCAGAGATGCTACTAGAGTCTTGAACTAATACAACACATGTAGCCTAGCAATTCATTCATCTGGTTACATCATGGTATGTTTATGGTATGGTACTGAATGTTAGTGTACCATCAGAGTATCACTATTATCACTGATCAAAGATATATGAACTTTCAAAGTATAAATACTAATATTTTAAAAAATAGCACTCACTAAACAATACTTACTTTTTAGTATGATCATCAGGTAAGTCAAAGGTTAGTTGAGCTAGGGTTCATGATGGCAGCATGAAGCTTACTCGGTAATAAAGATTGGCATCTCATTTCACATTTCGCGTTATATTTCAAAGGCGATATTTCTTCATATAGTAGACAATGTTTCCTTGTAATCAATGTTAAACGTCTTAAAGTTTCCCATTGCTATAATAATTAAATTTTCAATTGTGGTTATGTAATAGGCAATGTTTATCCTTGTAATTAATGCTAAATGGTTTAACAACTCATTTAAAAATTGTAATTACAAAGTAACATTTTGATTCCAAGTACATTAAATTCTCTAGTCATATACTATTTTAATTATTTAAATAGCTCCATTTCACCGACCAACGATATTCACAATCTCGAACTATAACTCTCAGGCGTCATATGTTACAAAAGAACACATCCCAATAGAAGACATCATCAACCATAGTGTTTCCAAATATCATCACATCTAAACATCTAGGACTTTAAGTTATAATGCTAAATTAAATAAAACAAAGATATAAGATTTGTTCAACATAAAAGAAAGTCAATTTGGAAAGGAATATGGGGTTTAGTGGTGGGGATTCAAGAAGTAGCTAATGTGTTTGCAAGAATAAAAACAAGTTAGATCCTCTGATCAAAGGATAAGACAGAAGACATGAAGGTCCTTTGAGGTTGTTCCATGGTGTTTACCTACGTTAATCGTTATGATTCTCTAATAAATCCTCTTATGACATTAAATATTGCACAGCCTCTGAAGACACTCAAAAGGGATCATCTAACCATAGCAATTGATCAGAGGAATTTCACATTAAGAGATTAACTAATGTAATGTTAAATCTAAAATCATCTGAAGTTCAAGGTGGTTATGCAATTTTGTCCTTTACACCACATCAGCAATAATACAACCGAGTAGAATCTTTGATATCTTTGTAATGCACACTATTGTAAAATGTTCAAACAATTTTACTTTTGTTAGTGTGAGAAAGAAATAACATGTGTCCGTCATTGTTGCTAAGAAAGCCTTGTTCTAAGGAAAGCTAAGAGATTTCTTCATTGTAATTGATTTTGTTCTAGTTAATTCGGTATAAGGAAAGCATTTGTGTTAATATATATGTGTGAGTTATTGTTTCTTTACTATTGTTTGTTTTGATATTCGTGTTCTTATCTAACCGGCCAATTGACAATAAGCTAGAACTAAGTGATCCAACATATAGGTTATTCACGCTGGAGTCATTGCTCACGTGGTTTAAAAGCCTAATTTTAATTCTTAAAATTCATATAAATATTAAAAATACATCCATATTTTCATGCACCCCACCTCTTAATCAAGAAAACATTAATATGATGTCAAAGTTGCAAATAACTAAGCAGATATTCCACTTGTTTCACAAGAAAATACGCTTGCCCACATTGCTAGTTAGCTAACCAAAAAAGAAAGAGAATGCTAGTAATAGAAGTCATTTGTGATGTCTAGAAAACCAAAATATGAAAACATAAGGCCAAAATGGTAAAAATAGAAGAAAAGGAGGGGCCATATAATGATGATGAAAATTGAATGAATGAATGAATCAGAAGATGTAATAATACACATGAATACATAGTACCGACACATATAATTAATTAACATTAGCTAATTAAGGAAGTTGAGTAATTAGACATCTTTCTAGTCTTGTGTATCATATTTCCTTTCCTGGATATATAATATAATTGTAGAGAGAGAAAACTCAAGGGAACTTGTTTTCATTGGTGACTTCTTATTATTATTCCCATTATACACATTATTATACTTCTTTTTTCGATTTCGTTAACGTCGGAAAGCTGTCCAAGAAAGAGATGGTTCTCTCTCCTCATCTCTTTCTCTCTCTAAACTCAATCTATGTGTGTGTGTATTTCTATATATACATGTACATATAGATACATACAACATATATAGTGTGTAAATGAGAAGATTACAAGAAGAAAAGTTAGACTTCATTTTTGGGTAAAGTATTACAATTCAAACAAAGAGAAAGCAAGTTCACAAGAACACAAAGTGAAACTCACACACACATACACACACAAACTCAAAGAGCTTTAATTTATGCATATATAGGTAGGTGTATGTATAGGTAGAGAGAGAGAGAGAGAGAGGAGATTTTTCATGCTGAATTTGGCAGATGGTTGTATTGACCACATAGATTTTTCACACACACACAAGATCTGGTATTAGATTCACCCACAAACCTATGTGTGTGAGCATATTTATATCTATATCTATAGCCCACCTTCAACCTACGAAACCCTAGATAGGTTTATTGTTCTTTGCTTGTGGTTTTAGACCTACCCAGAAAAAGAAAAATCTTAAAGACAACAAAAAATCCCATTTTTATCACTATATTCATCTCATCTCTCACATCTACAGGCAGTTTACTTGTGTATGTAAAGATTCTAGAGAGAGAAAATGTGGGATCTAAATGGGTTTCCTGATCGGAGGGGATGTTCGTCGCCGGTGAACGAAAACGAAGAACACGATGATACAAACAAGGGTAAAGGGGTAGCATCGATGTCAAATTCGAGCTCCTCCGCCGTGGTCATGGAAGAAGACGGTGGCTCCGACGGCAGCACCGGCGACGGGAGGTTGTTCGGTGTTTCCATGACGGAGAACTCCTCGCCGGGCGGCGATCCGCCGGTGACCCGACAGTTTTTTCCGGTGGAGGATTGTGAGGTGGGACCCACGACCTCCGGTGGAGTAGGTGAAGAAGGCGTGAGTACACCGGCGACTACTGGTTTTCCGACGGCTCACTGGTTTGGTGTTAAATTCTGCCACCAGTCGTCGGAAACTTTGGCTCCGGTGGGCGGTGGTGGCGATGGGTTGATCGGAAAGACTACCGCCACCGCCGCCTCCGCCGTGGTTCCTCAGCCGCTGAAGAGAAGCCGCCGTGGACCGCGGTCTAGAAGCTCACAGTACCGTGGTGTTACGTTTTACCGGCGAACCGGCCGGTGGGAATCACATATATGGTAGGGTTGTTTATATTAGTTTTAGTGTTTTGCAATATTATTATTATTATTATTATTTTCTACCTCTTTTTTACCCTTCTTCTCTCTTTATCTGTTAAATGTTAAATTCTTCCTCTCTTCCCTATGCATCCAGCCATTTGTTTATTTATATTAAACAAATAAATAATAATAATAATAATAAACAATATTATATAAGAAATCACAAGTGTAATTTCTTTATGTCATTACTCTAATTGAATCCCTTTTGCACGACTCAGGGACTGTGGCAAGCAGGTTTATCTAGGTACGTTTGCATCTATGTATTATATTAAGGATTTGATTATGGTAACAAATTAAGATAAACCTACTGATTATATACGATTTCTTTGATGTAAAACAGGTGGATTTGACACTGCACATTCAGCAGCACGGTATGCACCATATGGATATAATTATGATTTATTTTGTTTATGTGATTGAAATTGAAATCTTTATAAGTAGCTGATGAATATGGTCGGTTATGATTATAGTGCATACGATAGAGCAGCCATTAAGTTCCGGGGGATGGAAGCTGATATAAACTATAACCTTGAGGACTATCAAGAAGATCTAAAACAGGTTATAAGTGTTCTTAAGTATGTGTGTTTTCACTTAATGTGGGTGTGTGTTTTAATTTCAAGACACACATAACAGATTGTTTTAATTTGAAGTTTGCTTTGAAGTATTAGTGACATGGTGTTTTGTAAACAATATAAACAGATGAGCAATTTAACAAAGGAGGAGTTTGTGCATGTACTAAGGAGACAAAGTACAGGATTTCCAAGAGGGAGTTCAAAATACAGAGGTGTTACTTTGCATAAATGTGGTAGATGGGAAGCTAGAATGGGCCAATTCTTAGGCAAAAAGTATGTTCTTCCTTTTTTATTGTTTATTTATGAAGTAAATTGTTTTCAGTTTTAAGGAAAACAATTTACAATTACACCTATACATGTGATATATGATATACATGACAAATATACTTAGGTGGTGTTATATTCTATTGCCTGGTTGTACAACCAAAATATATTAATTAACTTTCTAATCAGACTATCTGAAACATTATGATCAGGTTTGTTTTCAGGTTATATTATCTACATTAACCTGTTTATATATATTATCTACTATACATGGCTTTTTGTTTAAAAGTTGAAGGATAATATAAATATTTGTTATAAATTTTTGGAGAGGCCTATCTGTGGCTACCTATGTAGCTACTTAACACATTCTTCTCTTTCCTTTTAAGTTTGTTCTCCCTTTTACTTTTCCTTTGTTTTACTCATAGATGCTTCTCCCTTTTCTTGATAGTAAGTAGATAAACAAACAAGACACTTAAGATTTGTTTCCATTTTTAGGTTGTTTAATTAATAAGGTTTTCTAGTCAAGTTTGATGTTTAAGGTTTATGTGATTTAACAGGTATGTGTACCTAGGTCTCTTTGATACAGAAGTTGAAGCAGCCAGGTGACATAATACTTTAATAATTTTTTAAGGACTTAAATATTTGTAAAAGTTTAAACCCAAAGGGTTTAACTAGGAGTCTAATTTCTTTTATCTAGGGCTTATGACAAGGCTGCTATTAAATGTAATGGGAAGGCTGCTGTTACCAATTTTGATCCAAGTATATATGAGAATGAGCTCAATTTGACTGGTAAAACAAATTATATATCTATTTTTAAAAGTATATTTTTGGTGCTTTTATCTAAATAATATATAATGTTGCTTTTTTTCATAGAATGTTCAAGTAGTTACAACAACAACAATAACGATGTATTATCAGACCATAATCTTGACTTGAGCTTAGGCGGTGGCTCCGCTTCAAAGATGAATGATAGTCAAGGAGAAAATGGACATTTTGTAAGAGGTGATCGTTCTGACCTGATTCAACTTGGTTTTAGTCCTGTCAGACGGAATGAAGCAAATAGGGTACATCTATCGAGTCATAAGGACGCTGGGTTGTATACGAATCAGAATGAGATTCGTGGATACAAGCACTCCGTGAGACCCGTTGACTCGTCTATGCATCATATGTTTAATCCACAGCTCTTTAGTTCATCAAGTCATCAAGTGAGTCTTCGCCCTCTCTTTTTTGATTGCATATTTTTGTTAAAACTTTAAACATTGTCAAAATTAAATTAGAACCCAATCGTTCCAAAATAATAAAAGATAAGTCATTAATTGCAGATAGATCCATAGTCACAAATAGACATTTATAATCTTATCTTGTTGTTTGGTTTTATAAATTATCAAGAAGGGCAAGTGGGAACCAGTGGTCACAAACCATACAAAAACATCGTTTGACTTTTTGCTTTTATATATATGCTTAACACGTATAAACAAAAGAACACACATAAACTAATTCATTGTTCTTATTAATTATTATATTTTATATATATTATAATAATAGTTACTATATTAGGATTATGCTGACATCTTCTAATCTAATAATTCTCTTGTAAATTGAATTATTTATATGTAGCCAAACTTTTCTTAAAACCTAATATTTAGCACATTACTTACATTGTAGTTCAATTTATATAAATTGTTGAGTACGAAATGTAGATGCAGTTTGCAAGCAGCACATTGGAAGGAGGAAATGATATATCTGTTACTTCAAGTGCAAGCAATGTTAATGCCAATGGACCTCCTCTTCACCAATTTTATGCAATAAGTGCTGCAGCATCATCAGGATTCCCACTCCCACAACAAAAATTCAATATCTGAATTCCACTTCCCCCCCCCCCCCCCCCCACAAAAAAAGAAAAAAAAAGGCTGTGGCATTGGTGTGGAAAATATGATTGTATATGGTGATTACCTTCTCATGAATTGTGTGTTTATAATCTTTTCCAAAACCCTGACAGTCGATTTCATAGTTTTGGCGCCAAATGGAGCAAGCAAAAGCAAAACAGTGATCTTGTTTAATACGAACTTCGAAAAATCATTGTTATGTGTTACGCGATATACAACTAAGATTTGAACATTTTTTTGGTCAAATTCTTGTTGATTGATTGACCTTTTTGTGTTCGATCTTTTATAAAGAGTAAAATGCTGGGAAAAAAAATGAATGCTAGAAGCCTTAAAGTTTATTATTATTGTTATAAATGCTCAATTGTGAAGAGAAGAATATAGCTAAAGGATGTTAATATATTAAGTGGATATTGTTATTTGACATCTAGCTATGTGTCAAATAGTGACCTACTATGCTCAGCCAGGAATAAATTAGGTTAAATAAACAATTATTGTTAATTCATTTAGATATGTTCAAATGTGAACGTCTGAAATTCTTTAAAAAGAATCAAGAAATCAAAATGGAAATGGAAATGGAAATGGATGCGTGCATATTAGGAAATCTTCTATTATCGATTTAATAAACTTCAGGTATTTAAAATTGACAAAAGTCGCGAGGATATTCTTAACATAAAACTAATATTAAAACGCTTTACTCTTGGCAGATATTATTTTTATAAAACGGATCTAGAAGAAACCTATTGAAAATGTTATTTTTAGGAAGGGGGTGGGTGGCGATGGATAGGTGGTGGTGGTGGTTGTATAGTAGTGGTGCAAATAGGGACAATATTGAGGGGTTTGGGTAGGGTGGCGCGCGCAATTTTCTTTCAAAAACTCTAGAATTAAATAGACAAATGTATAAAGTCTTAAGAAAACGTTTGACAAGTTTTCCTATGTAATGGTTGTCAAATAAAATAAATAGAAAAATAAAGTTTTATTTTTCTATGAAATTTTCTAGAATAAGACATTTATAGGGATATAGAGGAGTACTCGAGATGAGTCGAGTCAAAGGGTGCTTCTATTTCGCTCATTTAAAAATCAAGTCGAGATGAGTTAAATCGTTTATTTTTACGAGCCTAAAATGTGAGCTTGGACGCTATTTGGCTCGTTTATATACGAGTCAAGCGGAGTCGAGCCGGCTAATTAACAAGACAACGTGTTTATTAAAAAATAAATTTGTTATCTTTTTACAATATTCATATATGTAAAAACAAAAATATAATATTTTTATACTAGTTTATCTTAACTTGTTACAACCATGACACGAGATTTGTATTTCATGAATTATAATCATTATTTATTTTTTTATACTTAAATTTTTTTAGTAGAATATATTAAATTGACAATATATCTATGACCTATTTGAATAAAATGACATAGATCTAGTTTATAATCCATAAAGTTATAATTTAACCTTTAATTTAAATGAGCCAACGAGGAAACCGTGAGCCGAGCTGACCTTGGCTTGATGAGCTTCGCTTACGATCTATGCCTCATATTAAACAGGATGCATATTACTTAAAGGATACTTAATATTACTATCATAACTATTACAAAATGTTATACTTAAAAGCGTCATACCTTGATATAGGAAATAAGATGTAGCTAAATGTTTAAGAATGTCTCTGCTAACAAATGATCAAACCTTGTGTAAGTAAGAGTTTGTTGGACATATACGCCTAACTTGCGACATTTAAAGCCATTGCTAATGAGGTAAGATCCAGAGGTTACATCATAAGCAACTGTTGTAAACAATAGATGTTTTAAGAGTTGAAATAGTACGTGACATGCATAGGCAAAAAGCAAGATAGTTATTACTGAATTAGTTAGTAAATGTGGGTGGATGGTACATGATAATTATTTATGAAATATTATCATTGTTACTAGTTTGATTAATACTGAAAAGTGATGGGTTAATCTTCACGGTTTAAATTAGGTCAAGTCGGGTCACGGGTCAAGGGTCATTAGTAATTTAGTCACATGTTTGATTGAGTCAAAGTAGTGGTTTAGATGGTTATTAGTAGTGGGAGTCGTGTGGTCACGGTACGTGGGTTTAGGTCTATTTATGCTTGTTTCATGAGTTTCTTTGATGTACTGCAATTCCTGATTTCAATTAATCAAAAGAGTCGATCATTAGTTTTGATCAAATCATTTCTTTTATTGATTATTGGGGCTGATATCGAACATTTGGTATCAGAGCCTTAGGCTCATACCGGGGATCTTAAGAAGCAGCATGTGAAGAAGAACCAGAGTTGCAAAGTTTCTGTGTGAAACCGAGCAAAACCCGATCTGTGCGATCGAGACTGAAATAATTTGAGTTTGGTGAAGAAGAGGAGTTGTGTGCGTGATATGTGTGAAACTAAGTAAATCAAACCTGTGTGGTTCAGTGAATCCGAGAGAGGAAGGCTACCTGTGTGGTGAAGACGAGTGAGCAAACAACCAATTCGATCGACGCTTGTGGAAGCGACTGTAAGTTCAAGCATGTGTGGTGTGATTATAGAAGAATCAAGAAGTGATATTTGTATTTGTGTGATACATATTAAAAAAAACTAAGTGATGATATAAAACCGGAAATTTTAGGCGCACCGTGCTTTTCCTGGAGAAAACCGACCCAAGCTGTCAAGGTTAGGTCTCCCCGTGACCGCTAGGTCAGGTGTGACATCTAGCTGTCACGGTTTACCCTACCCGTGACAGTTAGATCTGGGGTCAATGATTGGGTATGTAATTATGGGGGTATTGATTGGGTATGTAATTATGGGGGTATTGATTGTGAGCAGGGGAGCTATATGTCACGGTTTGGCCAAACCGTGACATATTGCTTTTATTTTTTTTATTTATTTAAGCATTAAATATTTATTTTTATTTCGTGTATCTTCCTTAAAGATTAAACATTTATTTTTATTTCCGTAATTTTATCACTGTAAATTTGAGAATGAAAAGGCGGGAAACACCGTTCGATCGGAGTTTGATTTCGTGTATCTTCCTTAAGCATTAAACATTTATTTTTATTTTCGTAATTTTATCACTGTAAACTTGAGAATGAAAAGGCGGGAAACACCGTTCGATCGGAGTTTGATTGATTATCGATTTCTATCTTTTCGTGAATATATAATATAACTATTGTTCTTATGATCTTTATTATTTCGTTAGATATTTGAAGAAGCTAAGAAATTCTGCTATGAAACTGGTGTGAAAGTTGCTGTTGCATATGGTGGTGCACCGATTTATCCTCAGGTTTATATACTTTTAAAATCATTAACAAACACTATTTTATGGTTTTAATCATTAACAAACGTGCGATTCAGTTCATCTTTTTTTTTCTAATCTGCTTAATTAGTCTTTATAATCTGTTATCTTTAATCTTGATTCAGAACGCGTTGACTTTAATCTTTGTGGAGACAAAACGCAGCGCAGATACAATTAACATTATCACATGGTTAACCTAATCTGCTGCAATTCATGGTCATATTACAAGTAATTTTAAACAAGTTGGTTGTTATTTTATCACATGGTTAACCTAATCGTAAAAATCAGTTGTTATCAAACATATACAATTAACATTATCAACATTGCAAATATAAAGCAAACAAACAAAGAAACACAACCAAACAAACACAACCAAATATACAAATCATCATAACTGAAACTGCACATATATATATATATATAAATGAGTTTTTACATACAAAAAGAAATAAAATACAAACAAAATATCTATCTAATCCGTCATCCCCGGATCGCTGCCCTGACCAGACCCGCCCGCGCCAGATGGGCCAGCACCGTCATGGTCTAACCGCCTCGGTGGCTGTGACAACAACGGCGTACCCGAGGCGGTATAGTCCGCGACCATGTGCTGGATGACCCAGTCCATCATATCATACAGCCTCGCGGTCGTATCCTCCAGCCTCGCGACCCTGTCTCGTGTGTCCTGAATCATATCAAGAACATGAGCAGGCAATCGCACGGCGTGGTACACGCGCTGGGGATGCTGGGGCGGGTCCTGGTCGTGCGGCGGGGGAATGGGCTGATCCTCCCCGCCGCCAAGGGCCTCGTGGGCGTCCTGAAGG